>BSBK01006200.1:0-214402 GCA_027943335.1 Chamaecyparis obtusa | reverse complement strand
ACATATATATATATATATATATATATATATATATATATATATATATATATATATATATATATATATATATATATATATCTATCTATATCTATATATATATGTTTGTATATATATATATATACATATATATATATACATATATATATATATACATATATATATATATACATATATATATATACATATACATATATATATACATATATATATATATATATATGTATACATATATACATATATGTATATATATATATACATATATGTATATATATATATACATATATATACACACACGTATACACATACATATATAAAGAGAGAGGGGTATATACATATATACATATATATACATATATATAAATGTATATATATGTATATGTGTATATAAGAGCACAATTGATCACATAGGAAGAACAAGAGCATCAACAACAATGATACCAACTCCACAATCTAATCTAACAAGCATGATAGTAAAGAAAGAGAGAGATAAATGTGATTAACTCACCTAATAAGATTGCATGTTTTACTACGAACCATACAAAATATATAATTGAAAGTTCTAGAAGGTTTGTGTACCATACTAGTCAATCCCATCAAAATCTTGTGCCTACTGGTGACTTTGTCCACATGCACCTCATGAATGGATATGAATCACTTATATCATAAAGTTTGGTTTGCATATGTGCACCCCATGAATGGATACAAATCACTTACATCATGGTGATTGGTTTGTTTATGTGCACCCCAAGGATGGATATAGATCACTTATACCCGTGAGGATTGGTTGTGTGCAAAAAAACATAAATAAAATGTGCAAAAATATTGTACAAGGGAGGTCATATGTATGCCCCCCTTCTTATGATGGCTACATAGTAGACATTATAAGGAAGAGAATCAAGGATACCTACTTTCGACAACAAGGAGATATCCTTAAAACAACAATGTATACCCCAAACTCAGCTAAGAGCATTAACTCTTATGAGCTAAGAAAATAGATAATTGTGAAAGGATATACCGCTTGTGAGAAGAGACCCTTTAAAGGAAGAGATCCTATTTATGACTTTAGTAAAGGTTTTGTGTTATTTTCTATAACTAGCAATTATATAGGTAAAGGATAATGCTTATGTATATTGTTTCTAAATAAAGGGACTAAGATAGGCCTAAGACAAGAAGTAAAAAAAATAGGCTATATGGTTGCAACCCAAACAAGGGGGATCAACTTGGTTGTCATTCTATAAAAATGGTAATCTGGATGCCACCCAAACAATAATGATACTAGGCTAGACCAAATAAATACATGGTTTTAAAATCATTATATAATAGGTAGAAATCATTCTCCTCCTTAAATTGATTGGTGAAAGAAGGGAACACACCAATTTAGGGAAAATATATAGGAATTGAAATATAAAGTTACTAAGGTATAAATAGGAAAGTAGATATAACATAAGGGCATGCAGAGAATTGCTATCAATAAGCATAAAATAATGCTGCCCTCAAAGAATAGATATAGATGCAACAATTAAGAGCTTAATATGGATAAATAGAAATATAAGAGGCGAGAAGCATTACACGGAGAATAATTTGAGGTAATTCTCTCAAAGTGGGAAAGTGTGCCAAAATAATATAGAATAATAAAGAGTCAATATATAGACATTTCAATTTTTTATTATAGTACTAAATCTATAAGTAAATTTAAAAAAATCATGCACACAAATTAAATATCAAAATATATATTATACCATAACAAGAAAATGTTTGTCCTATATAAAAGAATTAAGGGGATATAATACAATGTAGAGTCAAAAGAGATAACTATATATAAGTTATAACATAGGATTATTATTGTATTAGTTTGTTATATTTTCTTCCATCCTATGTAAAAAGGTAAAATGTAAAAGTCAAAAGTAAAAGACTTGTTTCTTAAGTTGTTAAGAAGCTAGCATATATTGTAAAATCATTAGGAAGTCAACACAAGTTAGAAAAATATTATTTTTATTGTTAATTAGTTTGTATTTTTATCTTTAGCTTAAGATTTGGATGATATTTCAAATGTTTATAATTTTGATATACATTGTGTCTATATATTTATATTTTCTCTTCATGTAGGAGATATGTGTGAAATTCAAGTTTGAATTGTTGAGAGACAATATAAACAATAATTTTGGAAACAAAGAGAAAAGAAAAATTGGAATTACATTTGAGAAAATGAATGAAAGCACACGAAGCAAAAAAAGAATAAAAAGCATTAAAAATATAAAATAAAAACATGCACAAGACAACAAATATGGATCTATGAGGGTAGAGAATCCTAATATGAAAATAATTGATGGTTATTAAATTGTATCATCTTTTTGTTCTCAAAGAATATCATAAACACATAGGTAAGAAGAAGAAATACAAGAATCAACAAGTGCCACGTAGTGGCTAGTACTTGCCTAATTAATTGTAATTATATTGTGAAATATAATTTGAATCTTAATATAAATTTATATAATTATAATTATAATAATGATGAATTTTCATTAAAACTATTATAAATAAATAAATTTAAATAAATCGATATTTTGAACTAAATTTAATAAGTTTTTAAAAATAAAACTATTATAATAATATTAAATATTAATTTAATATAGTTTAATTTAAATATTAATATTTTGTAAAGAAAAAATAAAAATTATAAGTAAATAAAATCACATAATTTGTTTACACAATTTTTTTACATAAATAGTTGTTAATGTATAATTAATATATAATAAAAAAGAAAATTAAATTTTTTTAAAAATATGAATAAAAATAAATAATATATATATATATTATAATATCATAGGTTTTTATTTAAATTATAATATATTGTAACAATTAATAGTATAAACTATAATAAATTCAAATAAGATAATTTTTAATTTAAAAATATATTAATAAAAAATTAAAAAAACTTTATGAAAACTTAACAAAATAATTTAAAAAAACTAATTCTATAAAAACTCTTATAAATTCTAAAAAACTTTTATAAAATCTATTCATGCCTAAAAAATAGGTCTAAGACCTTAAATGTTTTAGCCAAGCATTTCATCAAAAAAATATTTTTTACAATTGATAAACTTAAAAAATTTACATATAGACTATAGAAAATGTTGTATTTTTAACAAAATAAAATTAAACTAAATTGTAATTGGTGGAAAAAATCAGTTTTAATCAGTAGTTAATGGAAGAAATCTAAAAGGGATGCAATAGTACTTGCTTAGCCTATTGGCAAGTACTAATAAACACTAGTGAAATGTATAAGAAAACTTGAAATTAATTGCTAGAACTATAGCATAAGTTTGATTGCTTAGGTGACATATCAAACATTTTTTTTATGAAAATTATTTATTAGAAGGTATGACACCCTTAAAATACTAAGACATACTTTCAACTAGAACAAAACAAAATAATTATTAAAATATTAATTTTTAAAAAAAAATAATTAAAATTTAAACATAAAAAATAATTTTAAAATAAATAAAATAAAATTGCTAATTTTTTTAAACAAACAAATAAAATAATTGTTAGATATATCGTAAGTATAAGAATTTTCCTTAAATAAAAATAGTTCAAATAATATAAATAATTTAAAAAAAATAAAATTAAAATAATTCTTAAAATAAGAAAGAATATTTTTTCAAATGAAAATAACATATTTTTCAGTGATTAAATAATAAAGTATTTTAAAAATAGATGTATTTAAATCTATCTATATATAAAATCACTATTTTAAATTATAATACAATCTGTATAACTAAATATGGGACTAGTTTTAATTATAATACAATCTGTATAACTAAATATGGGACTAGTTTTAATTATAATACAATCTGTATAACTAAATATGGGCGTAGGCCCATCAAATAAATGTAGGCCCTTTGATTAGGAGTGAAGGAAATGAGCAGGCTTAATAAAAAATTGCATAGGAAATGAGCAGGTTTAATAAAAAATTGCATTTTTAACAGAAAAGGTGTGTTTTCAAAAGTAAAAAAATTAAATTTTAATAAAGAGTGGAAGTGGGAGGTTTGGGAAGGGAGAGGAAAAACCTGAGAAGGTAAAATGGTACTTAATTTTGGTTTTGTTACTTTTAAGAGTAAGAGGAGATGAACTGAGAAATAATGACGGCTAAGTGAGTGTACGAGGAAATTCGGGCGTATAGGGTGTGTACCCGTGCCGTACGAGAGACGTGGCAGTAGGGTGAGTGCTGAAACCCTAGTTTTTGCCTCTTGTATGAATTTTAATGTTGTTCAAGTGGGACTGTTAACAAGAAAGAGGGGGTTGGGTGACTGCGCGGTGGTGTGGACGTCCAGTACTAATCAGTATTAATCAGTGGGAAAAGAGATTTTTCAGATTTTGAGGTGAGAATTTTCTTCAGTTTCTTGTAATTGTAATCATTGCGATGTTAAGTTCATGCATTTGGTTCTTGTTGGATTGCATTTATAATATGATCTGTTCTCTCAGTGATGCTGTAATTGTGACATGAGTAAAGTTTGAAAGCTAAAAAGGAGCTAATGCAAGTTGGGAGTTTTAAATTTTCCATTCATCAATTGTAAGGATAATCAAATTACTGTCCTTTTGTAGTAGCTCAAGATGGCGATTTATTACATTCAGGCACTGTTGCTCAGTATCTATTAAGACAACACTTTAAACAATTTTAGTGACATCAATAATAAAAGTAATTGTGTTGCAAGAAGAGGTCGAAAGCAAATCGTATAAGTTTAAAGCTGCAATCGAAGGTGTTGAAACTCATAATTGAACAATCAATACAATGTCTCCATGTGATCATAATCTCTCAATGGATGCCAGTGAATGCTGATATTTCTCTCTCATCATCATACGCAGATAAGGATACCGAGGCTTCAATGGTGTCATAAATAATAAAACATGATCAAAGGCATAATTCAAAGCTTACTGAAATGAATCAATCTAATTACATTCAAATATTATACAGCACAATTAATTACAATTAACGGCACATGGTCATTGTCAAATCTGCCCATACAATGATATTTTATTTCTTATTTCAGAAAATAAAAGTGGTGCGAAAATTGGGTTTGACAATGAAATAGTTGCGAAATGATTTGTTATGATCATTATTTAATCTTTTGGTTTCTGTTTCCACATCTTTTATTTGATGTCTTTCTTGAATGCTTCTCGCATTACTCATTTGATTTGTCATGGAATTAAACATGATGTTCTGACTTATGTTATCTTGTCTGGAAGGGCAAATAATGGCACTATTGTCAAAGAACACTATTCCATATTGCCCCCATGACATGAATATCCATCACAGAGGACATAGTTATCATGCTAACCATTTGATCTCTGTAAGTTGCAACGGCATGATTTTGGAACTTAAAGGATTAAAGATTCAGCGACGGATTTCCTATGGTGGACTGCAGTGGAATAATTGTCTAGGTGATAATTATGGACTTAGAAACAGGGGAAATTTATTGGTTGTTGCGGCAAGTCCTCCGACAGAAGATGTTGCAGTTACAACAGAGCCTCTAACGAAACAAGATCTTGTTGCCTATCTGGCATCTGGTTGCAAGCCTAAGGATAAATGGAGGTATGCTTTTCTTTTCCTTCAAATTTGACAACTGGCTACATGGTCATCTCACAGCTTAAGCTGTTGTAAAGGAAAATTGTTTTATCACTTGTATTGTGGTTATACTGTGTAAGCTTAACTATATATATGTTTCTGAAAACTATACCAAGTCATAGACGTTGGTGTGATTGGAGGTAATTGCCCAATGCGTTTAGGTCAAAGATTCCAAAGGAGTCGTAGCTAGGAGTTGGGAAGTTTAGCATAAGGAGTGCAAATACCAAGGATGTTCTAATTTCCTGAAATAAATTGATTTAGGCTGTTCAACTATTAGGGAAGAAAATCATTTCTATAGGCCCAATAAATTGTGACCTGTCAGCCATTTAGGAGCATGTCAATTTTATTTTAGATCTTCCCATTGTCACACAATCTACTTATTAGTAAAGTATAGTTGACCAATGGGGAATTGCAAACACCATTATTTTAATACATTTCTATACAAGATGATTTCCTTGAATCACTGGCATTACTTTCTCTTCTTGTCATGTAAGGCATATGCATGCTTCTTGCTATTTCTGATTCGATTGTTTATAAAGGGATCACATCTCAGCATATGGATGGGTACTTAAAAGGTAATATTTGTGCAAAAGGTACATTTGTAAGATATCAACTATATTTAAATTGAGTCTCAGAATTCATTATCTTTTCATTTATTTTTGGTGATTTGTCTATTCGTTTTGGAGCAGGTACCATTTCATTCCCTTGTATGGCTTAGTTTCTTTCTGAATCCATGCCATAATTTTTTGCCTTGGTTTTTATATTTTGGAGTTGTGCTCTCTGTCATCCAAGGTCAAAATAAGGGTTCAAATGTTAGCTCTATAAATGGTTGTCATATCATCTTATATGTGTAAACTTTTACAGGATTGGTACTGAACATGAAAAGTTTGGTTTTGAACGGAAGACATTGAAGCCCATGAATTATGAACAAATTTCAGAATTACTCCAGGGTCTGGCTGAACGGTTTAGTTGGGATAAGGTTATGGAAGGGGATTTTATTATTGGTCTCAAACAGGTGACAATGGAGACTCTCTTCCCGGGTTATTTGTTTGAAGGGTTGATTTTCTAAATATGAAGGAAAAATTGTCTGTTTTTTTTCACACGAGTAAAAAAATTGGAGTTTAGTACCTCTATTGGCAGCTTAACTTTTTGCTGCTCTATTTGGTGGTTGATCTACATGTGACATAAATACTTACTCTCTCATCATTGTTTCATTAACATCAGTGGTATTCCATTTATGTTGTTTATGCCTTTTTTCACAAATATGAATTTAGTGGGCAGTCACCTTTACAATATTACTCAAGTGCTATATTCTGTCTTTGACTGTACTGCATATTTTCTTATGTATTCTACTCTTTTTTTTTTTCACAAACCTAAGGTTGTATTAGATGTATTGGAGACATAGCATTACTATCAACATTTTTCTTGGTCCATATCATTGTATGAGGTAATCTAATAATAATTCTTGCTGACTGGATTTATCAGGATAAACAAAGTATATCACTAGAGCCAGGGGGGCAATTTGAGCTCAGTGGTGCTCCATTAGAAACACTACATCAAACATGTGCTGAGGTCAACTCACATCTATACCAGGTATGGTCTTGAATTTCAAATTTGATTGTTAATGTAAACTTGAAATTGTGCAAATGGAGAGAGAGAGCGTGTTTTTGTGCCCTTGCATGACTGTGTAGTAGCAGCACTGGGAGAGAACCTGAATCTGGTTAACAGCTTCAAAATAAAAAAATAGGTTTAATAGAGAGATTAATAGTCATTTATAGTGAAGAAAAAAGAGGTGCTATAGAAAATAGTAAAAATGAAAAATAATAGTCATATATTTAATAGTCATTTTTAAGTGTGCAATCAGATGGGTTCCCATAGTTGGTTGGTCCTAAACATTATTGACATACTAAACTCTAGAATCTCAATTTCCTGGCTTTCTACGCAATTTTTTTGCCTCTTAAAAATCTTGAAAATGATGTGTGCCATGAAGGTTTATGTGGTTTTGACGTTTTGTTTTGGACTTGGTGGTGAGGGATCTTCCCCGAGACCTCATCCAATATTGCAACAAGGAATGTGCCAAAGGCATTGCCTTCAGACCCTTTGAGGGGCACTACCTCTCAACCCCATTAGGGGCATTGCCCTTAGGTCACCATTGAACTCCTTTGATTTGCAAGTGCTCTCTAACTCTGTGTTTGCAAACTATGGTTCCAAGTTTGCCTACATTATCATGATTAGTTTGGAAAGTCTTCCCTAATGTTACCTGATTTTTATTGCTTTCCTTGTCATTTGAAAGACAAGATTTTCTTTAAGGGGAGATGATGTAGTTAGTGTACAATGCCTATTATTATGTGTTGATAATGTTGGTGTAAGTAATTATTCACCTAATTACACTTTACTTAAGCTTACTTAGGATAATGCATAACATAGTAGTTTGCATATGTGACACTTATTAAGATGCACATGGTGTAGAAGAAATTTGTCTTTACTTGGTGATAGTAGTTATCACATTCCACTTTATTTATTGTCTCCACCTTTAGTACACTTATCACTTTATCATCCTCCACATTGTTTTCTCATGTTTGCACACACTTCATTGCACAATGGAGGATGATCCAGCTTTGGTGGACATTTGATTGCACCTTGTGTGGGTAATAAGTTATCTCTTGGTTATCATGTTCTCTTATTGCCTTGCCTATAGAAGCAGACACATGTACATTGTACTTCAATGAATTCCAGTTGAATCCAATTCTGTTTATTGCATCATTGATGAGAATACAATTTGTTCTTGTCCATTTTGTCTCTCTTGCTTTTGTGCTATTCATTGGCCTCTAGATCTTGGGTTGCTATTGGCAAATTCTTATAGATAATATGGTTTATTGGCTTTGGGTGGTTATAACCGTTCATTGATGGTTGTGTTCCTCTTGGCCATTGTCGGGTTCTTTAATAGATTTTGTATCATCAAGTAAATCAATGTGATCTAGTTAGATTGACTTTGATTGTTGGTTGAGCATCTTTGGTCTACTTTTGTAATAACTTCATGTGTGAGTAAAGATATACTTTTACTCTATTTGGTATGCATTATTAATTTTGTTCATCATTTCAAATTTTCAAGTATTCATTTTATCAGATAGGAGAGTATATAGTTTCATTATGGTTTTTTGCTAGCTAATTTTTAGCTTTAGAGTCTTTGATGAGTCCCACATGATATTGTAACTTGTAACTTTGGGCTGCATAGAAATTTCCGCTGCTGTCTTGGTTATAAAACTTCCCATAGGAGAAATAGAACCAAACTGCTTGAGTGCATATGAGAAGATAAACATACAAGTTCTTGGAGGAAGAAACAAAACAAGCTGGTAGATCGCTTCGGTTGGAATAGCATTCCCTCTCTACAGCTTGCTTAGACAAGATGAGGAACACATGGTCGAAGGACCTGCATTTATTATATCAGACTCGTTAAATATATATTTTCTATGTATTATTTCTAATGCTCTTCCCTAACAGCTGAGTGTTCTTAAGTAGAAAGAAAGAAGTAATAATAATGGCCATAGATGATCAGATGGTGGTTAATGAGACTCAAAAAGCACATTCAATTACAATAGATATATACTAGAGTAAAATAAATGATATAAAAAGTAGCTAATGCTTAGTGCTAAAGAAGTAGTCAACTCAGATATTTATATCTTGATTTTGCCAAGATTTGTGCCAATTCTTACTCTTTAGCTTGGAGAATTTTAATCAGAGTTATTCATGCTTGTTATTCATGAAACATTTCCTTAACATCACTACCTTTCCAAGTGAAAGTCCCAAACATTTAGCCTATATTCTGAAAATCTTCAACCACATAATTTGTGTGCTAATCTGCACCAGAAAACATGCTGCAGTGTTGCGTAATTTTGGTATTTTATTTTACAAATCCCAAGTTTTTGATTTGTTGATAGTGGGATGAATCTCTCAGTTTGTTTCTATACAATGTTACACGGGGACAAATCCCTCCAGCAAACCATGCGAACAACCATCTGTTTCTGAGATGCACATACATGTAGGGATGTTACATGACTGTTCCCAGTCCAGATGATTTATGGGGCATGTTTCCAAATTGGACTCTGAGCAAGGGTGGGAAAATCTCTAAAATCAAGAATTCAATAATATCTGTTGGGAAGATGGTTGATGACTAAATTTGAAACCACTGGCCATGCTGTCACACAAGTAATACTTTCCTTACTTTAATCATACCCTTCTCACAGAATAGATTTATTAAAATCATTTGGATGTCATCAGCCTCTGGATAAACCTTACTTTACTTACCTTCAATAGCTCCAAACTTGAAAAGGATCTGAATTTCCATTGAGACGTGGTAGTTGGTGATGAACATTTGGATGTCCTTAGCTTTTGCATAGACCTCTTTGATCCACTCAATTTTATTTGCAATCTTTTGTAGCATAAGATTGAGTGATTGGACCACACAAGGTGTCCAAAAGATGCGTTGATATCGTTCTTCAAGCAACAAACGAACAGCTCTACAATTCTCCATGTTATCCGTTATGACTTCAACAACATGTCTAGGTCACATTGCCTCAATGGTGGAGATGAGAATATTGACAAAATATTGCCCATCTTTTACTCGCCCCCCCACAATCCATGACTTTCAAAAACATTGCCCCTTTAGGGGACACCGCTATTAAAAGGATTACAAACAATTTGTTTGTATTGAATATATTTACAAAGAGCTTAAACGCTCATATATACAGAGCCAAGGAATAAGAAAATAGCAAGTATCTAAAGATAGATGCAAAAGAATAGCAAGCACAGAGATTAAGCATTAAAGCTAACGAATATTAGAAACATTCTAATACCCTCCCATAATGCTTAATCTGTTAATAACACCAATAGCTTCCCTAAATTTTACAAACTTATCAGAATTGAGAGACTTGGTGAAGATATCAGCAAACTGCTCTAAAGTAGGAACATACAGCAGCTGAATAGACTTGTTTTCAACCAACTGACGAATGTAATGACAATGTGTTTCGACATGCTTGGTTCGTTCATGAAAGACCGGATTCTTGGCCAATTTAACAAATTTGAGCACTCCCTGATTATCACAGAATAGAGGAGTCGGTCCTGACTGAGGAACATGCATATCTGCAAGCATTCGCTGAAGCCAAACGGCCTCACAAGCTGCTTTAACTGCTCCGCGATACTCTGCTTCGGTGGATGATAGAGCCACTGCCTGTTGTTTCTTATTTGTCCATGTGACAGCATCGGACCCCAAATTGAACACATATCTAGCGGTAGACTTACAATCATCAACAGAACCGGCCCAATCTGAATCTGTATAGCCACGTAGTGTAGAATCAGAACTCTGAGTATACAGAAGACCATAGTCAAGAGTACCACTAACATAGCGCAGGACACGCTTTGCAGCTGTCCAATGATCAGTCTTGGGCGTTGTCATAAAACAGGATATGTAGCTGACCGCAAAACTAATGTCAAGTCTGGTGGCAGTAAGAAAAATGAGGCTGCCCACTAGTTGTCTAAACAAATATTCATCCACAACAGGTGAATCGGACTGAGCTGATAGTTTGAGTCCGGGTTCCATAGGGGTGGGAGCAGGTTTGCAATCCTGCATTCTGAACCTGTCCACAAGACTTCTAGCATACTTGGACTGAGAAAGAAAGATACTGTGCTCAGTTTGCCAAACCTCAACTCCGAGACAATAGTGCAAGAGTCCCAAATCTGTCATATCAAAAGTGCAACACAAATCTTGTTTGATTTCAGTGATCAAATATGCTAAACTTCCAATGATGATCAAATCATCCACATAGACAACTATACACAATACATCATCACCTACATGTTTGATAGACAGGTTTGAATCAGATGGACTCCTGAGAAAACCATGATCAATTAGATATTTATCAATTTTCATGTACCAAGCCCGAGGAGCTTGTTTTAGACCATAGAGAGCTTTGACAAGTTTATAGACTTTGTGTTCCTGACCAGCAACCTTAAATCCAGAGGGTTGTGTCATGTAGACCTCTTCCTGTAAGTCACCATTCAGAAAAGCACTCTTAACATCCATTTGATGAACTTTCCAACCAAACTGAGCTGCTAAGGCAAGAACAAGTCGTATGGTACTCATTTTAGCTGTGGGAGCAAAGGTCTCCTCATAGTCAATACCTTCCCTTTGTGAGAACCCCTCGAGCAACAAGACGAGCCTTATATTTGTCTAAAGTGCCATTAGCTTTGTACTTTACCTTGTATACCCATTTACAGCTAACGGGCTTCTTCCCGGCAGGAAGATCAGAAAGGACCCAAGTGTGATTTTTCTGAATACTCTGAAATTCAGCTTCCATGTCTTGTTCCCACTCAGGAATACCTTTAGCCTCAGAATAAGTTTGGGGTTCATAAATACTATGAATGTTAGCCATAAGAGCAAAATTAACTGTAGGATGCTATTTGCTCTTATTTCTAGAAACTCTACCTTCGATGAGCTCATCATCCCTGAGATCACTAATAGTTTTAACCCACCATTTGGGCCGAAGAGCAGACGAGCCAATCTCTGGAGGAGCTAGAGGAGGTTCAGGAGCAACAATAGAGCCAGGGAGAGGATCATGTTCGGAGGCCTCAATAGGATTAGCATCAGGTGCCCCAGGACGAGCATTATCTGGATCATCCTTCCCATCAGATGGTGCTAACGGAAGAGGAACACTGTGAGGCTGTTCCTCAGAACACTGCTCAGAAGAAGACAGAAAGGGGCCTCGAGTTTCATCAAAAACAACATCACGACTAAAGATAAGATGATTAGTGTCGATATCTATCAATCTGTAGGCCTTATGGTTGTCACTGTACCTTATCATGAGTTTCTGACTCTTGGAATCTAATTTGGAATGTTTAGCATTAGGAATCCAAACATAGGCAAGAGAGCCAAAAATCTTCAGGTGGCTGATCTTGGGCTTACGACCAGACCACAACTCTTCTGGAGTTTTGTTCTTGACCGCCTGAGTAGGGGAACGATTAAGAAGGTAAACAACAGTAAACACTGCTTTTGCCCAATACTTATTAGGAACACTCCTGTGTTGTAACATAGAATGAGCCATCTCAACAGTAGTACGATTGCGACGCTCAACAACACTGTTTTGCTGAGGAGTGTAGGGTGTGGTGAACTGGCGTTTGATGCCATGTTCAGCACAAAAACCGGAGAATGCAGTAGAACAAAATTCCCCTCCATTGTTTGTTCTAAGAGAAATGATATTGCAGCCAGACTCGTTTTCAACCAATGACTTAAAATTCTGAAATGTACTAAAAGCATCTGATTTTTGTTTAAGAAAGTATACCCACATCTTTCTAGTAAAATCATCAACAATAAGCAAAAAATATTTGCAACCAGTAACTGAAGATGTATTCATAGGATGACAAATATCAGCATGAAGTAATTGAAGTACCTGAGATGCACGCCAAGAATTGCCATCTTTGAAGGGAGTCCGATGTTGTTTGCCAGCTTGACAAGCATTGCATACTCCAAGATGCTGCATTTGAATCGGAGGTAGGCTAGAAACAAGTTCCTCCTGGGACAACTGAGAGAGATACTGGATGTTGAGGTGTCCATATCGCTGATGCCACAAGGTACTGAGACATAAGTCATGAGCTGCCATAGCTGTTTCAGGAGAATCACCAGTGTCAGTAAGCCGATATAGGCCATGATCCTCTAGACCAGAAGCAACAGTAAGATGAGTCGCTCGATCAATAATGGAACATTTGTGGGCACTGAACACCACATTTAACTGAGGAGAATTTCTCATGATCTGACTCACAGAAAGTAGATTGAGTGCCATACCAGGAACGTAGCATACATTGAGAAAAATAAGATGACACCCACCAGAATGTATTTGAACATTTCCCCTGCCAACAATTTTGAACTCCTCTCCTCCACCAAACACAACTGAATCACTGTAGGGATAGAAGTCTGTAAACCAGTCATGCCGATGAGAAAAATGACGTGAAGCACCAGAGTCGATATACCATGCAGACGACTGGGCTAAATTAGAAGGACTTTTAGCCATAAAAGCATAGAAAGTAGACTCCTTTTTCTCAGAATGTTCAGCAATATTTGCCTGTTGATTTGACCCTCCCATCTTCTTTTGTTCGGAAGCGAGTTGGTGACGGCAATTTTTCTTCATATGGCCATACTTATGATAGTAATGACACTGAACACCTTTCTGCTGATAACTACTTGAGAATTGATGTGAATTGCCCTGTTGAGAAGACTGAAATTTTGTTGCAAAGGCTTGTTCTGACGAGGATGAGGAAGTACGGTTACCAAACTACTGCTTCCAATGATCCTGCTGTAGGAGTTTGGTGCACAACTCTGGGAATTTCAGATCAACATTAGTTGAGGTAATGTTGAGAGTCTCTATGAAATGCTCATAAGATGTTGGTAGACTTTTCAGGGTAATAACTACCATATCTTCTTCCTCCATCTTCTGACCGATGGCTTCAAGCTGATCACAAATGTCCTTAATCTTCGTGAGATGTTCCTGTAAGGACATACGTTCATCCATCATAATGGAGAACAATTGATTCTTCAAAAAAAATGCACGACTCTTGTCAGATGTCTCATGCAACTCCTTCAAATATTTCCAGATGTTTGCAGCAGACTTGCCAGAAGGAATATGAGGCAATTGATCATCTGTGACAGAAAGCTTGAGAAGCATAACAGTTTCTCGATTCCGATCATCGAACTTATCCTGATCTGCTTGGACGGAGGTCGGGCGAGTCTCTGTGCCAAGAACAAGTGCATCCAGACGACGGTATTCGAAGATGGTCAACATTCGCTGCTTCCAGGTGTTATAGTTAGTGCCATTGAAGCGCTTACTGTTTTCCAGCATCAGGTTAGTCAATGACGCCATCTTGCACGTTTCCTAATGCATGGAAAACGAAGATATAGAGAAGAGACGTTGACACATACTTCAAGGCAAAAAAATGGAAGACCCAAAAAAAATTGAGAAGTACCCAGAAGAGAGCTCGAAAAACCCAGAAAGAATATGCTGCCAAAATCTGGATTTGTTGGCTCAAAAATTGAGGCACCCAGAAAAACGAACGGCAACCTAGTTGAGTTCTTGAAAAACCCACCAAGAATTTGTAATCTGAAAAAAATTCGAGTGCAAAAAATAGGATTTTCGAAGAAAACCCTAGTCAGCTATGGAAGACAAGGTAGTTGCAAGTTTTCAGCAGAAAATGAAGGAATATCAGTCGTGGAAATACCAAACCCGAAAATACCAAATGCGAGATGCCAAATGCAAGATGCCAGGCGTGTTTTAGATGCCAATACCAGACCCGAAAATACTAGACGTATTAAAAGGCCCGAAAATACCAAACGTGAGATGCCAGACGTGTTTCAGACACCAATATCAGACGCCAAGACGTGAATATGGAAGGACCAGACGCAAGTGCCAGATGCGAATGATACCAGACGCCAAGATGTGAATATGGAAGAACCAGTCGTAAGTGCTAGACGATCTCGCGTGAGTTAATAGAACAGAAGGGAGCCGAAAAATTAAGCTCTGATACCATAAAAGGATTACAAACAATTTGTTTGTATTGAATATATTTACAAAGAGCTTAGACGCTCATATATACAGAGCCAAGGAATAAGAAAATAGCAACTATCTAAAGATAGATGCAAAAGAATAGCAAGCACAAAGATTAAGCATTAAAGCTAACAAATATTAGAAACATTCTAATAGCTATGACATTGATCAAGGGACAATTTCTTGAATCTTTCCATCCATCTGAAACAATGGATATACTTGTCTCAATTCATGAATCCTTTATGGGTGTCAATGCATCTTCAACTCCCTTGACCTCTCGTTCCAATAAGGTGTTACATACCTTCTCATAACCTGGGCCCTTATACCCTCAAGGAGCTTCATTAATACTTTTCAACATCGTTTTCCAATATGGGGAGTGAACAACATTGAAGGCCAATCCATTTGCAAATATATATCTATATATATATACACACACACACACACACACACACACACATATATACATCTTGGTCAACAATCTCTCAAATTTCATTTTGGAATGCACTTTCCAAAGGTCCCTTTCTTTTGCGTACAATGGGTGCTTCACTTTCATGCTCAGTTGTGGTAAAAAATGGGTGGTCTTCTACTACAATATTCTGATTAGATGGGGGCTGCATTCTCTTAGATTTTTTTGGAATTGGCATATTTAATCTACGCGCTTCTCTCTATTCTGCTTCTTTGTGCTTCATAATATATTTTAACATCGTCTCTTGTGGTGTAGGAACACCATTTTCTCTAGGGCATTTTTTGACACCTCTTCTTGGTATTCCACGTAAATGGTCTACCAACCGATAATATGAACTATTACGTTTTGCATCACATCCCTGACATTTCCCACAAAATCCCCCACCTCTTGGTAGTGGTTGTATAACATCAACATATTTCCATAGAGGAGAATTGGATCTGTTTTGTGTTTTTTTTGTTCATTTGTGCCTATGGAGGAAGAGGTAGATGCCATTCTAGTTCCTATGACAAGAAATTTTATGAACACATTCAAAACAAAAACAAAAGAATGGAAAAAAATAGGTAAAGTAAACATTAAAAAAAATGAAAAAACTTACCTCTTTCAGCCAATGGAAGCTTGCAAATGAGTAGGAATGAAGCTGCGACATTTGATCAAGTTACAAAAACTGATCTTCAATGCCCTCTATTTGATGGTAGAAACCAAACTCTTGCTCAACCTTGATGGTAGAAACAAAAACTGCGACATTTGATCAAGTTACAAAAACTGATCTTCAATGCCCTCTATTTGATGGTAGAAACCAAACTCTTGCTCAACCTTGATATAAACCCAGCTGTCTGCAAAACAAATGACAAAATAAACCTCCTTAAGTGTTTTTGAAGTCACTTTTTAGGGTTTTGGACTTTAAAAAAAATAAAATTGCAAAAACAAATCAATTTTCGGCAGCCTAGGCGTCCGGATTCACCCCAGATGAATTGGCTCACCTGGTAGCGCACCTTGACTGGACCCGCAGGCAGACCAAACTAGAATTGGTACCGTGTTCAAATTGAAATGGAATCGGGCGCTTTGATCTGCGAACTCTGCAATGTAATCAATTGATAAAACTTCAATGCATGTACACGTTTTAAGCCTTATTATTGTTTTTCGTCACAATCTTACCTCTTGTGGATTTAATAAGGAAATTTTCTACCACCAAAATGAACTGTAAACTTTTTTGGAAAAAAGAAAGTTACAAGTCTACTAGTGTAGTTAAAGAATGTTAAATACTAAAATGTTTAAAATTAAAAATAAAAGTAACTTTTTACATTATTTCTATAATCACTTAGAATGACAAAGAAAATACGAGGGAACTTATTTTTAATAACATAGTATGGGAATTCAGAAATAACTAAAGTGTTAATTAATCTATAAAACTTCAATGCATGTACATATCTTAAGCCTTACTATTATTATTTTGCTTCATAATCTTACCTCTTTGGGAATTAATAAGGAAATTTTCTACCACCAAAAAGAATTGTAAAACTTTATGAAAAATAGAAAATTACAAGTGTACTAGTGTATTTGTTTATTCTTTTAATTTTTGTCAACCACATATTGGCACTTTTGAAAATCCAATGTAATTTATATGATATATTTGAAAAAGCTCTATCAGAAGTTTCGTCAATTTCAAGGGACGCTTATAGGAGATGCAAACTTCATTTGAAGTCTCCTAATGTCTGGAGACATCTCCATATAGGTGTCTGAGACCAAGATGTGTTTTTGGTATGGAAGACAAGTACTAGGGGTTAGGTTACGAGTCTCCTGTTAACTATGGTGTTTGACTATTTTTGTCATTTGAAGCAATTTGTAGGAAATAGCGTGCTATTTAGGAGCATATGTTATGTATTGAACCACAAACAATTTTGTTAAAAAAGATACATATAACTTGAAATATTGAATTGAAAACAGGAAAATACTATATAATTTCCGTATATATGTAATATTTATACTGTGTATCCTGAACTGCCACCCTTGAAATGCTTCCCTCTTGTCGCCCCGCTTGTCCCCATTGTGGAAATACCCGAGATCATGGTATAGTGATTACATACAATAGATTCATTGACTAAGAGATTTGCTGCATTTTATTACAACAATTGTTTATGAGCTCCAAGGTCTCAATTTATTGTCTTTTGTAAATGTGAAACATAGATATTGAAGTTTCATGTTAGCATGCTGCACCACATATTGGGGTTAACTGTGTCTTATGATGATAATTATCACAAGTTACTTGCATTATTGTATTGTCCTGATTATGAATTTTGATGAATTCGTGCCCTTGTAGTTATAGAGAAATATAATAATGGTCTTAAGCTGTTAATAAAGGATTAATGTAGTTGTTTTCAAACTTGTTGCATATGAGCTGGATATGATAAACTTGGATCGTTGTTTATCTGTGTGCTTGCTTTGATTTTTCTCCACTGCCTAGAAGATTTTGGGTCACCCAAAATTCTGCAGCAAAGTTTGGTTATCTTCAGTCCTTGGTACCAAGGAGAAAGCCAGTAATAATATACACAATATATTTCTAATGTTCAAATCTCCAATGCTTCTCCACTTTTTAATTTCACATAAAGTGCTTTTTCTGTTGACTGCTGCTTAGCATTGCCATACCTTCTGAAATTGTAATTTTAAAATATGATTCCTAGGATACAGCTTTGGTTTAATAGGTCAGGGTTTTGTGGTACTCTATTCATAATTAACTAGGTCCCAATAAGATTAATTAGAATTTTAGCTTCGTGATGTCTGGTCATTAGTTCCAAAGCTTGAGCTCTGTAATCCTACTTGATTAAATACAACTCATTTTGTCAATTTGGTCTTTTTGTGTATTGTTTCACCTCTCATTGATCATCTTATTTTGGCTAATCTTGTAATATTGGGCACAGGTTAAAGCTGTGGCAGAGGAAATGGGTATAGGCTTCCTAGGAATTGGGTTTCACCCAAAATGGGAGATTAAGGACATACCAATTATGCCGAAGGTAGATTTATATCTGCATCGCACATATTTTGTATTTGTTTAGTTCTGGAAAAGTTGTTTTTATGGTAAATGTGAAAAGAGACATCAAGGCTAAAAAATAAAGAGGAGAAGAAATAGCTTCATGGCAAACTGTCAAAAGTAACACTGAACTTTCATATAAAATCAGAAAATCTAGAAACTTTTACTTCTATTATCATGTATAGTCTACTTCATTACATAGCTGGTTATCAACATAACCATCGTAAACTAGCCTGTTGGTAACTCTATCCTAGTGCAGGGATCTACATGCATAACAAAGATAGAAGCTGCAAAAAGCCATTAACTGCAAACTGCTCTAAAAAATGTGCCTTGCAACCATACCATGCATAGACCATCTATTAAGCTATCATTGAATAGTCTTGAAGGGGTATAGCCAAAATGTTTTTTCTAACCTTCCGACTCAAATTCCTCAGAGAAAAGTGTCAATGTCATTGCTGAAACTGCTACAAAGCACTGAGAGTTCATTTCCTTGATTTTTTGCTCACAAAATATTACGAAATTTCACCCTCAATCTTTCTCCTGTCTAGGTTACCATTGTCCCTTCCTTATCCCTTAATTTGGATTCATGTTGCCTTTCCATATTCATCACTATGTTCCATAGAGTTTCTGAGTAAGGGGACAGAGGTGCAGGTTTTGGAGAAGGGTGAGCATCAACCAAAATTAGGGGATGGTGGCTGGCAGTGCAAATATAGATAGATAGACATACATGCATATTGTATTCCCAACTTCCTTAAGATAAGAGATACTTCTGAGTAAACAAAAGCTAAGTTACAGGGTTTGCCCTCTGGAGCACCTGGTACTGGTCTGGTTCAAACCCTGTAGATAGACATACATGCATATTGTATTCCCAACTTCCTTAAGATAAGAGAGCATACTTCTGAGTAAACAAAAGCTAAGTTACAGGGTTTGCCCTCTGGAGCACCTGGTACTGGTCTGGTTCAAACCCTGTACTGAACCTGGTATGGTACTTCTGTGGGTCCGGCCAGGGTGCACTCCACAGAGCTCTGGTTCGTCTGGGGCAAACCTAGGATGAACTTAGATGCTTGGGTGCTGATTTAAAATTTTTTTTGCAATTTTTTTTGTAGAAGTCCATTTGCATCAGAAAGAAATTGGAGCACATAATCTTTCATCCACTTAGTAGTGCAATAGATTGCAATCAAAAAGAGCGGAGAACTTAGTCTATAGCATTCCAACTTTCATCTCCTTTTACACAAGAAAAATGATTACAAAGAAGGGGAGTAGAGAGGTGTGGGATATAGAGCCAGAGCATAGGGACTTGGATGCTTCCACTTCTCAGCTTGCTGCTTTTGAGGACTTGGAAAGCGAGAATACTATTAGTGCAAGTGAAAGTGGCATTGGCATTGCCTTATGAATCATCTAAAGCCAATGATGATAATGATGATGATGATGAGTTAGAGAATCCATATGATGATTACAACTTAAAACTAAAGCTCTAGTTGTTGAAACAATGATACTTGAACTCGATATTATTATTTTAATATTTTGATATTGAACTTGAAGTATACGATGCTACGATGGTATGATCATATGCTTTGATTACAATTTTATAGTGCAAGTGAAAGTGGCATTGGCATTGCCTCGTGAATCATCTAAAGCCAATGATGATAATGATGATGATGATGAGTTAGAGAATCCATATGATGATTACAACTTAAAACTAAAGCTCTAGTTGTTGAAACAATGATACTTGAACTTGATATTATTATTTTAATATTTTGATATTGAACTTGAAGTATATGATGCTATGATGGTATGATCATAATGCTTTGATTACAATTTTATGGTGTTTTTGTTGTTTATATGATAGTATGTGACATTCTAATCTTAATTCATGCTTATAGGCTGCATATATATATATATATATTTTACTAACGAACCCAAACCCCATTCCAAAATTTTGCCATACCAGCGAACCGGGTTCTCAAACTCAAATCTGAACCGGAACCTGAACCGGCAACTTAGAACAAAAGCAATAAATTATAAAAGCTGTTTAACTGTCTATTTTGCCTTGAATACCATGCAAATATTCCTTCTTTCTTCCATGGTCAGCCATTTGTACGTTCCATCATGTTGTTTGTTTGTTTGTTCAAAGTGTTGAGACAAAGGAAAATCATTGTTATGACATAGAGAAACTTTGGCAGGGGTGGGACTCCCCATTGTGTATGATTGAGGAATGTCTGGGCATCTCATGGCTGTCTTGGGGATGTTGGAAGTTCCCCCAATGCCCCTTGTAGAGGGGGACACACTTAGGAGTTCCCCACTTGTAGGTAGTGGTGTGCAGAAGGCAGGAGGACATTTTGTCCCCATCCTCAAACTGGCCCATTTTATTGAGTGAGACGGTCCTTGTGGGACACTGGTTCATCATTAATTGGTTCCTCTTCATTCAGGTTTGATTCATTTAAGACACAAACAGACTAGCGTTCTCACAGTAAAAAAATTATACCTTATTGAAATCCACCGTATCCTTTTCATATATTGCAACAAGTTGCTTCCCTTGGATTATAATTTCCCTTGCCTCACCCTCTGATAGTTTCAGACTTGGTCCGAGTATTTCCATGACACCAAATTCCATCCCGGACATATTTTGTGGATGTCAATGTGTTTCTTGCATTGAAAATCACTGTGAGTTTCAATTGAATGAACCACTTGCTAGGTGTTAAGCTGAGTTGATTGTTTCAGATCTTTCCTTGGTTGAAGTACACAGTCCAAAGAGGCTCCTTCACCCATTCTTGTGGATAAAAAAGCACATAGAAGACTGGCCGAAGCCTACTTAAACAGTTTCTCATCCTTAATTCCGTCCACCAGAGCTCCATTTCCAGAAGTCTAGAGTTTGCTTAACATTTATTGGAGTTCCTTCATCACTCAACACATTATTCTAAGACTCCTTTTATCAATCTTTGGCTTCTCCTGGATCTTGATCCTTTTTCACTAGATTAATCAAAACTTTTTCCTTCAAAATCCACAGGAGAGCCCATGTTGCAAAATCAAATTGATGGGTGACTTGAATCCGGATCATAGAAAATCAGCAAAGTCAGCTGGTTGAGTTAATCAAAGTCTTAGCAGTGTTTACAACATTTTATAACCTCATAATTGCAGGTTTGTTTCATGGGCATAAACACCAAAGGGAGATACTGAAAGGGCATGTTTTAATTCCTCTCAATGCACACTTACAAAAAGGGCACTTATTTGAGTCTGTATCCAAAAGTTGCGGCCTCTGCAAGTTGAAGGAATTGTGGAACAGCTAAGTGATGGTTTTGTTTTTTCAACCAGCAGTTCTTTAACTATGTAAAGTGGCTATTTTCTGAAAGCAACAGTTTTATTTTCGTTACTGCAATAAGGGGTGGTTTTGTTTCTGACAATTTCCTAATTTGGTGGTTTAATCCTAATATAGGGCCCGTTTGGACACAAGCATACGGAATGCCGGATATAGTCAATTCTGGAATATGCTGCAATTCTGGAATATCATATCCTCAAAATGATATCCGGAATATGTGTTCGACCTGTTTGGATGCACCTGGAAGATGACCGAGAAGATGTATTTTCCGCGTTTGGGTGCCGCATTTTGGAATTGGAATATGCACTGAATGAGAATTTGTTTTTAATTTCTTTATAACAATTTGTGATTTTTTCAAATGTTATGATGTTTTTCACATTTTGTTTGTGTTTTTGAATATTTATTTTATTTTTGCAATAAAATAATATTATAATATTTTATTTTGTTTTTGAATATTTATTTTATTTTTGCAATAAAATAATATTATAATATTTTATTTTGTTTTTGAATACTTATTTTATTTCATTTGTATGCGATTTTGAATATTTATAATATTTTGAAATAAAATTATGTTTATAAGTTTATAAAAATTTTAACATTTTGTATAACTTTTTTATAAAAAAAAAAAATCCTATACAAATTTATAAAATATGTAGACCCAAAATACACAAATTTATAAACAAGTCATTTATTTTATTATTTATTTTTTACAAAATGTTGCCAACCCAGCTCAATAGGAGCACCGGTAGGAAAGAGCCGGGTGGAGAAAACCTCCGGTCTAGCCCCACAAAGTCATGAGCTGATATAAAATTACAACTTGAATGAGGCATTCCTCATTTTACATAATGCAGATACAGTGTTACAACTTGAATGAGGCATTCCTCATTTTACATAATGCAGATACAATGTTATAATTTAGTCTGATGAGTCTTTGACGCTCTGTCATGCCCGAACTCTTGTTTTTGTCTCTAGGCACTGCATACATAGAACATACAACTACTTTGTGCTTTTGTTAGTACACCAATGAAGTACATTCAGTTGCTCACTTTTGTATGAGTTTTTTTTAAAAAATCTTATTAATTATTATTACCTTCTATGACCTCCTTTGATTCTTACTTGAATGATCCATGCTTGTCAAGATCAAAACACGACCAATTAAATGAGTTTATACATAATATATCTCTGTTAACCTCAAAATTCCTGTACAAACCTAGGTTAGAATTCTACAAAGCAATAACCATGAAAACAACGTTAAATCATGTGACTGATAGTAGATTTGGGCTCACCTAAGCCATAAACATGAAAAATTATTGTGAAAAAATATGTGGACCATATATATGCGCACTTGGGGCAAAGAGGAGTTACGCCATATCCATATTAAAATATTTAGTTATAATATCAAAATACAAAACTGACTAATTCCTGAGCTCATCTCCGCATATTACAATATCAAAATACAAAACTGACTAATTCCTGAGCTCATCTCCGCATATTACAATATCAAAATACAAAACTGACTAATTCCTGAGCTCATCTCCACATATGGTCGCAAAAAAGATATGCAATTACAATACAGAGAAGGCATCGTAAAATATAATTTCATTTGCCCTAGCTTCACAACTTTTGCACTCAAATCCTGGATTGTGGATGACTGGAGATGGGCAGATGTCTGGATCGTGGATGACTAGAGATGGGCGAATAGATGTAGATGGGTTGCCATCGACCCACCTAAAGTATCCACAATCATGATAGCCCTGTGATGCCCAATCTACATTAGTTTTTATAATATAATGAATAGTATTTACATTACAAACATTAAATATAATAAATAGTATTTACATTACAAACATTAAATATATACACATTAGCAACCTTTTTTCTGTTTGGACAACACCAATATTGTCGTCCAGGGTTGTCCACTGTCCGTGAAATCTTCAACTGGCACTGCCCACCACCACATGGACAGCTTGGCACATTGAGAAGAGCCATCAAACCGATATCAATAATGCACCTATATCAACAATCCCAAAATTAAACAAAATCCATTGAGAAAAACAAAAAGTTGCAACGCTGAATCAACCATAATGAGTTATGACATATTGTAGTGTTGTCGTGTTATATTTAATGTTGTCATGTTATATGTAATATTGTCATGTCAACAATGTGTTATGACAAAAGAAGTGGGCAACATGGATCCTCCCAATAAAATGTATATTCTGAAATTTAATATGCATCACCAAGAGAAGAAATGGACCTCCGTAACAATGAAGAATATTCTGAAATTTAATATGGAACTAGCTGCTAGCTGTCAAGGAGATTGTGGAATCTATTGTAACCATTCAAGGGTGCTATTGACCCAAACTAAGTTCAAGAACTTCAACTTAACTCAAGAGGCATCTAACAATATTAATCTCTCTTCTTTTGACAATCACTATCAATGATGACAATAACTTCACTTGTTCATTAGGCTCAACTCACAATATCTTTATGTCAGTGGTCTTTCCACTGTCTAAGATAAACTGATACACATCATGCTCCAAAAGTCTATTAGGTTCTGTCAACAAGTGACTGATCACAACCCTTCAACACAACTCTCAACACTTGAAAAGGGATTAGTAGTTCAACTTAAACCAATGACGTTCCATTCATTCTATTAAATATCTTCATACTGCATTACATAGTCTTAATGGAGAGAAAGATCATTGAACAAGACACTTCCATCTGTGGACTGTCAACATACCATCTGCCTGGTCACAATCATCTGACAAATCACCTTAAGATCTTCAGGGAATTAGTTTCTTCTAGATGCCTTGACAATAGATAGGTAAATATTATACTTCTCAAGCATTTTCTCGTCAAGGAAGACTCAAACATTAGTGTTCAATCTATCGGGACAAACATTTATTATCTACTGACTGCCACACAACATTACAACAATGCATACAAACAGTTGCTATTCCACCGATCCTCTTGATACCTACTATTGGAAATGATCTAAAACATTTACAAGGCATGTAATACAATGGATCACTGATTTATGACAGAACAAAAAAGAGATCACTGATTGGAATAAAAACACAATGGATCACTGATTTATGACAGAACAGTGGTCAAAACAAGACTCAAAACTCCTTTCCTTGCATTCCAATACTGTAGAAGGTTTCAATGACCATTGCCAAACATCTTCAATCCCTTTACAACATCATGAGATCAAGTTTTCAACAACTAAATGCGCGAATCCATCAAACTGCCCTGTTATTCACTGTGATTAGTACTGCAGTCCTAGGGCCTACTCAAAACCATAGCAAATCAAGTCCATTTAACCCACAGCAGAGAATACAAATTAATCCAGAGTAGAGAACTCAAAACTATATTCTATGCAGCCATTTAATCCACAGTAGAGAATACAAATTATTTATAACCTAATGTGTAAATGATCCTGAAACAGTTAACAATCGGTAATTACATACAAAAATAATAAAGGCACTTCAAGCATTGCCCGAAAAAGTGAAATGGTATCAAAAAGCAACATTTCACAAATGAAATTATAAATGGCAGATTTCACAAACTGTTAAGAAACATTAGTTAGTTTTGATTTTAAACATTAGTTTTGATTTTAAACAGAAGACCTAATAAACATCGATCAACTAAAGTCCAAACTTCAATATCATATATTGGATTCTCTCCCCTTCATCCATTGTCAAGAACATTGCCGCTGATTGTGGATCATGCATTAACTTTTCGTATGCTTCAATTATAGTAGAGTCGCGAAGGCCAGGGATTGCTTTAAGTGCTTTATACAACTCCGCTGCCTCATTTCTCAAACTAGATGATTTATCCACTTTCAGAGGCTGTGCAAGGCCTGTTGTAATGCCTGCAGACAGATCTTTGATCACTTCACAAATCGAATCCAATGAGTCTGCCAATGTTCCCCTCCTCCTATTTGGCCTCCTTGACGATGTTGAAGGGTTATCTTTGCCGCTTGCAGTAGATCGGTTCGATGTAGGTGTACCAATAGATTCGTTATCATCATTAGCCAAATCAGCAGCAGTCTCAAAACATGCATTATCCATACCATGATAACTGAAATCTTCATCATCAATGAAATCCTCCTCCGTCTCTTGAGCTGTTGCAGCTGCAGTGCCCTCAGCTATGTCATTCCCAACAATACAGGATAATTCATTGTAGTATTGAAATGGCTGCCTCTTATACATTTTGGCATTTTTAAATTCCTTTCTCTGTATCATGGCATAACAATTGAATTCATTATTGGTCCTTCATTACTTAAAAAGATATATTCAACTTAAAAGGAGATTTGAAGACCATGTTACCTTCAACAACTCATCCCAAACACTATCATCAGCATCCATAGTTTGGGTAGTCTCATTCCAGGCTAAGCCGCTTGTATTCCTCAAGTCTCTCATAACTCTATACCCTTGTTTCCAAGTTTTCAGCTTGTTCTTGAAGTTTTCCTTCGATAGCTTCATTTTCATCTCATTATTGAACCTCCTTTCGATGGCTGTCCAAGCCTCTTTCTTGAAACCCCCTTCAGCTTTCTTTCCAAGCTGCACTTGCTCCTGTAGCAAGTCTAGCAACTTGCGTTCCATCTGTTTTGTTCAGAACACCTTCTTGGAAGAAGAAGTTGCCTGGATAACTTGAACGTCACCATCCATAGACATACCTGATGCACACTCACTGTAAGGACAGTCACAAATGAGGATAGTCACTCTAAAGACAACATGATAATGTACAGTCACTGTAAGGACAGTCACAAATGAGGATAGTCACTCTAAAGACAACATGATAATGTACAGTCACTATAAGGACAGTCACAAATGAGGACAGTCACTCTAAAGACAACATGATAATGTACACTCATTGTAAGGACAGTCACAAATGAGGACATCTTACAGTGAGTGTACATTATCATGTTGTCTTTACAGTGACTGTCCTCATGTGTGACTGTCCTTGTCACAAATGAGGACATCTCACAGTGACTGTCCCTTGTGTGACTGTCCTCATTTGTTCAAGAAGAAAAGCATTAATGTGGCTCAATAGCAATACATTCAAGTGGCAATTACACAAGGGACAGTCACTGTGAGATGTCCTCATTTGTGACTGTCCTTGTTTACATTCCTAGACATACCTGATGTAAATATTAAATATAGCAACATTAAACATAACATGACAATATTAAATATAACATGACAACATTAAATATAGCAACATTAAACATAACATGACAATATTAAATATAACATGACAACATTAAATATAGCAGCATTAAACATAACATGACAATATTAAATATAACATGACAACATTAAATATAAAATATAGCAACATTAAACATAACATGAGAATATTAAATATAATATGACAACATTAAATATAACAACATTGAATATAACATGACAACACTAAATATGGCATAACGGCTTTTATTAATGTATAGTATCAGTTTGTGAAATTTATGAAATCTGACATTAGTTTAAACACTGCCATAATAGTTATTCAACCGACTAAGATCGGGATCTATAGTCTTCCCACATCCTTCTTGCTATTTCATCTTGAAAATTGGCCCAATCATCTCTTTCACGCTGGCTCAACCCATATGTCTCAAGCACTGGTACATCTATCCCATCACGACCATCTTCCTCTTCAAATTCTACCTCAGATGGAAGGCCGTCCTCTATTGTAATGAAGTTGTGAAGTATGCAACATGCCAAAACAATGTGTTTGTGTCTTGATTTGATAAGACGTCGCATGCTTCAATATAGGAAAACGCTGCTTCAAAATCCCAAATGTACGCTCTATTACATTCCTAAGCGAGGAGTGTCGATGATTAAACAACTCTTGTGGGGTGTTTATTGGGTTTGCTCTTGAAAACTCCTTTAGGTGGTAGCGTGTGCACCGATAAGGTGCGAGAAATCTTGGTACGTTTGGATATCCAGCATCGACCAAATAATATTTACCTAAACAAAACAAAATGTCATTGTCATAACGTAGTCTTATTTTTCGTATGCTTCAATAATATAATCATATTTTACAAACCTGGGGGAACTACCAATGGATCGGCTCTAGATAGAGCCGAAGCTAGAACACGGCTATCTGCAGCAGACCCTTCCCAACCAGCAAGGATGTATTGAAACTTATAATCAAATGAACACACTCCCATAACATTTTGCGACAAGTTGCCTTTTCTATCACGATATTTAGCTTGCAGGTTGACATCGAAAGTGACCGGTATATGTGATCCATCCATTGCTCCCACACAGTCCTGTAGTCAGATAAATCATAGGTCTAATGAACACGCAATAATAGGATTACAACTCTAAACAAAATTAAACCACTGGGAGATATACCTTGAAGAATGGATCAAAACGGGTCTTCCCACTGATTTCCCGAGGAGTGTTTGGACCAGGGGGTATAAAATAATCCGAATGGAGCGCCAAGATAGCCCTCAAGACCTTGTGGAAGTATCGGCTTACCGTCTCTCCAGAGTGCCCAAAGTTATGGGCAATCTTATGATTCCTTAGATTGTGGCCAAGAGTATGGAGGAACATGACTAATTGTTCTTCTAACGTGAGGAATTCTGTATCTCTGATGCTTCCTTTTTGCCTTAAAATATTGGCTAGTTTAAAGAAGGATCATCTAGTCATGCGTATTTGGTCATGGCAATCTGTCTCGTTGTTGATAACACACTTATAAAAAGGAATTGCATCTCATGTGCGCTTACGCATATTTTGACTACCTTTTTTTATACACTCCACTATGGACACGACAAGGGTGGCAAGAACAATTACAACAACAGGCAAGACTCTTGTCCTCCTCATAATCTCTCCTTCTATTTCAATATCATCTTCATCATCAATATCATCAATGAGATCCATTGAATTACCTAAAAATACCAACAAAACAATCACGAAACAACATAAGAAAACACCCAACTATAATGCATAAGAATAGAGTTGCAGGTTGAGTATACAACATATGTAGACAAGAAAGTACCTTGTGTAATTTCACAAAATGAGAAGTTCTCACAGTGACTGTCCCTTGTGCAATTGCCACTTGAATGAGGACAGTCACTGTAAAGAAAACATGATAATGTACACTTACAGTGAGTGTACATTATCATGTTGTCTTTAGAGTGACTGTCCTCATTTGTTGAAGAAGAAAAGCATAAATGTGGTTCAATAGCAATACATTCAAGTGGCAATTACACAAGGGACAGTCACTGTGAGATGTCCTCATTTGTGACTGTCCTTACAGTGAGTGTACATTATCATGTTGTCTTTAGAATGACTGTCCTCATTTGTTGAAGAAGAAAAGCATTAATGTGGTTCAATAGCAATACATTCAAGTGGGAATTACACAAGGGACAGTCACTGTGAGATGTCCTCATGTGTGACTGTCCTTACAGTGAGTGTACATTATCATGTTGTCTTCAGAGTGACTGTCCTCGTTTGTTCAAGAAGAAAAACATTAATGTGGTTCAATAGCAAT
Source organism: Chamaecyparis obtusa (assembly GCA_027943335.1). Lineage (NCBI taxonomy): Eukaryota > Viridiplantae > Streptophyta > Pinopsida > Cupressales > Cupressaceae > Chamaecyparis > Chamaecyparis obtusa. The sequence continues at coordinate 184,876 of BSBK01006200.1, read as the reverse complement.
ACATTCAAGTGGCAATTACACAAGGGACAGTCACTGCGAGATGTCCTCATTTGTGACTGTCCTTGTCACAAATGAGGACATCTCACAGTGACTGTCCCTTGTGTAATTGTCACTTGAATGTATTGCCTATTGGTATTGAACCATGCGAATGCGTTTCTTCTTGAACAAATGAGGATGTTATCAAGAAGAAAAGCATTTGCATGGTTCAATACCAATACATTCAAGTGGCAATTATCATAGTTGTAAAAGAAGATACAAACCAAAAATTTCTCCAAGAATTGTTATACCTCCCTATTCTTAAATGACATGCCATTATCATAAACAAGGATGGAAGACACTCCAAAATGATAAATTGTATTTCTTTAAATAAACCTATAGATTACTTAATAGGTAGTGACTCAAAATATAAAATGAAGGTCTACAAGATCTTATCATGAATTCTTTTGCAGCTGGATCCACAGGACCCATGTTTGGATTAAGCAACATGCATCACCATCAACCCATGTATGGTGGGAATTAGTGAAAATGACTATATCCAGCATTGCAGCATAATTATGACTAAATCAAATTCAGTTCAAACAAGTTCAAGGGTCTAAGACAATAGGGCTAGAGTGGAACTCTAAATTGGACACATTTATTATTCATAACCTATTCAAGGGGCTAAGATACAAGAAGGCTAGAGTGTTAGTCTATTTTGGACACATTTATCATTCACAACCGGTTCAAGGGGCTAAAATACAATAGGGCTAAATTGGGGTAAACCACCAATCACCTTGGACAAGGATTTCTTGCCTATACCAAGGTCCACACTCCGTGTTCCTTTTGGTGCATAGCATTAGCACTAGGCATAGAAAAAACATTGTTAATAGAAAAATCTTAGGCATCAAGAACAAAGCACCAAAAGAACCAACAACAAACTTACTAGAGACATGGGGAAAGAACAATTAACAGCACCCTGCAATTTCTTGAGGCTGAATTTGGAAAATCATAACCACACACAACATAGCCTATCAGGTAACTACTTCAATCATTTACATATTTAATCTTCAATTTTAAAAACAATTGTCATGCTTGAATGCACAAACCACAAAACAAAATCAAGTTAACTTGTCTCAAAACTAGGAAACCAGAATTTCAGGGGCAATCAGGAATTTGGTACAGATAGAGGCATGCATGTTTCACAGCAAATGAGTACCAGCTTGCAAAAATTCAATGCATAGAATAGTGCAGTATTACTCTAAATTTGCTGATGAAGATGACAAGACTTGATGCCTTATAAGGGATGGTAATGGGATTCGAGCATTATCTACATATGATTAAAAATTCATATGCAGATAATGCTCGAATACAATCTTATTAAGAGCATTATCTACATATAAGTAGCTTCAGAATCTTACAACAGTGCTTCATGATTAAAAACTCCGACTTAGAGATCTTTGGCAATTTCCTATTTTTTAAGTTTTCTCTTTATTTTTCTGTCAAATGAAAATGATAGCCTTTGATTTTTTGTAAGGTATCCTAAAAGGTGTTTAGGTTTAGGTTAGGTCAGAAACTTCTATTTTGTACAGACAAAAATGTAAAGCGTCAGCCCTCTTTGCTCTTTTTTAATCGCATCGCTGCTAAAATAATAACTCCAAATCCAGAGTTCTTGTGCATAATTAGCATCAAAACATAAAAAAGAACATACACTGCACAGTCCTGAGAATTCTAGCTTAAAAAATAAAAGCAATTAGTTTGCCATTTCTTTTATAACGATGTCATTGGAAACAACTACACAAATATAAGCAGCGATGACTTAGAATACATAAATTTTAAATCATAATAATCAAGTAATCCTTTCGGAATTTCTTCTGAACTGGGTAGGCATATAAACATTTTTTTGAACAATTAAAAATACTTTGACAGGTCCTACCTGCCATTTTGGACTACAAAAATGGTGGAAGTTATCTAGTTATCTTATCTCTAGCTAGTAATATACATATTTAAATGAAAGCAAAGTACATTACAAGAATTTCTATTAAGTGATTTTTTTGCAGCTTTTTCCTTTAATCTCGACGTGTTTCTACGAGTCTCTTTGGCTGAGTATAAAAATCAGGCTATTGTTATTCAAATGTACACACAATTAATAGATTGTTTAGTTGTGCTGTCTATCAGCAAGGTGGGACACTTCATTAGTCTGTGGTTTAAACCTTGGATTCTTTGACTATATCAAATATCATGCAATATCTGTCTGCACAGTGAATGCATATAGATAAGTGTTACTGCACAGTATTTGATCCTAATTCTAGGGATGAAATCCAAATATATTCCATTTGGGCAGTATGATTTGACCCGTAAAACGTGAATGAAAGGAAATTACAGTACAAGAGTGGAACTGGAAATGACAATTTGATTCCTTGGGCACGAGCATTTGTTTAAGAGGTCTTCCTATTTTAAACTACGGTGACTGCATATAGCACAGATAGGACCAATGTTTATTTTCTGATATACGCACGCTTCCTCTCAACAGAATTCTCAGGATAACCCTAATGCGAAACTTCAGCTTGAATTCTTAGGACTGTGCAGTGTTAGGGTTTGTATGGCTAGCTGAGAATTCTTACAAAAGGTTTTAAAATGATGAATACCGTGAATAAGTGCTCTACATGCTTGCAAATTGGTTGTGCTTTAAACATAACACATATGCAAAACTTCAGCATTAACCCAAAAAAATGCGTTAATAACACATACGGGAAACTTCATCTAGCCATACAAACCCTAACGCAATGAAAAAATAAAAATTCTTATTTCAAGCAGAGCATTAAAAACCAGCCGAAAGAGAAGATAAAGCCAAGCTTACCTTGCAAAGGAAGAGATTTCTCCCAACTCAGCACAGATCGAGCGAGGTATTTCCAAGCGGGTCTAATGAAACATCGAAAATGAAACATTGCAAGGTTAAGCACGCGCGCGGACCCGACAACGTTTTTAGGTAGCGCACGCGGACCCGACGGGAATCCAAAATTGGAATTGGAAAGGTGGAATTAGAGCCTCAAATTCTAATTCCACCTTTTCAATGGAAGATGGAATGCTCATTTTTTGAGCAAAATTGGAATGTTGAAATTCCAATTCTTCTTTGTTAGGATGTACACAAACATAGAATATCAAATTCTGAAATTGCTATTCCGGAATATGGCCTCATATGCCTGCGTCCAAACGGGCCCATAATGTATGAGAAGAGGAAACAACCATAAAATGTTTTGTCTTTGAATTCAAAACTTTTGGGCTTCCTCATTTGAGCATAAATCACAGTGTAAGTATGCCAAGACCCCAAGAAAGTCCAAAAGAGCAAATGAACACCACAAGAGTCAACATATGCAAGGTAATCCATACCCACTGTCGATAAACATAGTGATGACTGAATTGTGAAGGCTACACATCTAAGATGAAGAATGGTAGTCAAGTATCCTGGGAAAGGAAGTGATCTGCAGTATATTGTAGAGAGAATTTGCAAGTGTTTGGATGTTCTCAGTTGATGTTGGTGGCCTAGAAGGCTTCAAGAAGTTAGTGAGCTTGAGAATTTAAAAATTTGTAGAAGGCTTCATTCTTTTGGTGTTTTCTCTAGGGTAGTGTATATCTATATTTTGTTGGTTTGTTTAATTCATTTGTTGCATGTTTCTATTTTCTGCAGTGGACTTTGCCAAACACCTTAGAGAGCATTAGACACAAGTTGATTGTATGAGAACAAGTAAAGCACTTGTTCATAACAGCAATTCAGAGCTGAATTCAATCTCATCCAAAGTTAAAGTCAAAGAACAACATATCATTGTGCACAACAGTTTTGTGGAATTTGAGGAGGAATTTCATTATTTGTAGTAGCATGGCTAGGATGGGATCATGATATATGTATTTTCCATATATTTGAGCATGTTTAGAATTGCATAATTTAATCTCCCCTTTTTATCTAATTTGAGACACTACATGAAATTCCACAATTCTATAAATATAAATTGCTGATAACAAAATACTAATATTTGATGCTTAATCCCAATGCATATGCTAATTACAATGAATAATGCCTGATAACAGAAAAAGTATTAATTCGAAATGCATACGCTTCCAAATAATGAGAATAATTGTATAACAATGATCACAATATACAAGGGCTATATCTGATATTGCAATGAAATATATGCTTGATAATCTGGAATGCTGTCTCTGGTATATACAATAGATCCATGCTGATAAACAGGCTGTCTGATGTGATGAAAATGCTGTCTCTGATGTACAATGAATTACATGCAATGTAGAGATTATCTGGTACAATAACAATGCGGTATTGCACAGGCTGTATCTGATTTATCTTTATCTCTATGCGCTGAACAAGGAAGCCGTCTCTGATATATCTTTATATGATTATGCTTCTGTGATGATGCCATCTCTGATATGCAGATAAATACTTGCACCTGGGATTGCTGTTAGCAATCGGCTACTCTAAACTGAGTGATCCACAAGGGATTACATAATTTATATTATAAGTTCTATATTTGATGATGTTTACCAAATGATGTGGTATGTGCTGATGAATGGAAGAGGTGTCTAGGGAAGAACCGCCTTTAACTGAATTGGTAATCTGTCTCTTGAGGTTAGTTTCCTGTTAACCTCATCTTTCATAAATAATAATGGTTGCCATAATAACTTGGCCAATGATAATTAGAACATTATCGTGCCACCTAAGATATTGGTTTGAGTCTTTGACAATGGATTACATTGTATCAAATATGTTTAACCTTATCAATGTTGATTAATTGTTACCATCCAATATATGCCTTAGACCGATAACGTTATTTTGTCCATGGCTTAGCCGTACTTTTTGCGGAATATATTGTGTTACCCGCATTAGTGTCTAAGTCGGTTTCAAAGGGGATTACCGTTGGTGATTCCTAGTATTTTCTCATTTTCACTACTTCATAAGATGTTGACCATCGGGTTCATATGGTCAATGATTATATTTATTTGTTCATTATTAGTTATGCAAGACGTTATCGCCGGAAACAAATACAATTTTCTTTGCCGGATGATTGCTTTTATTGTCATTGGTGTTTGTTTACTTCATCTGTTTTCTCCATACTTTATCGGCACCTTCATATATCCAATAAAAAATTATTATTCTTCCTTTGACCACTGCTTATAAGAGAGAGAGGAATTTTACATTTAACTTATGCTTGTTGAAATAATAATAAGTTGAAATCTTTAATTTAAACTTATTAAATCGTCTAGTGATTAACAATCTCCAGGTTCGTAAATGGGGACATTATAGTCCCCCCCCTCTTGTAAAATGCTTGCCCACAAGCATCCTTAAAGCATTATGATGATTCCTGGATCTCAAACTTGGAAGAGCCATCTCTGCATAATATAGCTGCATTGATAAGAGTGATGAAAGTAAAGATCTGAATAGTTAATCTCCATGAGCTTAATAGATCATCCATTGGCGTCATCTTAACTGGGACACAATGGTGGTAATACTTATCTTGTATGAGATATGTGATGGAATAGTGACTCTCCCCTTTTCTATCAAACTTGAATAATCAGTTCTTGATCTTTGATTCAAAGAAAGAATCTTTTTCTGAATTGCATATTTTGGTAATTTGAATGGAGGGCAATTGGTGATGGCATTATGAGTCATTGTTCCAAACGGTTCTCAATGCTTCTTTGATGGAAGATGCACCAGGATCCCATAGTCTGTTTTCATCTTTACCTTTGTGTGACTTCAAACTAGTCTCCTCATACATCTCAAAGACAGGGTTGTCATAAACCTTGTCCACTTCAATTTCAAATAATGGATTAGGAATAAGTTGAAGATTGCCTCTAAACTCAATTTCATCTTTTCCAAACCTTCATCTGAATTCTTCAATCCATTATCACCTTTCCCTATTTTCAACTTCCCAAGTTTATCAATTTCAAGATGATGTAGTGGAACACACCAAGTGACTTTTGTATTATTCACCTTATTCGCAACTAGGGATGAAAGAATGTTGTGTTTGATATTCTTGAACAACTTCAAATAATCGAATTTATAATTTCTTGCTTCAACACCTCTTATGCCTTCTTCTGTGCACGGTCCTTGTGATGATGTGGGGCTACACTTATCATACTCAGGGATCCATGCAAATAACTCATTTGTGATACATGATGAGTCAATAGTTGCTTCTCTGTCTCTCTCTCTCTCTCCTTGGTCTTGTGGTTTTTTAAAATATCCTTTTCGTACTTGATGATCATCTCTTGTATCATTCTTTCTTGGGGTTTCAAGTTTTACAGTTGCTTCCATATCCTCTAATGATGAATGGATGTGAGAGACTCTTGATTCAATTTTCATGTTGCCATCATTTATCCCTTGTTCCTTATAGTGTGTATGCTTTTTATCTTCCCCTTTTAAGTCCAAGAGATGACTTCTATACTTCTTAGGAGAGTATTTTATCTGTAGATCAATGTAGTCGTCTAAAGAAATATCTTGTTGCAGACTACTATATAACCAATCATGCCAAAATTGCTCATATGCATCTACTGATGTTGGCTCCCTGCTTCCTTGCTTTTCAACTTTAGATGTTAATGTTTGGGTAAGTGATCTTGAATCTGCCTTGGGATTTTGACTGAATTGTTTTCTATTGCCTCCTTTGTTGTCATTTTTGGATGTTAGCTTGCTCAACAATCGATCCAATTCTTTTTGTGTCTTTTTTTGCTCTTTGATAATTTGTTCTATGCGCTTGTTAAGTCTTTCATCTTCTTCCATTTTTGAACCTCTTTGTTATACTAGTTCCAGAATTGTTTCCATTTTATTAATCTGGAATATGTTTATCCCACAAGCTGGCAGGATTATAAGCTCTGATACCAATTGTAATGTCCCCTTTTTATCTAATTTGAGACACTATGTGAAATTCCACAATTCTATAAATATAACTTAAATTGCCTAGTACAAAATACTAATATTTGATGCTTAATCCCAATGTATATGCTAATTACAATGAATAATGCCTAATAATGGAATAAGTATTAATTCCAAATGCATACGCTTCCAAATAATGAGAATAACTGTATAACAATGATCATAATATACAAGGGCTATATCTGATATTGCAATGAAATATATACTCAATAACCTGGAATGGTCTCTGGTATATACAATCGATCCACACTGATATACAGGCTGTCTGATGTGATGACAATGCTGTATCTGATGTACAATGAATTACATGCAAGGTAGAGATTAACTGGTATAATAACAATGCGGTATTGCACAGGCTGTATCTGATTTATCTTTATCTCTATGTGCTGAACAAGGAAGCCGTCTCTGATATATTTATATGATTATGCTTCTGAGATGATGCCATCTCTGATATGCAGATAAATACTTGCACCTGGGATTGCTGTTAGCAATTGGCTGCTCTAAACCAAGCGATCCACAAGGGATTATATAATTTATATTATGAGTTCTATATTTGACGATGTTTACCAAATGATGTGGTCTTAATATATATATGTCGATGAATGGAAGAGGCATGTAGGGAAGAGCTGCCTTTAACTGAATTGGTAATGTGTCTCTTGAGATTAGTTTCCCGTTAACCCCATCTTTCATGAATAATAACGGTTGCCATAACAACGTGGCCAATGATACTTAGAACATTATCGTGCCACCTTAGATATTGGTTTGACAATGGATTACATCGTGTCAAATCTGTTTCATATCAATTTGTGTAATATCGATTGTCTTCCTTGTAATTATATGGTGGATATAATTGCTGATGCTTTGTAATCATTATTCCTAGATATTGATGAGTAATCGATCTTGTTATGAAGTAGCTGACTTAGCCTCATCAACGTTGATTAATTGTTACCATCTGATACATGCCTTAGACCGATAACATTATTCTGTCCATGGCTTAGCCGTACCTTTTGCAGAATATATCGTGTTCCCAGCATTAGCATCTAAGTCGGTTTCAAAGGGGATTATCGTTGGTGATTCCTAGTATTTTCTCATTTTCACCGCTTCATAAGATGTTGACCATTGGGTTTCATATGGTCAATGTTTATATTTATTTGTTCATTATTAGTTATGCAAGACATCATCACCAAAAACAAATACAATATTCTTTGCCGGATGATTGCCTGTATAGTTGCTGGTGCTTGTTTACTTCATCTGTTTTCTCCATACTTTATCGGCACCTTCATATTTCCAATAGAAATTTATCATGCTTGCTTTGACCACTGTTTGCCCGTTGGGGTAAATTTAATATTGCATAGACATAGTACAAGAAATGTAATAAACACAGAATATATCAGAGAACACTAGATGCTTTAATCATTCCAACGTATGAGTACATTCACATAATGATTCCCCCCTTTCACCCGTAGATGGTACATATTTATCTGCTCGAAGGGGCGTGACCAAACGTCGCCACCCAACCCAATTGCCCGTCGGTAATAACTAATTACCGTCGGGACAACATAACTAATGCACGACATAACATAAAGTAGTCTTTCCAACTAACATCATCCCCCCCCAAAAAAGAAAGTCGTCTCCGGCGACTCACAACAAAAGGGAGATGAAATACACTACATAGAATAAGAAAATCATTGAGAAGAAGGGGTGGAGGGGCGTCCTTGAAGAAGCTGAAGTGCCGCCTTCACCATCAATGCTACTTCGAGTAGTTCTTTTTCCGTCACATCACATTCCTCCCGTGCCTGCACCAAACTTGTCTCCAAAACACGCTTTGTAGCTGTAGCCTATTAAGCCAAGTATTGTTCTATTGCCTCCAACTGGGTGGTCAGCTCCTCCTGAGCTCTGTGTGCATCCACCAAGACAACCTCACGTCCAACCAAAACCTACTCTGAGCACTTCAAAGCGTAGTACTCCTCTCGAAAGGCTTGCTCCAGTGCTCTCTACACCTCTTGCGTGCAGACACTCCATGCCTACAGCAGCTCCGGGTCTCATCAACTGGTCACACTCCCCAAAGGCTAATAATTGAATTGAATAATTTCCTAGTGCCATACGACTTCTTGTTCTTGCAAGGCCGTTGTTCTTGCAATGCCTTCCTTCAAACTCTGTTGGTTCACAACCTCCAAATCTGTCTCCCTCTGCGGCTTAGGGCTTTCCTTCCAATGCTTGGCTTTAGGCTTCTCTCTCACCATAGGAAACAAACCCAATGCTTACCTTGATTGCTCCGATGCCCCAACTCACAATTGTAGTGTACCTCTCAAACCCACACAAAAGTCCATGGGGCACACCATATTCGTGATTTGCTTCCGATGCCATACTCTTTCTGCCAACAGCTTATGGTGCTTGTGCAAATGGCCAATAATTTATTTTTCTTCACTACCTGCTTATGTCCTTCCCGTAGGTGCCATACTCTATTCACTGTGAACTGTTCTTTATTTGTCATTTTTTTTTAGAACCTTCGCTCTGTGGAGGGTACGCAAAACCTGTGCCATGTACAGTACCGTCCCTCGTTGCTGCCACTCCTTGCCGTCCGTATGGAACTTCTCCTTGATTAGCCTTCCTCTCACCTTCGTAGTGAGCTGTATGGTCTAGTTGAGGATGTGCGGTTTCTGTTCTTATGATGGTGAATTGTCACCGGTGACAATCATCGTTTAGTGACTTCCAACGGTTCTTTTTTTTTTTTCAATTTATATATATTTTTTTATTCTAATAAATTCTTAATTTAATTACCTTTCAGATGCTTCTCTGGTCGCCCATATGGACGGCTCTCGGGTCGCCTACTTGACCTCTCGAGTCCCTTTCCATCCTCTCGGGTGCTCTGTCCCTCCTCTCGGGTAAGGTTTCAATTTGGACCCGTTGATGGCCTCATGTATCTCCAGTCCATCGAGAGTCCACAACTTGACAACCCCTTCGTAGACGAATTCCCGAGCTTTGTATGGTCTCACCCTTTTTACTTCAAATTCTCCTGGCCTAATCTCATTCTTTCCATTGTACTTCAGCACCATCTAGCCAGGGGAGGAACACATCTTTCGTAGGTGCTTATTGTGCCAATATTTTCTTTGCTGTTGTGCGACCTCCGTTGCCCATTGGGCTATCATTCTTCTTTCATCTAATTTATTGAGTGTGTGTAGCTGCTCCTTCAAGCTTTCCCCATCGCTGAGTCTATTTTCAATGGCAATCCAAAGGCTTGGAACCATAAATTCTATAGGGACCGTGGTCTCTTGCCCGTACATAAGAAGGAGAATAAAGATTTTGAAGGTTGCAGTCTTCCACTCTGGATTCTAATTGTCGTCGACAAGAATGATTTTAGGTTCCTCTTCCTTGCCCAGATTCGTTGGTTTGACAGATGGCTCCCTATACTTCATGGGGTTTTGCTCATCAAATTTATGCGCTAGGACTTCGCTTACTTTCGCATCCCCTTCCTTGTATTCACCGTACTCTGGGGGAAATGTTTCCGGCTCTTCCTCAATACTTAGTACATTGCATGCTGGTTGGAAGAGTTTGTAGTCCTCTATTTGCTAGTGGAAGAGACCGTTCAGTGAATCTGCATCATCCTCTGAGCATTCCCCCAATCTTAGCACACCTTCACTATTCGGTTCCATTCTGTCCCTTCCTTCATCCCTTCGATTGTTTTCTTCTTTGGATCAGATTCAGAGGAGGAAGCTATCTCCACACTCACCAATTGGGTACAGAGATCAATTGTGAACTTTTTTCTTCCACTCTCCATTGAAAGGGTATTCCTTTTCCAATTATGGTTCGCTTTGGCTGTTACTAACCACCCTCTACCCAGTATGGTGTCATAGCCTTTCTGCTTTAGTGGGATGACGACAAAGTCCAGTACAAACGATTGTGTACCGACAATGATCAGTTGTGCCATCAACGTCCCGAGTGGTTTGATACCCTATTGATCTGCACCTAGTAAGTTGAAGGTTGGTGGCCACAAAGTGGGCTTTCCTAGTTTCTTCCACGTTGCCTCCGGAAGGACGTTCACTCCTGACCCTCCGTCCACTATAGTGTCTGTTAGGATGGTGCCAAGGATGCCCATCTCGACGACTGCCAGGTACCTGCCGCTATTTACAACAAGTATCATCAGGTTAGTTGTAGACCCTCTGGGGATGTTCGTATGTGTGGTATTTGGCTCCGTGGCCAAGTTCCCCAACAGTGTTGTTCCCAAGTGAGGCATGATGTGAAGGAGGTCCTGGACTTTCACCGATACCTTTAAAGTTTAAATGTAACATTTGTCTTAGAATGTTTTGTTCTGCATCCCTCTGACCGGGGTGGTGGCCATCTCCCATGTTTCTTTTTGTGCTTTCATCGCCTTCTCTATTTCTTCTTTACCCTCCTGTGCCCCTTGTTTTTTTGTTCAAGGGTTCAGATATGTGGCTTGTTTTTCTTGTGATCGTGTGATGGCTAGTACCCCCTCGTCACTTCTTGTTCCCTCAATGTTGAGCAAGTTGACCCCGGATTTTGAGTAGTTGGCATCCTCGTGGTTGCCAAGACCACACTAGCAACATAGTTCCTGTGGGGTGTCTCCCTTGTCGCAGTCCCTTGCAAAGTGGCCCCACTGATTGTAAGCTTGGCATTGGGTCATTGACTGACCCTTGGAGTCCTATTGTATTCGACTCCTTGTGTTGGTGTTGTTATTGCCCCTTTCGCCACCGCGTCGGTTGCCTCCGTACCCGCCCGAGGATGTGTTATTGTTAGTCTCTGCCCCTGATGTAGATGGTTGCTCTCGGGTGAAGAGCACTTGCTGGTTCCGTACCTTCAGGTTGTCTGGGCATTCCTTGGTGGAATGACCCATAATCTGACAGATCTCACAGAATGCCTTTTTGGGACAGGCACCCTTCGTGTGGCCCTTTTCTTTACATTCGGTACACCACAACTCGTCTTCTGTTTTGCTCGTACTTCCTTTCATCGTCTTGAATTCTTTTAGCATCCTCTCCATGTCCTTTTGTAGTGTTGTGATTTGTTTCTTTGATTTGTTGTCACTGCTGCCATCGTCCTCCGAAGTGTCATCCTTTGAGGAAGAGGACTTGCTTTTCTTTTTTTTGGAAGTCTTTTGTTTGCTTTCCAGGTCCATCGCTTGGTTATATGCATCTACGTATGAGGTGGGAGGGACTATCTTCATTTTCCTCCTCAAGTTAGATTTTAGACCTTCCACAAACCATCTTTACTTGAGGCCATCTGCTGGCTGGCTATCCATTTTCCCGACGAACTCCTTTAGTCAGCGATTGTAGGCCCGTACTGTCTCCTTCTTTCCTTGTTTGGTGCCATTTATTTCGGAAACGATTTCATTATCATCCCTCAGGAGTCGAAACTCCTTCTAGAATTCCTTCTTGAGTTCATCTCAACTGGACACCTTAGTTTTGTCTATATCGGCATACCAATCAATGGCTACCTCTCTTAGTGTGGCAGGGAACTGTTTTACCCATTCGTCCTGGTCCGTGACTTCGTTCACCGACCAGATAGTCTTGAAAGTACGACAATGCTGTACTGGATCCTCCTTTCCATCTCCATGGAATTTTGGCAGTTTTTCCTTGTTAGTCACCATGTTTACTCTTCTAGGTGCCGATTGTGTTTGTAGCACCGGTTGTGTTACAGGCTGGGATGGTACTGTCGACATTGGTACCCTGGAAGTGTTTGGTACCGTACCACTTGATGTCCCCGAATTACTGGAACTGTCCAAGCCTGGTGGGCTACTGTGATCCCTGTGCCCCTCTGTCACTTCGATACTCTCGGTGGCAGCGGTATCCTGAGCCTCCCTCCGTGCAACTTCCTCTTTTTCCTTCCTTCAAGCTTCTCTTGTTTCCGTCCGTGGAGTTAAGGTTAAGGATCCGAACAAGCTCCTTGTTTCCTCTATGAGGTCCTTGTCGCTTCGTTTGGCCTCCCGGTCAGATTCCTCCAGACCCTCCCCTTCACTTACTCCCTTCGGTAGTCCTTCAGCGCGTCTTTTGAATCTGTCCCTTCCCTCGACTTGCTGCTATGCGAGGATGACTTTTCTAGCGGCTTCTTCTTCAAGGAGTTCCTTCTTTAAATTTCTATTTTTATTCAACTTATTGGGTATAAATTCTTTGCTCACTTATCCACAAGGCAATAATCAACACATCTTTTTTTTTTAATTCATTCATGTCGTTTTATTACAACACTTCTCAATTGAATGATTTCCTCATTGTAGTGTCTTCTCCTTCGTAGAGCTCTATACGTGCCTCGTCGGCCTTTGGGTTAATCTCACCAACTGGTAGGCCCATAGTGCCCATACGCCATCCAGTCCTTCCCTTCCCGAGTATGTCTAGGCAGCGGTGCCAGATGTTTGCCCGCTGGGGTAAACTTGATATTGCATAGACATAGTACAGGAAATGTAATAAACATAGAATATATCAGAGAACACTAGATGCTTTAATCATTCCAACGTATGAGTACATTCACATAATGACTCCCCCCTTTCACCCGTAGGTGGTACATATTTATCTACCCGAAGGAGCATGACCAAACATCGCCACCCAACCCAACTGCCCTTCGGTAATAACTAATTACCGTGAGGACAACATAACTAATACACGACATAACATAAAGCAGTCCTTCCGGCTAACAACCACCACTTATAATCAAGGTAAGATATATATATATATATATATATCAGACTTTTACATTTAACTTATGCTTGTTGGAATAAAAATATTAATAATAAGTTTAAATCTTTAATTTAATTTAAACTAAATAAATCGTTTAGTAACTTAAATTTAATTTAAACTTAATAAAATAGTGATTAACAATCTCCAGGTTCGTAAATGGGGACATTACACATAATGAAATGCATGATGTAGATGGCAACCAAAAGGGTTGTAAAAATTGTTACGTTAAAGCATTTGAATGTTGTTTCTGTATCATAGAAATTGGGAACAACACAACAGGAAAATAATCCATGTTATGGGATTGTGCAATGGAACATCCATGTTGATTACGGCTCATAGTGTGTAGTGTTAGAAGTTTGCTTTATTTCTTCATAATGCTGTAAAGAAGGATTCATAGTTAACAAAAAGAGAGTGCCAAAAAGCAAATGGAATCTCCTAAACCAAGTCTAATTGCATACAAAACGTTCCAAAAAATACTGGAAATTTGGAAACCATATCCTTATTACACTAACAAAATTGGGCTCTGCATAAGAGAAAACACTTGAGCACTTCACCAAACCCATTGGATTCTTTCCATTAGAGACCAGACACCTTTACTTTTAAAACAGGAGCACACCAAAAAATATTAGAGGTAAATTAAGTAATCTTTAATGAAATGGAATTTTCTTTTTTTTTTCCAACACATTAGTTAGCATTTATTTGAAGTGGCGACTTGATTCCTCCTTTGCTCTCGCGTGTGCTATGGTTAAGTAGCATTTTAAAAATTGTCTTGATGTTTTTGCTAAAATTCCTTCTAACAATGGCTGACTTTGGAAGAAAAATGTACGATAACGATTCCCTTCTTTCAGGCACTTGACTCTGGATCACTGCATGTAGTGAATTTCTTCATCTAGCAAGTTTGTTTGTCTCTTACTTTCAGGTGTTTGTCCGGTCACCTGCTCTGAACTTTTTCACAAGCAACTCCAGATCTTTTTGAGTCTTATTGTTTCCATTCATGTTTCCAAATTTCCCTTTATTCTATTGTTTTAGCTTCCTCTCATTGATCTTTAATTTCTGGGCTGCAACAATATATCTCGATCCATTAATCTTTGATTTTATCCTATGTTACTGGATCTGTGGCTTATGCAGCTGGGTTCAGGTCTGGTTCAAAGTTTCAAACTATATTTGGGATCCAATGAAGTGTGGCAGGCAGCCACTAATAGTAAATATGTATATTATTGTTATTTTTTTTTGATATGTACATCATAGAGGTTTTTTTAATCCAAAACATCAGTTAACAATGAATTTGTTCTTAGATGCATCACTAATGCGCACAGTTAGATCTTTTACGAACCAGATCTTTCTGATTCAATTTCACTTAATGGCCGGGTTCAACTGTTTCCCCTCAACTGGCCAGAATCTAGAATTGACCACGCAGGGTCATGTACGGCGAACACTACTTCATTTCCACGCCGATCAGACAGTCACTTAGGCCTTCGAAGTAAAGCAATGGATTACTGCATCTGATCTAGTATGTAATGACCAACACCAATTGTCAAAACAAAGCCTTGCCTTTGACAGATGTTTGAAAAATATCAACAATTAAAAAGATTCTAACCAGAAAGTCTGCGATTTCACTTGCCCTCCTAATCTCCGGAACAACTGGACACAAGGCTGGTTACTAGTGAATTCATTCCTCCAAACCTGAGATACCCGATCCCTCTGAAAGTGCTGGATCCTGATTCCGAAGCAATCTGGATCCGGATCCCTCTCGGATTCCTCTTGGATCCTAGCAGGATTCCGGATTCTCTGTGGATTCCTCAGTGTGAGGGATCCACAGAGAATCTGGATTCCATTCCAGAATCCTGCTGGGATCCAGGCAGAATCCGGGAGGATCCACGGGAATCCAGACGTCTGGGCAAGGAAAAAGGGATCCACTTTGACTTTTTTATATATATATTTTTAAATTAAAGTGAAACATTGAAACATTGAAATATGGCCTGTGATTTAAATTTTCAGCATGTAATGACATTTTGAGACTTTTGCAAATTATGAATATGATATAAATATATAATCATATATTGACAATTATGGATTTATCATTTTATGAGAATCACACTTCTAACTTCTTATTATTATCATTATATGTTTGAACTTTGAAGTTTTGAACTAATGATGAATGAGCATTCACATGTTACATGTATGGAATCTATGAATATACATACATACATAATAACATACATACATATATTTTCGAAAATGTCTATATATATACCCACAGAATCGGGATCCAGCCCAAATTTTTTTTTTGCCGAATCCCCAAATCCAACTCTGAATCCGAACCAGAATCAGGATCGGCTACTTAGCTCCAAACCAGCCAGCTATCCTGGATCAAAGTTTCCATCAAAATTAGTTCAAAAATCCATTCCATCTGCTGCTCTATTGGCCAACTCATCTGCTTCATCATTTGCTTCCCTATAAATGTGAAAGGCAGAGAAAGAATCAAAAGTTTGAGAAATTGCTAGCAATTCTTCCAAAAAAGTCTGCAGTCATCATGCAGAATATAAATGGGGACATTACAAAAAAGTTATAAATGGGGACATTACACAAACCCACGATATAATGTCCCTCACTAATTTGCCCCAAAATTTTCCCTAAAATCACAATTGCACAAGATCAGGGTTAGGGTTTACCATATATAGGATTTCTTCAATTCTGTGATCCGTAAGTTGAAATCTTGCAACTGAGGGTTTATTTATAATCATAATGTCATAGTTAGATTTCTTTAATTTATAAATAACATCTATGAGAGATGTAAACCAAATTAATAGATTGCTAGAATTAACTTTAGGGTGACCCAACCATAGAAGTGATAAGGTAAGGTGACTTGATGGGGTGCCCCAAAAACCACCTATCCTAGGCCAGAGAGTGAATCTATCATCCCCCTTGGCCTCATGTGGCATGTGCCATACATACAAGGTGGCGTACCTAGTGTGGGGTCCTATTGCCATTCTCCTCCATCTTGCCACTTCTAACTTGCTTCCAATGATCGAACACCCATTTTCCATGGTAGGGATTGTAAGGTACTAAGGAGCATTCACAATAGGGTACCCTTAAAGCCTATCCTTCATAAACCCAAAGGCAATCCACTTTGTCCCCCTCTGGCCCCATGGGAATTCCCCAGTCACAACCATGAGGTGGCATGCTTAGAAAGTGGCCTCATCACAGATCTCCCTAGTGTAACTACCTTATTTTCCTTACCATGGTTGATTACAACAATCAGAAAATATAAATATACGTAACATTTTATACATACTGTCTATATTAAGTCATTGAACCAGCAATATACCTATTGATATTATTGTTAAATCAGATAATTATAAAGTGCTTATTACTTTGGAGGTATGCAGATGTGCCAAAATTATCTTATGAATGCAGATGTATACAGACTTACCCTATTAATGCAGATTTAGAGAATTATTCTATTTATGTAGATTGAATAATCTTATTATGTATGGAAACCCATACCACAGAATATATATTTAACATTGTAGGTTACAATGTAATTATATGTCTTTTCCTCTTATGATCTGATTTCCTTCCTTTTCCTGATTCGATTTTCTTTTCTTCTCTCTGCTGTTGATTGAATGAATGAAGTGGGTTTGATAGGGTGACGCTTAAATGATTGATATTTGATTGCTTGTTTATTCACTTTGTTGAATCAATCTTAGCTAATTGATAGATTGTTTGATTCGGCCTTTTGCTGATTCATAGACTGCTTGATTGTGTGATGCATTGGTGAGTGATGATGTATTGATGTTTGCTTAGAATGATCTTTCCTTTTATAATTTACAATTGAAAGGGTCACCACCTTTCATAAGATTTGAGTCACCACTTTTCATTGTTGCCTTTGAGAATAATATATTATTTTCCCAATTGATCTCCCCTTTTGACGCCCTTCTCAAATGAAGCTCCTCTTTTATATGTCCTTTGAGTGTAGGGACTCACACCCTTCCATTTGTTAACAGTGTGCTTTTGAAAGGGTCACATCCTTTGGTTATGAAAAGATACATCAGTTTGACAACAATTGCTGCCCCTTTCACTTCTTATTTAATCTTCACCAATCTCTCATTTCTCAAATCTGTCTTTACTGCTTTTCAAATCTGCACATATCCCATTTAAGATCTGTATATCCTCTTCTTCTAGTCTACATATCTTATTTTCTTCTTTCCTTCTCAATTCTTATTTCAGATCCCTCCTTATACTTATGCTCTAAATCTGCTCTAGATCTCCTCTACTCCCTTTCCTCCACTCCATTTGATCCTTCTTCCCCTTCATATCTTTTGTGAGGATGGTTCACACCTCTTAACCATGTCTGCCCTTTTCAATGGTCACATCCTTTCACAATTACCACCTTTTGAAAGAGTCACAACCCTTCACTTTTTAAAAAAATCACTCCTTATTTTCTTCCCTATCCTTCTTTCTTCCCTTAATCCCTAATTCTTATGCTCCTTCTTCTTCTCTCCATTTTCTCATTTGCAGATCTGTAAATGTAAGTCTGATATAATCTCTTGCTCCCCTCGAATGCACCTTACAACTTCTTAATATATCTTGCCAAGAGTGGTGTGTCTTCCATTTTTTAATTGCTCCTTAACTAATCTTAATTGCTGTTCTTTATTTCTAGTTCAGGTTTATTTCTGAATTCTTCTCCAATTCCAACCTGTTTATTCCATATTTGATTTTCCCATATTCCTTGCTCCATCCCAACTAGATACATGATTGGGGGGCCCAACTGGATACATGATCGGGGTTGGGGACTAGACCGTTGAGCCGTCTGTTAAGTCGGGTTGGCACATATGGGAATGCCTAGCAATCAATGGAGGAAAATTTGGGAGCAGTGGATCAGAGCGAACCCAGGTTGATCTGCTGTGAGAAGAGAGCCCTATATATCTATTTGGTTGCTAACCACTATCTCCTTCGGTTCCCATTTGTTCCCAACCCAACCCTAGTGACTGGTTCAACAGGCAAATCAATGGGGCCCGGGGGGAGATCACCTATATATATAAGGGGTTGGAGTCTAGATATAAACTATCCGGAGAGAATATCATCCAGTTGGATAGATGGGGAGAGGTGGATGATGTGGACCAACTATATGCCCCCTTTCAAATGAAATCTTCTCCCTTTTATATCTTATGTTGAGGGAGTCAGAACTCTTTACTACATGCCCCTTGACCTTTCATTAAGCTTAACTAACTTGTAATTATATTTTATTATTTATATTTGATTTTTCTTAATTATTATTTATAATTAAATCCTATTTCAGAAAGGGGACATTATACACGGTTCTCAAAAAACCCTTGCAATCTATATCATCAATTTTTTCATAAATAAATTGAAACAAAAACTTCTGGAAAAATTAATTTTCAGACAACCATGAATTTTTTAATTTTTAAATAAAAATATCCGCCAAAAAAATCTAAGTCTTCTTTGATACCATGTTATTATAAATTTATATATACTATAGAGTCAAAAGACTCAGTTTATAAAAGATTGCATGTTCTAAATGAAACAATTGTGAACAGAAAGGAATAGAAACTTACTAAAGCAACTAATGTGACTATCATAGAAACATTACAATATTATTTTAATATTATTGTGGTTATTCTCCCCTACCTTTTTATTATCCATTCCTTTCATGGAGTGTTTTAATATTCTTCATCAGTATGAAGCGTTTCTGGCCAAAATTGTGTATATTGCTCTAGCCAGTTCTGTACAATTAATTGAGGCTGTTTAATAACTTTTGGGCATATATTTTAAAATTTTGGAGGTAAAAAATTTGTGGATATTTGGAGTTTATATATGAAATTACTGTGAAACTATTTGGAGAATCACTGGTTGAAAGGTTAATTTGTGCAAATCAGAGAAGTCAATCATAGAAAGAAAGGAATTATATTGTCTGAGGATGAACAAGAGTAGGTCCATGGGAGTTGAGAACAACAGTATACAATAGAAAGTTCTTGGAAGAGAAAAAATGTCCTTCCAAGAGTTCGTACAAAAGTGAAAAATGCAAAACAATAAAGTGCCACCAAAACATGTGGTCAGGAAATAGATACAAATAGCCAGGAAAGGGAAACAAGAACCCTGAAGAGAGAGACCAGCCACAGAGAAAAACTGTAGATCATCAAGTACCACTGTCTAGTTAAAATTAGAGCAAGAGACAAATATAGGTTATAAACTTATACAATTATCGTATCAAAACCAAGATGCATAAAAAATGTGAATTAATTATAAATAATTATTTGATTGGTAAATTCTCGTTGTGGTTTGTCTTTTGGCCTAGATGCCACGACATATGGCTTTCTCTTTTGTCAAATCCAACCAGTATTTGCACCTGGCCTCATCCATTTGGGTATGCATACCCAGAATTGCATGTGGAAGTTTACCTGTTCAACATTTAACATTTAATAGATTGAAGCATTTTTACATTTAAATGTGTGACATGTCTCTTGGGGATTTAACAAAGGTCTTCTCTCTGAAAGCACCAATAATTTACCACTTGACCTCATATCCCACTTGACAGAATTAACTGTATGCTACTGTGAAGTACAATTTTAAAATGATTGGTCAAAAGCAGCTTTTTGATCATTATAAGAGTTAATATGAACATAATATGAAGACAACATTGACTATTGGGTCAGTTTGCATGATGCAGGCCTTCGGCTACTCCTAGAGAAGGGGTGCTTAAAGGGCATACCACAGATTCTGTGATTTCAGGACTCTGAAACAAGTAATAATGCATGAAATGTTCTTACTTCTAAATGATGCTAATATTCATTCCTTGTGTTGACTTTCTTTACTAGTCTGCAATCTTATGAGATTGTTTTAATTCATTTCATATGTATGTGCTCTTCTATTCATATGACAGTTACGTCTGATGTTAATGTTATTTGCCTTTTTGATCAGGATCCTTGTCACTCCTTGCATAATCTACTTACAGAAAATGGTATGGTGTCGACTTGATTGTGTAGGGGAGATACGAGATAATGCGGAACTACATGCCTAAAGTAGGAACTCTGGGACTTGACATGATGTTCCGAACATGCACAGTGCAGGTGCAGTTGCTTCCTCACATAAGATTATTGTGATACCATTCTTGCATTTCTTTTGTAGTTTCTGCAACTTTGCTTCTTCAATGCTCAAGCTATTGATTGTACTTTGATATAGAATAGTTATTTCCAAGAGACAGCTTTCACAATTATTTTTCAAAGACCTATTGGTAAAGATTGTGATCAGATTGAGAAATAGATGCAAATTTTTACTTTTCTTTTATCTTTTTATATTCACTAATATAAATATATTTCTTCTTTCAGATTTAGACAATGATGATACTTCAATTTTATGTGTAGATGCACTATGTAAATATAATTTTATTTAATTAAATATATATGAAATGCTGATAATGAATATCTACAGAATTCCTTATAGTTGCTGATCGAATGTTTTAGACTTGCATTGAGTGTTGTATATGCTTTTCTTTGATCGATCCAAGAGTGACTATATTGTTAAAGATTGTGATCAGATTGAGAAATAGATGCAAATTTTTACTTTTCTTTTATCTATTTATATTCACTAATATAAATATATTTCTTCTTTCAGATTTAGACATTGATGATACTTCAATTTTATGTGTAGATGCACTATGTAAATATAATTTTATTTAATTAAATATATATGAAATGCTGATAATGAATATCTACAGAATTCCTTATAGTTGCTGATCGAATGTTTTAGACTTGCATTGAGTTTTGTATATGCTTTTCTTTGATCGATCCAAGAGTGACTATATATACCAATAAGGGAGACAAGTTAATGGAGAGACATGTCTCTACATTAACGTGTCTCTTTATATATGACAGATTGTAACTAAGAAGCCGATTGGTGTGTTAGCAATAACAAGCGCTAATTGATGCAAGACAAATTGGTATTTAAGGCTGTTGTATAACCAATCATTATCGGTATAGTTTAACTGTCAGATTGGTATCTCACACTGATACCATTACATATACATTGATTTATCCATTAATCGATAATCATGAGATAGTACATCTGATTTGTATAATGTTTATTTGATCCATAATATTAATATTATGGGAAGAGATCAGATACAATTAAATATAAATGTAAGTATGCATATTAATATATACATATAATAATAATATTTATTATTATTATGTATATATTAATATGCATGCATAATATAGATTGATATTTTCTCATAATATTATAATCATTTTATCTTATCGAAGCTACAAACATCAACACTCCCTCTTAGCTAGGGAAGATAAAATCCTTCATCGAAGAGAGCAACACAAAGTTAATTGTGAAATTTTATTTTGGTATCACATCATCGTGATATCAGAGATATGGTCTGACCAAGAATATCAAGTCTCATGATATTCACCATAACTCATGGATTCGTAAGAAATATTATCTCATGATATTTGGGAGCATTGGCCACAAAATATCAAGTCGCATGATATTCACCAAGTACTTAGAGTAATGGCCTACCAACATCAAGTCTCATGATGCCCACCAAGTACTCAACAAATGTCCATAGGTAATGTGCATGTGTATCCTCAATAATACTTACTATAGGAGCATTCATATCATCTATCATGATCTGTTTCAACCATCATAAGATGTCTATCACAATAGAAGGTCATGGTCTGTTTAAGAAACTTAATCCACCATGCAAGATATCATCTATCATGATCTGTTTCAGCCATCATAAGATGTCTATCATGATAGAAGATGAAGTTATTGTAAGATTGACACCTTCCAATAACTTTAACAAGTACAAGTGATAATCATTTGGAAGTCGTCAGTTCCTCATGATTTACACAGGGCCCATATAGTAATGAAATAACATTAGTACAATAATCAATTTTACAATCATATCAAGTTTACCTTAGAAGTGTTCCATCTTTATCAGTGAATTCCCTCTTAATCACAAGATATCTTGAAGTTCTTTAGAATACAAGGTTCTCTGAAAACAAATCTGAATTACTGACTTCAGCAAGGGAAGCTTGAAGTTTAAGTCTGTCGGGACATTTAATGCAGTTTGACCATATTTGTTGCATCTATAACATTGTATTGTAGAGAGGTCTCTATGTTTCTTGAACGACTGTTTACCATTTGAGTTCTTGCCCTTTTTCCTTTTCAATTTAGCAATGAGAATCTGAATATCTTCATTTGTGGATTCCACACTGATTCCTCTAGATATTAGATTATACTCTTCTTGAATGCAGTCAGCTTTTAGTCGATCGAATTTGGGAAGTTTGGAGTGAGCACTTATTCCTTGTCTGATGTTTTCCCATGACATGGGGAGTCCATTTAAAGTTACCATAGTTAACTCTTTCTTATCATAGATATGACCAATTGTTGAGAGTTGGTTTTTTAATTCTGTTATCCTCATGAAGTATGAGGTGATGGTTTCTCCTCTATTCATTTTAATAGTAGAGAGTTGATTTTTAAGAGCAAGAATCCTGCTAGTGTTGTTGATCTCATACATGTTTTCCAGGGCTTTGAACATTTCATATGCAGAATCCAATCTTTGTGATAATAGGTAGTAGATGATCTCTTACTCCATCTACTAATAGTTCCATTGCTTTGGTGTTGTCCTTTTCCCATTGGCTTTTCTTGTCATTCTCACTAGATTTAGGAGGATTTTCTACGACTGTTTTTAACTCATTCTTTCTTAGTATTAGCATCATTCATAGTTTCCAAGATTCAAAATTTGAAGCACCTTCAAGTCTGTCCTCAAGTCTAATTCCGTTCACCATTCTGTAGGTACAAGATTTCCAAAAAGTCTGATCTTGATCTTCCTTGAATCTAATCGGATCTTCCTTCAAGCGGTTAGACTTTAACGAAGGAACTTACTTTGATACCATGTTAAAGATTGTGATCAGATTGAGAAATAGATGCAAATTTTTACTTTTCTTTTATCTATTTATATTCACTAATATATATATTTCTTCTTTCAGATTTAGACAATGATGATACTTCAATTTTATGTGTAGATGCACTATGTAAATATGATTTTATTTAATTTTATATATATGAAATGCTGATAATGAATATCTACAGAAGTCCTTATAGTTGCTGATCAAATGTTTTAGACTGGCATTGAGTGTTGCAAATGCTTTTCTTTGATCGATCCAAGAGTGACTATATATACCAATAAGGGAGACAAGTTAATGGAGAGACATGTGTCCGCAAGGAGACATGTCTCTACATTAATGTGTCTCTTTATATATGACAGATCGTAACTAAGAAGCCAATCGGTGTGTTAGCAATAACAAGCGCTAACTGATGCAAGACAAATCGGTATTTAAGACTGTTGTATAACTGATCATTATCGGTATAGTTTAACTGTCAGATCGGTATCTCACGTAACCGATACCATTACATATACAGCGATTTATCCAATATACAACGATTTATCCATTAATCGATAATCATGAGATAGTACATCTGATTTGTATAATGTTTATTCGATCCATAATATTAATATTATGGGAAGAGATCAGATACAATTAAATATAAATGTAAGTATGTATATTAATATATATATATATAATAATAATATTTATTATTATTATATATATATTAATATGCATGCATAATATAGATTGATCTTTTCTCATAATATTATAATCATTTTATCTGATCGAAGCTACAAACATCAACACCTATTGCTAAATATATTTTCAGACAAAGGTGCAGAGAGGCAGTCATTTATTCAATTTGTAATTAGCACGAGTGCTTTTAGGCCAACACATATATTGGAGACATTTCTCAATGCTTCATAGAAATTTAGGACAGCCTCTCAATTGCAGTAAGACAAGATTGCCTTTCAGGGTATCATCAAACTTCGCCTTCAAAGTGCTAATCAATTGAGCCGCCCTTCTGAATTTTCTGTCTTTTGTTTAAATTTTTTGCATCCTTTACAATGGCGTCCTCCAGATTCTTTTTAATTTTGGAACACTCTGACATTATTATCTCTGGTTTTACCAGTCCCGGGAGGCCAGGTTAGAATTAGTTCTTTAATGATCCTTACAAAATTATTGTAAATCTTCACAACTAAACATCATGTCAGAAGATTTGCCTTTTTCTCTCAAGCAAATACTCCAGCAGACTATTATAGGAAGTGAGACCCAAATCTGTTTAAAGCCGTGGATCAGAGTCTAGTTGGCCTCTTCCTTACAATTTTTTTAGAGAGGTCGCATAAGTGGCCCTGAAACACTTTCTTAATAATGGTTGTCTGATTTTTTGGGTGGCCAGCCATAAAATGGCATCTACTTCTGGCAGGCAGATCATGTTTTGTGCTATATATCAGATTGCTTGGAA
The DNA here is from genome assembly GCA_027943335.1 of Chamaecyparis obtusa. Lineage (NCBI taxonomy): Eukaryota > Viridiplantae > Streptophyta > Pinopsida > Cupressales > Cupressaceae > Chamaecyparis > Chamaecyparis obtusa. The sequence continues at coordinate 159,889 of BSBK01006200.1, read as the reverse complement.
TATCGTCTAGCTAAATGTCTCGCAAGATGATAGTAACCATATAGGTGTCCTTGACCACATATTCTCCAGATGTGGAGCCCATCCATATGATTGTGTCATCCCTCCTGGAAAGTGGAAGGGTATGATTATAGTTTCTATTTTCTTTGCAAGAGCAAGTTCTATAGGAAGAGATTTCACCCAAGATTTTACCTTCCATAAGAAAGTCAGGTACTGTAGTCCCAACATAAGGTGAGCTACATCTTTGAAATCTGCTCAAGCTTTCTTTAGGGAAGGTCCAATCATCAATCCAAATGGGAGAGGTCACTACTATCAATATCCCATCGCAGCAGACGTTTAAGGATCTTAAGGGATTTAGTTGTAATGCTTAAATGGATCTAGTTCACAACCAAGATTAGTTGCTCGAGTTTAGTGACTGTTTGGAGTGAATGAACACAGTTTTGGCCTCATGGATGCAGTTATCTCACAGGACCAAAAATATACTATAGTAGCACCCAAAGTTGAATTTTTTACAAATTTATTGTCCTCTTGAAAAGAGATGCATTTTAAACATAAAAGTTTAAAGCATCTTGTTCAAGTCTGGATGCAGAAATTATGGCTTGTGACAAAAATGAGCACTGAAGGGGCAGTTTTGAAACTGCTAGTCTGTTGAAGGGGGTGGGGGAAGGGTTTGTCACAATGACAAAAATGAGATTGTGAATTGAACGTTTCCAGGATTTCTCTTCAAATTCAGGACTACATGAGCATTCCAATGTGTGAAGTGGGATCTTCCACCATCTATCTGAGGACATGAAGATGTCGGATTGAATCACTGGAGGCATAGCATATTAAACGTATCTTCAATAGAAGCATGAATGTCTGAGAGTGTTGTTTAGAGGAAGAATTTGTCATGGGGAAATCATACAACTTGTATCACTGGAGTTATTTGATGGAATAGATCATCAAAAATAAAAGAAACATATGGAGTGAATCTCTCATGCTTGTAAATATTTCAATATTCCAAGGAAGCTTAAAAGATGTGCAGTTTCTGTTTCCCATTGGTTTTCTTCATATTGGGGTTTCCATGATAAATCTGTGTTTCTATTGAAGAAATTTTCAGAATACCTAGTGATTGTCCTAATGCTAAATATAACATTGCATAAATCACACTAAAATGAAAACTAATGTGGAAATCGATACTGATAACTACACCTGGAAATCTGCTTTTCATTCCTTCAAAAAGCTTAGAATAAAATCTCCACCACTAATACAACTCATAGCTGCACAGAAAGCAACAAAATGAACTGTGCTGTTACGTATAGTTTTTCAGTCGTCTTTCTTTCTTTTGAAAGACAATTTGTATATTTTTGCTTCTTTCTTGCTCCCATCCTTATACTAATTCAGCCAAATGTCTAATCTTCTCAAAGTCAGCTTTAGTTACAAAATAATTTAAATCACTAATGCACATTTACACTTTATTATATATTTTTGGCTAAATAAACGACTTTTACTTTAGTCCTTTAAGGTGAAATGCAAAATAGACTAATTCAAACCACTTGAACTTTTCCCTGCTCCTTCACATTGAACCTGTGTTGAAGCTCTTATCCAAGCTAGAAACTCAATACTCGCTCTTAGCGAGGAGGAATTTTGTACCAGCTCTAGATTGTCTCTGAAAGCCTCAAACTCTCCTTTTTCTAAGTGCTTGGTCAAAATATGAGCTGCCTCCTGATTGGTGAAGATGTAATGGAGTGTCACTTCTCCCTTTTGAACCCTGTCTCTATTTAAGTGATATTTGATCTCTATGTTCTTGGACCTATCATGAAATGTTGGATTGTTTGAGAGTTTGACACAAGTTTGATTATCACAATAAATGATCGTGGGATCCAACTTGTGATCAAACAATTTTGCAAGCAACTTATGAAGCCAGACCTCACAACTAGTGGTATTAGCTACCATATACTCTTCCTCTGCTGTGCTTAGTGCAATTGAAGTCTGCTTCTTGCTGGACTAAGACACAATTCTTGGACCCAAGCTAAAGCAACACCCTAAGGTGCTCTTCCCATCCCCTGCATTACTTGCTCAATCAGAGTTTGTATGCCTCTGCAACTTCATATCACTATCTCCAAGATATCTCAGACCGTGCTCCATTGTTCCCTTTAAACATTTGAGCACATGTTTTGTAGCTACTCAATGCTCTTGGCTGGGCTCCACCATGAACTCACTCAAGATGTTCACTGCAAAGTGTACACTGGTCTAGTGTTGTCCAAATTCATCAAGGAACCTATCAGCTATGTGTACAATGTGGTTTCAGTCATTGCCAAATTTGAAGATGATACACACTTCAGACTAGTTATCATAGATTTTACTACAGGTTTGCAATCCATCCATAATTGCTTCACGATCTAAATTGCATGCTTATCTTGCTCAAGGAAAATCTCCCTTGGTCTCTGCCAAACCTCTAACCCAAAAAATTAATGCATCGGGTCAACATGCTTCATCTCAAACTCAGTAGATAAATATGTTTTTCACCCTGCAATGAGTTTCTCTACACTTGTAATGAACAAATCATCTAGATGCAATATTAAAATAAGCAGATCAGTCCCAACAACTATGTACTAATGATTACAATTTGCTTCACTTTTGCTGAAGACGATACTTAGTAGTTATTCAGCTATCTTGGAATACCATGCCTTGGGTACCCATTTGTATCCATGCAAGGCTTTCCTAAGCCAAAAAACATGGATTTTGTTCCATTTACCTTAAAACCCTGAGGCTACTCTATATACATTTAATCTTTAATGAGACCATTATGAAAAGCTGTCCTAGCATCCATCTGAAGTATTTTCCAGCTCATTATTGAAATTTGAAACTAAAGACACAATTGTTCTAAACTTCTAATGGATGTGTATCTGGCGAGTGGAGCAAAAATCTCCTCATAGTCCACTCTTCCTTTTGGGAGAATCCTTTGTAAAGAAAGCTTGCTTTGTAGTTGTCAATACTGCCATCTACAACATCTCTCATTTTTTAAAGCCATTTCAAACTCACAATTGACGTCCTTTCCAGTATTGGCAAAATGCCCCATACATTGTTCGTCATGAGAGATGTGTACTCTACCATGACATCCCGTCAAGCTCACTGTTTTCAAGCTCTTGGAAGCTGGAAGGCTCTAAATCATTGATGTTACTCATCAATGCTGCTAGAATTGGTTCATTCTGTAACCTGTAAAGCTTTCCTTCTCTAACCCATATCACTTGTTTAATATCTAGGCTAAATCCCCTAAGTTTGATAACTTGCTGATCCTCGAATTCAACTGTTGAGCTCTTCTCCTCCACTGAAACAAACTGAAAATTCTTCTCGAGACTGAAAGAAACCTGAGCCTTGTATAATTCTGATACTTCAAATCATTTAAAAAAAAAAATTGTTACAAAGATGTAAGTGCAGGAAACACGGAGTATTCACAGTTTATTGTTAAAATCAGGCTATTCAGATACATTCACCCAGAAAACACTGAAATCTCAGATCTTGATATTATGTAAAAAAGAGTAGCTTCAGTTTAGATATTCAACTCTGATTTTACAGGGCATTAACCACAAAGTATAAAATTGTAGATCCGATAGTTTTGATAGCTGAGTGGACAATGTATAGCTGTGGCCTTATTCTGAATGTGAGAGAGTATTGGGTTGAGAGGACGCCTTAGAAGTGGTGCCACTCTTGCATCTGCTTCATTTGTATGTGTCTTCCTTGGTGCAATCCTCCTTTTTAATGACTTTGTTTGAATAGCTGTTTGTGATCTGACTTTCAAGCATTTACAGTGTTGAGCATCCAGATTTTTTGACAATGAGTTTTGTAGACTTTATAGTTTAATTAAGTTCAAAGGGCTTACCCAATAGGTAATGCCTCCACATTTTTTAGTCATGAACTACTGCTGCCATCTCCATATCGTGAGCAGCGTAGTTCTTTTGAAAATGTTTGTACTTTGTAGACCCCTAGTTTAAATTTGGACCACAGATTTATGTGATTGGTCATTGCCAATACATCAGTTGCATTCTCAATGTATTCAAATATCTATAAAAGCAATGAAGCCAAATTATGCCCCTAATATCCACGCGTTTAATGGTCATATATCTTGATGAAATTGCCAGCTCTTGTTAATTCATGGCTACCAAAAGCGTCATGTCCTCTCCTCAGCTCGGACCCAATTCTAATTTTTCTATTAGCTCATATGGTACCCCATGAGCTAGTTAGCCTTGCAAGGGGGCCCATTTTTTGGGTGGCGCACTTGTGCGCTACCCCTCTTAGCTTAGACCTATTTTAATTTAATTAATTTGTTGCACTTATTTGGGTGCTTATTTCGGATTCAATGCATGTATCCGTTGTGGGAGAGCTTATTCTCCGTCGATTAACTTTGCATTTGCTTATCTTTGAGATTCCTTTTGGAATTCATTGGGAGATCGCAGTTTCAGAGGCGAGATATCCTCTCTAGTCTGCTATCGAGCCCAATTTGGAGAAGTCTCTTCAAGATCAAATTGGATTGATAGATTTGTAACTTTGTCAACCTTACTCACTTCCATTCCTTGCGATTTGAGGATTGTCATTCATATCAGCAATTACATTATTGCAGGATCAGCTCCTTGTTCAGAGATTATCAATGACATTCTTGGGTTAGTGACATATCCAGAGATCAGCAATATCTATACTACTGCAGCATACATACTTTGGAGCCTTGATTGAGCACAATTTTATCTGTTATTGTGGCAGATTTACCTCAGATTGAGATCGTGGCACTGATACTTCTCAATACATCAGCGACATATCTGTGTTACCTGTGGCAGTCAAGCATAGCAGTGATATACACATACAGTGACTTATATGGAAGCCATCAGCGATATATCATAGCAGTGATATACACATACAGCGAGTTATCTAGAAGCCATCGGCAATATATCATAGCAATGATATATACATACATATCACAAAGCAGCATATACAGTGGTCAGTATTGGAGCATCAGGATACATCCTTTGGCATGTGATCAACTACATTGGTGATGTCCTAGCAGAGCGGAATTGTACATCGATTGGGATCATTGATCGAGGACGCACTTTGGACATTGAGGAACAAAATTGCATTGTGTTGCCACCCCTCTGACTCCCAACGTGAAGAAATCAATAGTAGACCAAGGTGCAAGGTCTTGATCTATTGTAATTAGCATTTTCAATTCTCTGAATACAAACTGAAATATTTGATTTGCTGGCCTATTATTGTGTGCTTGCCTATTTTGTTTCTATAAATCTGCTTGGGATATTTCAGTGGTATTAGAGCCTTGATCTTGCTAGCCTGTCGGGTTAAGGTTAATGAGTGACGATTACATAGTCCACCAAAGGAGAAGGCATTTCTCTTTGGATAGAATGGAAGAGGCACATGGAGATATGATGGCCATGTTGAGAGAGTTGGCAAGAGGACAACAAAAGATTGATGAGACTCTTAGTCTCTTGGTAGATGTAAGAATGAATAGAGATACTGGAGAGAACAATGGTCATGGTGATAATTCAGTTAATGGGAGATCACACACACAGTGGTCCAATATAAGGCTGATGATGCTGACCTTCCCTCGAAGGACCGAGTAGCATAAGAATCAACCTTCCTCATTGGTTGAGCTGCAAGATCAGTTTAGGCAGGATTCGGTAGATGGAGGGTTAAAGCCATACTTGTTATATCATATAATACATTGACCTATGGATGAGGTACCTAGCCATCAGGGGTAATGTAGACTACAATAATGATCTAATATGGAAGATCAACAAACTAAGCCTTCCCTTCTTTGATGGATATGGAATATCAACAACAAGAGCTTGGGTGCAAAAGGAAGACATGTATTTTCAGCTCAATCCTATTCTAGAGGATGAAGCGATTAAGTTTGCAACACTACACTTTGATGGGATAGCTCACGAGTGGTGGCACCATGGATGGTTACACTTGGGCATTATCAAATCTCTTCATATGCGAACTTTATGGAGAGACTCATTGATAGACTCAATGAGAAGGACTCGAAACTCAACTTCAAGGAGTTGGCACAATTGAGTCAAGGAGGATCCATGGATAGCTATATTGCTGAGTTCCATAGGCTTTTTGTTTTGGTGATTGACTTTTTGTTGATGGATTGATGGATCCTTTGAGGGATTGGGTCAAGGCCCTAAGCTCTAGCACACTCATAGAGGCAATCAAGAAGGCTCGTGACATCTACATCAACCTCCAAGAATCAAGCATACGCAAAGGCATCTATCACATAGAAGGACAAAGGTAAGAAGCCATTTCAGAAGAAGGCACTGATGGACAAGTTGACATGTCAAGACCTAAGGATGAGGAAGCTTTGTTTCAGTTGCAAGGAGCCATGGGAGTTAGGTCATAGATGCCTCGGCAAGGGGAAGATCCATTACATTGAGGTTGTGTTCGATGGTGAGGAGGTGGCCGAGGAACTTGAGGAGCATAATGAGTGAGGAGCATGATGAGGAGCCACCTCATGTGGAGAAGATTGTTACACTTGTGAGGAAAGGAGGTACTATTGCTACTCTCTCTGGTACTCTGCGATGCAATGCATTTCAAGTACGTGGCACTCAAGAACAATGGGTCATCATTATCCTCTATAGTGGGGCTACACTCAATTTCATCAACACCTCCCTAGTTGCCAAGAGAGTATTACACAATTGAGTAGGGATTTGAGGTCAAGGTGGATGGAGGATTTGTCCTACCCTGCATGCATTTGGTACTACAGTTGAGCATCACCATGGGAAACTACACAGTCACAAATGATTTCTTTGTCATAGACTTGGATGATACAAATGTTATCTTAGGCATTCAGTGGATGTAGACTCTCAACAAGTACACACATAGTTTCAAGCGTTTAAAGTTCTCATTTAACGTGGATGGGAAGAAGGTGGTTTTGCAAGGAATGTCCAATGGAGGTCCTAAAGTGGTTTTGGCCAAGTGCATGAAGGTGATTTTTAGGCACAATGATGTACTATGGGTAGTGCAATGTTTGGTTTCATCCAAACCCTTGATTGGCTAGCATACACATTACCACGATGATAAGCTACAATTAGTATTGGGTAGGCATAGTTTGAGTTTCAGCAACATTCCCTTAGGATTACCACCGAATTGAGGCTTTGAGCATAGGATGGAGCTAGAGGAGGTAGCTAAACCAATCATCACAACTCCTTACCATCATCCCAAGAAGTTTAAGGACAAGATACAAAAGGAAATTTAGGAGCTTCTTGACATGAGACACATTAGGCCTAGCTCAGGTCCCTTTGCATCTTTAGTGGTGTTGGTGAAGAAGGATGGAACTCTCAGGATGTGTAAAGATTATCAGGCTTTGAACAAGAAGACAATCAAGAAACAGTACTCCATCTCAAGGATAGATGAGTTGTTGGATGAGCTTTATGGGGAAGTCTACTTCTCAAAGATTGACCTCCATTCAGGATACCTCTAGATTCGAGTAAGGGAGCAAGATGTGCACATGACATCTTTCCAATGCCACTATGGTCACTAAGTTTTTGGTGATGCCCTTTGGTTTGACCAATGCGCTTGCTACTTACCAGTCTTGTATGAACCACATCTTCAACAAGGAGTTGTAGAAGTTCTTGTTGGTGTTGTTTGATGACATACTCATTTACATCAAGACTTGAGAACTTTTGAGGCACTTGGACGAGGTTTTGGGGATCATGGGGTCACAATCATTGTTTGTGAAAAAGTCCAAGTGTGATTTCGACATGATGGATATTTTATTCTTGGGTCACATCATTAGCTCACGGGGAGTGCAAGTTCATTAGGAGAAGATTTAGGTGGTTCTTAATTGGTCACCTTGGAGGACACCTATGAAATTGCGAGGGTTCTTTTGTCTATGCAACTACTACAAGAGATTCAAAGGGGATTCTCACTGTTTGGAGCCCCATTGATCAACCTCACGAAGAAGGGTTCCTTTTGTTGGACTAATGTAATGTCCCCTATTTTTAGAAGATGGCAGGTAGTCAGTGAGGCTAGTCCATCATTGTGATCCTCGTGGTCTAACAGGTTGTTTAGAGGGTCCATGGTGATCGACTTTCTATTTATTGTAAGTCAGTGATGACAATTTCCATTTTTTGTAGGCACCTAGGCACTATATTTAGTTCAGTGATGGTATTTAGGCACTTTTAGTGGAATAAATTGAATGAAGTTTATAAATTGCTTTTGGGCGCCTAGTGGGGATATTAATCATTAATTCACATGGAATATAATCCTAAGTTCTAAAAGCAATGCTTTTAAGTGAAAGGTGTGTTGAAGAAGCCTTTTAATTGAAAAGTGTCTTCATGAAACTTTTAGATTGGGAGTTATTTATTATTAATTCAAAGTTATTAAATAAAGGCTTCTAATTGAAAAGTGTGTTGTTGAAGGCTTTTAAGTGAAAAGTGTGTGGGAGAAGCTATTTGCTTTTGGTGTCTTGAAGAAGATATCTTTTATTATAAAAACAATGCTTTATGCAAAAGCGATTCATTCATGATGCTTGTTTTTTATGAAAGCTGGGTGATGAGGGTTTGAGAATATTTTCTTCAAGCTGAGACGATTTCTCTCATGAAGTTATTGCACTTTGAGCCAATGATTTATATTGGTGAATTGTGTCCAGATTTGTTGTGACTGCAATTGGGATCAGATTGCCAATGAATTGTGCCTTAAATTTATTCATCAACAGCAAATACAACAGTATGGAATTGTTCAAAAACGTGCCAAGTCAATATTCAGAGACAACAGCAAATAAGGGTTAAGAGACTGTTATCAATGATCGAATTAGTCAATTTGAAAAGGTTCAGAATTCCTGAATTTTGTGTGAGTGAAGGTGTTCGTTTTATGGAGGTTGCGTCAGATTTTCTACAAGCTGCCAATTCAGTGTGTGAAGGCAGCGTTTCCTACCACTGAGCCACAATCAGTTTGGAGGAGTGTGGTTTAGCATTTATTAGTATTGATTTGTTGTGAAAGGCTGCTGTTTCCATTTTGGGCTTCAAAAGTGATCAATCAAGGCTGCAGCGATTTATGTATGGCAGTAGCAGATGTATGAGCAATAAAATCAGGTGCAATGATATTTTCCTCTTAGTTATTTAATAGTGATTAATTTGAAATGTTTAGACAAGAAACAATGCAACTAGAATTAGTGTTCTGAATTTGGAATTGTGTTCTTTAAGTTTTTTTAGAATTTCAGTTACATATCCATATGTTGGAACCCTTTAAAATTGCAAAACAATTCAAAACAAAAGAAATAAATATCATCTTTAGCTTTGTTTGAGCAAAGAGCCAGTAGGGCTCTTTACAAGTAAGGAGGCATAGCAGGATTTCAATAGGTTGAAGGTGATGATGAGTACATGCCTAGTGTTGGCATTACTTGATTTCTCTCGACCTTTTGTCCTTGAGTGTGACGCATCTGGGGAAGACATTGGAGGGGTATTGATGGAGGATTGTCATTCCATTGCATTTGAGAGCTAGAAGCTCAAGGAGATTGAGAGATTGTGCTCTATCTATTACAAGAAGATGCTCACAATTTTGCATGTGTTGGCCAAGTTCAGGCAATGTCTAGTTGGGGTCAAATTTGTGGTTAGGACCAATCATAGTTGCCTTTGATACTTTTTGGAGTAGAAGAATTTGAATGAGAGGTAGTGGTTATGAGTGAGCAAGATTCAAGCCTATGACTTCAACATTGAATAGGTGAAGGGGAAGAAGAATGTGGTGGTCTGTGCATTATCTTGAAGACCCTCCATATGCTCTTTGTCCTAGGTTTCTGCTGATTGGAGGGCTCATTTGTTGGAGTACTCAAAGATTACATTTGCTTGTCAGTTGATGGATGGACATATTCATGATGATAGGTACAAGGTGGTGGATGGTGTCATCTACTACAAGGACATGATTTTCTTGGTTGTGGAATCTAAATTGAAAAAGATCTTGAGGGAGATCCATGAGTCACCATTAGTAGGTTATCCTAAATACCTGAAGACATATAGGCAGTTACTTGAGAGATTTTCATGGAAGGGCCTCAAGGATGATATGTTGCGATTTGTCAAGGAGTGTGCCACATGCCAGTAGAAGAAATACGAGCACACCTTTTTGACAATGTTACTTCAGCCTTTACCCATTTTGGGAGAGCATCTTGATGGATTTCATTACAGGGCTTCCCAAGGTGTAGGGCGAGGATTGCATGTACGTTGTGGTTGATTGTTTGACCAAGTGTGCTCATGTTTTCGCCATATCGATAGAGTTTTGAGTAGTTCAGGTTGCAAAGTTGTTCTTTTGGGTGATTTTCCGGTTGCATTACCTTCCAAGGAATATAGTCACTGATCATGATAGTAGGTTCCTCAGCGCTTTTCGGATGGAGGTTTTCAGGTTGGCAAGCATTGAGCTGACTATAAGCAGTAGTTACCAGCCCCAAACAGATGGACAGAGTGAGATTGTGAACAAGTGGGTGGAGGGCAACTTGAGGAACTGTGGCAACGTAGTAGAAGGCATGGATCCATTGTCCACATCTAGGAGAGTACTGCTATGAGTACTTCTATTGAGTATGTTGTCACTGATGTCAAAGGTTGATGATCAAGGTCCTAAATTTCAACGAATTGGTTTGAGCTTCTTGACATGCTTGAGCTGCTTGTCAACAACTTCCCTGTGTCTTCATCAGCTGCTAAGTCAGCTAATATGCCAAACTAGATTTGCCATGTCATGTTTGAATAGTCCAAAGGGATGTTTTAAGAGTTGATTGCCACATACTTATTTATTCCTTTTACCTGACGGGCTCAGGTTTTTGTAAATGGCAGATTTATTTGAAATGACTCATTCTTTCCTTGAAATGGCTCTTGGTGTGACTCTATTCAAAAGGGGACAAACTTCGTTAAATTGGTTATCTACAATGATTATGGTATTGATATAACTTCTATAAGATTTGTAAAGACAAAAAAAAACGAGCTTCAAAAAATGGCACATGGTAGGAGTTGAAGCGTTTTTTTTTATGTGAAGCTTTTGTTCTTACTCATGACAGTAGGAATCGATAAAAAGGAAACCAGCTGGACATGTTTAAATGACAGATGAATTCGTTTTCTTTTTATTTTTAGAAAACAAAATCTTTTTAAAAAACATGACTACAACTGTTTCTTCCAGCTGTGCGATATCCTTCAGTGGTAGGTGCCGTTTCAATACAGAACTGGGTGTTTTCTTCTGAAAATATACTTATTCTAATCTTGGTGTGAAACATATGATTTCTGTCCAGTTTTTATTGGTAGCTGTGTGTTTTTTATTAAAAGGTTTTGGGCAGTGCTTTTTAAAAGAAAGATGAATCGAATTTGTAAAACTGAATGCAACTGTTTTTGAAAAAGGATGGATGTTTTCATTGAATATGCTAAAAATAGAGGTCTGTGCAAGAAAAGAGTTACAAAACTTCAATTTTCTGTAGGAGGTTAATGTTTCTGGGTATGAGGTGTGGCATCTCTGAGTATGAAGCGATGTATGGTTTCTGAAATCATGTGGATACGATTATCAGCTACTGTGTAATATTTTTAGTGAGTGTTTTTATGTAAAAAAATGTGAGTGAATATTGAGGGAAAGTGGTGTGGCGGTGACTGGAAGTAATATTGTAAGTGCAGCTTTTAGAAATGTACATATTTTGGTCATTTTATATACATTTCAATGCTTTAGATGATATTTTGTGTCTTTAAGTTGATATCTTTTCTAAACAGGTTAATCTTGACTTCAGCTCAGAAATAGACATGATTCGTAAATTTCGGGCTGGCCTTGCTGTGCAACCTGTGAGCACATCTTTCTTTACAAGAATTCTGATATATAGTTTATTTAGGTGTTTCTAGAATACATGTCAGTACTTTCTTTGTGCTAATTTTGTATTTCTATTCTACAGATTGCAACAGCTCTGTTTGCTAATTCGCCTTTTAGAGAAGGGAAACCAAATGGCTTCCTCAGCTATAGAAGGTAATTTTCTGCTTATCCATTATATATTTGTTTCAAAGTAAACCGGTGTCTTTTTTGTCAGCTTTTAAAAGATGCACCACAGATCCGTTTCTTACTAATTGTCTCCTAAATTTGCAGTCATATTTGGACAGATACTGATAATAATCGATCTGGCATGCTTCCCTTTGTGTTCGATGATTCTTTTGGGTAAAAACTGTATCTTTTCTCCTGTCTTTTTTCTTTGGGGAGGAAATTTTTTTATCATATTTATAACATGATCTCCCACCTGGAAAGTTGTGGGTTCAAATGCCATTCTTCAAAGTTTAAGAGCTAGAGAATACAGGCTTGAGTAGTCTTAATTTGGTAACTATTTTCTAGTGATCTTCACCTTGTCAGTTTTCAAACCTAGTCTTATGTAATGTCCTGAACTAAAAGTTTTCTACCTTCCGCAAATTCAGAATGGACAATGCATGCAACCTTAACACTTTTTAATCTCCTAGATCTTGATGTGGACAAGGTGAGAGTAAATGGTGAAACGGGTTAGATTGATTATTGCAGAATAATGCTTGTTGGTGGCAAGCTGCATAACTCAATTTAGCAACAAATACAAAAGCTGAAAATAATTTAATATTTTTTGGTGGCAAGCCTTTTATATTAAATGCAAATACTAAATCTGGCAGATAAGATAAGATAAGATAAATTTATTAATGTCCAACAAAAGACCACAAAGGGTCAAAGGGACTGCCAAGTACAACAAAAAAGGGCCAGCCCGCCACAATAACAACAAACGGTGCCCCAAGAAGAAAGAAACAACTGAAACAAAAACAGTGAGAAGGGTCCAAAGGAAAAGAAGAGAAATTCTCCTGAACCCAATTAAGGGTTCTGAACAGCCGTGAAGAACGTCTGAACTGAAGGATAAGCAATAGGACCAGTCAGAACGTTGGGCCACCTGGGAGTCATCTTGGAAGAGGAAGGCTGCTGCAGAAAGGAGCCTGTCTTGGGCTGCACAGATGTGGAATAAGGTGCGGGCCCCATCCGACGCTTGGTACCCCGTGCTGAATGAAGCCCTGTGAAGAAGGAAGTAATGAGCTCACAGGGTGGGGGTGTCGCAGGATGCCAATGCTGGAGTGTGTGGTCCCGAAGCCTAAGGGCTTCCTGAAAGTAAAGGGCAAGGCACCTCTGGTCCATATATTTGAAGAAGGTGGAGAGAACTGGACAGATTATCATTATAATCAATAATGTCTGCAAGTGACTATTTTTAATTGGTGTGGTGGCATAACCATCTAGACTATAAAGAAAAAATCAACTTCAAAATTTATAATATTTTAGTGCTAAACCACACAGAAATTCACAATGAAAATATTATTTTATTGATCTCAAGTATTGATTTTTATCTATAGAAACAACATAATAATAATTACCTGAAAATAGCAATAACGTGTAAGAAGTGAAATTTTATTCACTTCTGCAATTTTCTAATATTTCTCAAATACAACTTGAAATTGCTTTTAATTCTCCATATTAGAGGTCTTGCTAAGTGTGTTTTTTTAATTATTTATATTACAACTACATCTTTTGTTATTATTATGTATTAAAAAAATGGCATCTCCAAGTACCTGTCTCTATTTTTAAAAACAGCATACCAGTACTAGTCTCTTGTACCAGTTCCTGCAACCTTGATATCTATGAATTTTGATTTCTCATGAGAGTTGACAAATAAATTAACCAAAATTAATTGCTTGGATTGTCAATGTGCATATATATAATAATAAATTACAACAAAATGCTTGGATGCTGCAAGTTTCAACTACAAATTGACAAAAACATTAAAAAATTGCCGCTACACCTTATCAACATATGCTGACATTGAATCAAAATTGGAGATTGAAATTGAGTCACACCATTATGAGAGTGTGCCTTATCTAATGGAACCCCAACCAATTCCTCACTTGCCTCCTTATCAATCTTTCTAGCATCTTTGGGGTCAACATTTGAGTGTGTGGCTAGAGTTTGACAATGCTTAGTAGTGTCTTGATTCTAACTTTGCAAGGCATTATTCATGGCCACAAAACATCTCCACTCATCAAGAGATAAGCCTATCCCTCTTATGTGGCTGGATGAAGCTGTTTGTGGACCAATTTCTGTATGTAGTAGAGGAACTAGCAACTTGTGAAAGGAGGCAAGTGGTAAGAATCCTCAACTTTGGTGGATCTTTTCCATGCCACATCCACCATTCATGGCAGGTTCGTGCTAATGTAATTTTATCCATCCTTGCCTTTGGTTTGCCAAATGTTGGATTGTGGAAATGGACAAAGGCTATCCATTTTGTTTGAAGTTAAGTCGACTATTCATCAGTATACATTTTTCAAAGGGGTTTCGAGAAGATCTCTTCATCAATAGATGGAGGCACACTCCTGAGACTTGCTACATACCATTTGAGATGTATAGTAGAGGCCACCATATGAAGTGCATTGTTCATATTGTTCCATTGCCATGTCACAATGGGCCTGATATGTTCCTCATAATCCCAATTCAGGATTGCTACTTTGATGACTGCTTTCTAGATCATAGAATGCTTTCTAACTGCTTGAAAACTTAAACTAGCATATCCACATACACAAGAAAGAATAAATGACTTTCTTTTATTAAGCATACAGAATTCTAGATTTCAAGAAAACCAACACATATAAGCATAGAAAGTTAATTGGTAAGATAAATTGCAGTGTTGATACAAGGCTCTACACTTTTCTCTGCTTTAATTCATTGAGGAAAATCTCACATACAAATCACACTTGAAACTGAAATCAATAGTTGATTTGTAGCAGAAGCTGAACTTCGCACTATCATTGACTAACACTTATGCCCAACACAATTATTTATAGGTTATAATAAACAATGATTTGAAAAAGAAATGTTTTAATATGCTTCTAAAAGTTGCAAAAGAAAAGGTGAAAAGAAAGATTCTTGAAAGCGAATCTAATTTTAATAAGTAATAAAATAAAATGTCTTAAACAATGGTGGTAAAGAATAGTGGATCATCTTGCATTCATAAGGGAAAACATGAGGTTTTGGTGCTTTTGTGAAAATGCCAAATGTATGTTAATTAAAGCCAGCTAATATAAGTTGCACACCTTAGTGTTTTCTTTCTCAGGATAAAATGATATAGGCACACACTTGGAAGGTCTTAGCTAGGCTGGTAGGAGTAGGGTTAGCACAAGCCATAATGGTGTTTGCCATGGTGAATATAGGAGTGCTTGCTTAGGAAGTCTCAACCAGATTTAGGTGTTTGAGTGGAATTTTTAATGACTTTGCTTTGTCTTTTGTGTTTTTCAAAGGTGCCTGAAAAGTTGAGAGATCGTGTATGCAAAAGTTCTGATCACAAACTGGGAGATCATGTGTGAAATGTTCTTATCATGTTTCAAGGTGCTTGATTTTCAACAGTTTGTAGAAGTAAAACTTGAATGGGAGGATGCTATTTAGGCTGGATGTGATATCTTGATAAAAATCATATATAGAAATCTGCTGACATATCTTGAGGTTAAAAATTCATTAGATGCAAATGGGCATACGAGATCAAATGTATTGATGCCTATTTTGCTATTTCTTTTGAATTTTTTCAAAGTGCCCAAATCACAACAGCTTTTACGAGCAAGTGTGAACTTGAATAGGAGGTTGCTCTGTAGGTTGAATATTATGTGCTGATGAAGAATCATTCTTGGGAATTGACTGAATTACCTCTCGGTTGAAATTCCATTCATGCAAATGGGTATGCAAGATAATGTTAGAAATAGGAAATACTGAGAGGGGGGGGGTGAATCAGTATTTCACAAACTTTTACTTTTGCCCACTTATGGATATAACAGATTACTTTAAAGCATAAGAAATTAAATAGCATACATAACAGTAAATGTAAAGAACTCATAACACATGATATGTTCTCGAGGAAACTGTTAAGGGAAAACCCCGGTGGTGATGGTACCCACAAAGATCCACTAATCAAAAGATGTCCGGTTAAGGATGTTGACCCTGTTAGGAGCCTGTTACAATCATATAGTGTATCAGTCCTGGTTAAGGGACTATAGGCCTTGTTAGAAGCCTCAACCCTGCTAGGAGTTGTAGATACAAAACTTGATTACCAGATGAACTCACTGCCCAAACAAGTAATACAAATGTTTACTGATTACAATATGGTACTGCTTACAACTTCGCATCAACAACTTTCGCTGCTATCACAAGTTACATATATTACATGTTACATTTCAAGTATGTTCGGTACATCTTTATTTATACAAGATACAAACATAATATCTTTCTCCTGTCGGCTTGCATATCTTTATCCAAGAGTAAACATCTAGGATGTCGTCTCTTTATAATATAAAGTCATTATTTTGACAAGCAAAATAATCCCTTAATTCATTTACTAGTTCTGTCTTCAAAACTGCTTTGTCAGCTATACTCTGTCATCGGTAAAACAATCATAACTTTGTCCGTACTGTCCGTACTCTTTTGCGCACTAAGATGGGGTATCCTTAGACACCATAGAGTTTATGTTCAACTGCGCAAACTCTGATCATGCTCCAGTGAACGTCGCCAAAACAAACTGTATCGGGTGCTCTGTCAAAAACACTGTTTCATACTTAGAGCAAGCAGATTGTTTGTTTACTCCCTACGAGTATATTGTTTCACATAGAGTAAACAAAAATATTCAATAGAGCATGAATAACATACAATTCAGAAATAACATAGTGCACATAACATTGGCAGGAAGATAATTCTTTTTGTATCATATTATGTTTGGACTCTGTACCATCCACCACCCATGCCTTGTTCCAAGCAAAATACAAATAGTGCCCAATGGTTGGTTAAGGCTGCCAACTGTCAAACTGACACCCTTTCAGAACAATTATTTTATTATGCTTCCAAATTTGACTTAGCTAACAAAAGTATTATTGAATTACTAACGACAAATTTGCCGTCTACATCAGGCCCCCCCACAAAATTTGTCATCTTCCAGATGACAAAAACTAACATGGGGCAAAATATATAGAAGAAAACTATGAAGAGGGGCGAAGAGGTGTCCCTGGAATTGGAGAAGCTGAGGGAGTGGATTGCTGTTGTAGACGGCGAAGACGCTGTGTGTCTATCATCTCTAGTTGTCTCGTTGTCCGAACCATGTTGGTGGCCTCCATCACTTGCTTCTTCGTGTTTTCAAGTTCAATGTCTTTTTCCTTCATCCTCTCATGAAGAGTCGCTGATTCTATTGATTTCCCTGCCAACTGAGTCCCTCTGTGCTAATTGCTCTCAAAGCTGAACTATTGTACTCTCCAGAGTAGTTACCTGGGAATGTTCCTGTGCTAATTGTGCTCAACTCTTCTCGGCCAGCTCTGAATATGCCTTATGTTCTTGTTTAATATGCTGGGTGGCCTTGTCTTTGGCCATGTTAGCCTCATCCAAAGCTACGGTGATATGGTTGTGTTGTAGCAATAACTCCTTGAAGCATGTCTCTATGCCATGAAGTGTGCGAAGGACTGTCATGACGACCACCCGCCCGAGGTAGAGGAAGGTGCTAGGCGGCCGTCACGTCATCTGTCTCCACCTGTGGCCATTCTCTAGCTATAAAACATCTAGTGTATTCGTGATGACATTCTCCCTGCATAGATCTCAAGAAGCTCTTTGATGCCTGAGCAACCAAGGAGTCTTGGGCAATATCGAATTCCTTGGTAACTGTCCCCACTCGAGACATGAAAAGGGCCATTTCTTCGAGCTGATAGCCATAGCTCTAAAGGGTGCTGATGTGATCATGAGAATTTGTCTTCTCAAGCCGTAGCACTACATCCTTCCATTCCTCTACTGGTTCCTCGATGGCGATGCTGGGGTTGTAGGACGTTCTTCTGCCTCCACTTGGTATGCCTCGGTCTACTATAGTTCCGCTTGTGTGGCTCCCCCTTCAACTCCTACACCCAACTGTGAAATTTCCAATCCGAGTCCCGTAGATTCTATAGGCACCGCCTCCACTGGTACCCCTAATAACTATAGGCAATTGTCTATAGTGGCATGAATGTCTCCCTCAGCCCCTTCTATTGGCAATGCCTCACTCTCAACTAGCGGTTGGCCATCCCTTGGTGCGTTTATTACTTGGCCACCTAATAGTACGACTAAAGGTGGTGGGCTTTCCATCACTTCCCCTTGTGCTGCCACCTATGAGCATGCGCCCTCCCTTGTCGATGTCAAAGATAGTGCTGTCAGTGTCTACACAAATAATGTAGCTAGCTAGAATATCACCACTGATGTGGCATGAGTGGTAGTACTAATATCTTCAAGCTCCATGTCACCACCCTCGCTTGTCGCCAATGTGACTTCGACTGCCCTTTTGCTTGCAGAAGGCACCTCAATGGGGTTTGTGTCATCACAACCACTATCAGATGACTCTTGTTGGCACACCTCCTGGTGTGGCCACTTTCTTGTTAGTTGATCGCCTCCTGTCAGTATGTCCAGTAGAAGATAGTTGGCATACCAAGCTCCACTTGACTGAGTGGCCTATAATCTCCCCATTCCTCTGCAGGCACTTGCAGTCGTATCCCATCTAGGTAGTGGCCAATGGCATGATGTGACATGTAAAATGCCCTATGCTCCAACTGAAGAAGCTCTTGTATTCTGTTAGATAACACTATCACCCAATTGTATATCTTGCCTGTGCCTATCCTTGCCATGAGATTGACTTGCCACACTGCGATATCTGATGCACGGCTAGCACCTGTAAGATGACTTTTGATCACATCAAGAATGCACTTCTAGGTAGCTGTAGAGAGGAACATTTCTTCACACCCTGACTACTATTGTTCCACATGCTGCTCTAATCCTTCTCTGATAGGTCTTTTCCACACACCAAGTCCAACAAGTGCTTCTTTTGTTCGGTGGTTATCTTCTTGGGCTTTTTCGGCACTGATGCTCCTTTACATGGTATCCCGAACATTGGTCAATTCGGCTGGCTGAAAGAATATAGTAATGGATCGTTGCCCACTATAAGGAATGGTAGTTTGGTGAGCATGTCAGTCATTACATGTCACCATTGCTCTCAACACTTTCTCAAACTTCTTGATACTAAATATTGACATTTGTATTGCCTTATCTACCTCTGTGTGCCTGAGGACTTTCTTCATCTCATCATTCCCCTTTGTTTTGTTCCACCAAGTGCGACATTTAATGCTGCTTAGTCCTTCCCTAGGTAGGGCATCGACTGCAATCTTCTCCTCATTCTGGTATTCGTGGCTTTGAAAATTTCACCTTTGAGCTACTGCCTGTTGCCATTTTCTTTTTCTTTTCCTTCTGTTTTGTGGTATAATGATTTTCTATATTTCTTGGGTCTCCTAAACTGATAATCACCATTTGTTTCTTGAATTGCACTAGCCTTCGGTTACCTTTCTGTAACTGAATTTGAAATTTAAATTTTCTATACCTTGGCCAAGCGGCAATGTGTACCCTCCTTACGGTAGTCACTGGAGATGGTTCGATAGCTCTTGATGGCTTACGACCGAAAAAAAATACCTATTTGAGCTAGGCTTTGTACAGTGTTAGGAAGAATGTGTGGAATCTGTACGGTGGCCGAAGAAATGCATACCGTATGGTGGCAGTAAAGAACTGATGTAGGCACAACAAAACTATCCTGTAAATAGATACTCCGTACATTGGCAGATGGGACAATGGTCTATATGGTGGTGAACACTAGAGGCCTTCTATGCTGTACAATGACAATAAAATTCTTATCCCTCCAAAGCCATACAAAAGCAGTGAAACTCTCATACCCCCAGTGTTATACAACGACAATGACACTCCTATTCCTTCCTGTGCCATATGGCAACAATGATGCTCTTAAGCTTTTGTGTTTGCACCTCGTACGGTAAGGTAGAATTTGAGTGTTGAGTACGGTGTTAGAACTCCGTATGGTGGCAAAACCTCTAAATACCTTCAGTGTGGTGACTGGAAGCGCTTGTACAGTTGTAGAATAAGTTGTTGAGATCCGTATAGTGGCTGGCAAAACCCATGCAGTGGTGTTGTGGGCTCATGGAACCCGTACGGTGATGGGAAAAATTTGTGCAAGCCACAGGGTGGCAACTGAACTGAATACCATACGGTTGGGGGTGAAGCAGTTGCCCATATGATGGTAGTCAACCAATTTTGCTTGATGCTCTCCGTTCACCAATTTCCTTCAATCCTTGCGCACTTGGTTTTTTCGGTGGCTAGAATTAATGAACTCCAACATCTTTTTATAATTTTTGTCCTTTGATTACATGGGGTTTTTATTTTTAATTTTTCTTTCCTTCTCAATTTTCCATGGATGACTTTTCCTTCTTTTTTCGCTTCCATATTTTCCAACTCCCATTTTTTCAAAAAATTCTTTTTACCATTTATTTTCCCCATTTTTGATTTTTAAGTTGTAATTTCCCGACTTTCATATCTTTCAAATAAAACTTTACTTTCGATTCTTTTCGTACTTACCTTTTTCATCATTTTGTGCTTTTTACTTCCCTTGCCACCTTTGTCTTCCCTCTTCCTTTTTATACCCCTTCGTTCTTCGTACTTGACTACTTTATCTCTCTCAAACCTATGGGCTGGTGTGTCATCCATTCTTGCCACACCTTTGTACTCTTCGTACTTGAGAGGGAAAGTGTCACTCTCTGTGCCAATTTCTTCAATTCCCAACATATTACATCCCGGGTGGTAGACTTCATAGTCTTCCCAATGAAACAACTTGTTGAGGGAATTGGTCTCGTCTTCTAAACAATTTCCTAGTTCCAATATTCCCTTGTCGTTGGGTTCCATCCCATTTCCTTCTATGTCAAATTCCCTTGCTTCAAACCCTGAGTCTGATGCCAATTCCTGGGCGACTTTCTAATTCCGCAAGTCAATTATGTACTTCCTACTGTCACTCTCGATGGAGAGTGTGTTCTTCCAATTGTGGTTCACCTTTGCCGTGATTGGCCAACTTCTTCCATGAAGGGCATCATACCCCTTCTCCAACAAAATGATCACAAAGTCCAATAAGAATTGTTGGGTACTAATAATTACTTTTTGGGCGATGAGTGTTCCAATTGGTTTGATGCCATCGACACCGACCAATTGGAAGATTGGTGGCTAGAGTGTCGGCTTGCCAAGGGCTTTCCATGTCTCCTCCGACAGTACATTTATGTTGGATCCTTCATCCACGATAGTGTTCGTTAGTCTCCATCCCATTATTTCCATTTTTATCACAGCCATTGTCCTCTAGACGCCAATCGCTAGTAGCATTGGATATGTGGTGGGAGTGTCTTGCTGTTCCTTCGTCGACTTGCCATTGTCCCGGTTGCTAGTGTTGTTACCAACTATGTTGGTAATGAACACCTTCAATTGTGGCATGGTCTCCAGAAGGTTTGCCACCCGTACAGGTACGATGGCTTGCAACATCTGCCGCTTAATGTTCTTTTCTGACATCGATTGCACGAGGGTGTTGGCAGTGTCATGTGACATTCTTCGTTCCTCCTCTATTGCTCGTTCGATGTTGACCTTTGCTTCCCTCAACCTTTCCTTCTCCGTGCGGGGATCAAGGTATGTTGCCTTCTTGGCTTACAGGCTGGTGATTGCCAACACCTCTGGGTTTGTGATGTCCAACATGTTCACCCCTTTTTTCTTGGGACAGTCGGTATCCTCATGGTTGCCTGGATCACACCATTTGCACAACATACTTCCTCCTCCTTGCCTACTTTGATAGTCCTGTGCGAAGTGGCCCCACTTGTTGCATCTCTGACATCATATCATGGGTCGCCCATTCGCATCGTACTGGATGCAGCTTCTAGGGATATTGTCATTGTTATTATTGTTGTTCCCTCGCTAGTTGTTGCGGTATCCACCCGAAGAGGTATTAGAGTTTGTGGGTGGTGTAGGTGGTGTGGTTGGTGGAGTTGCCTGTTCTCCTTGAGTGAAGAGCACTTGGGTGCTCTTGGCTTTCAGGTTGTATGGGCACTCTTTAATGGAGTGCCCTAGTAATTGGCAGATGTCAAAGAACTTCTTTGGGCACTTCTCTTTTGTGTGGCCCTCGACCTTCCAGTCGGTACACCACAATTCTTTGCCATCCCTTTTAGCTTCTTTCTCATCTCTCATCTCCTTCATCATTCACATCACATCCCTTTTAAGAGAATGTGTAGTCTTAGATTCTTTGTTCGTGCTGTTCTCTGTATCGTTGTCATCTCTAACCTTTTTCTTTCGTCGAGATTGTCACCCCAAGTATGAAATTGACCAATTTTAAATTTTCAAAACTGCTTCATTCATGATGACTCGATCGGTGAATCAAATGCCCATTGATAAATTTGCAATCCCCTTGTTGAGTCGCGTTATCAGGTATTCTTTGAAGTTTGGAAACACGAAAATCCCTGATCTAGTTCAAAGGTTCCAATTCTATGTGACCCTCCTGTTGAAATTTCTGATTGTTAGTATTCAATTCCCTCACCTTAGAGGAAGACTCATTCTTCCTTCATATATGTTGGTGGTGCCCCATCACCAAGGGACACCACTTTTCCATAATAATCATATTATGGTATAATTATATAATTATATAATATAATATAATAATAATAATTATATTATCAATACAGAATATAATATATAATTATTATATTATATTATAATATATAATATATATTTTCAATTTAATATAATATATAATATAATTATTGTCATTACAATAATTATATTATCACAACCTTTATGTTATCTATGTCGGCTTGAATGAATTTGACCATAGCTACAATAACATCAACACTCCCTCTTAGCTAGGGAGCAATCCTTCTTGATAACTTCTAGTTCGTCCTCCTGACGCTATCTTCAACACTCCCTCTTAGCTAGGGAGGAATTCATATCAGGTTAAGTGTAATGACCCCAATTATAATAATTCAGATTTGGAACTAGTTTCTAATGATTTACCCTGCAAGAAGCTTCTTTTTGTTGAACTTATATTCTAAATGAATTTGAATAGACACAATATGCTATTTGCTTCCTCGTTATTAACTCAAATGTAATAAACGCGGGAGATCATCTTGGGTTGGCAATCCTTATATCCAGATACTTAGATAATAAGATAAATCTGGAGATCTTGATAAAAAAAATCTTATTCAATTGATCCTAAATGTCTTTCAACATTTACGAGCAAGGGATATGTTATATCAATATAAGTAGGGTGGTCGAATACGTATATGAGTTGTTGTAGGGTCCTCAGCATTCTGTCTAACTTCCAGACATTAGGATTCTTGAATGAATTAAATAATGATTGAATAATCTGTCCAACTTATTCATATCCCCATTCTTTGATTCTCAACTCTTAGAAAAATGTATCTTACTCCTCAATTGCTGTCTCTCATTAACATGGGGTTCTTTCAAATGCTTCTTGTTATCTGTCAACCCATATGCAAAGTATAGATATATTCCGCAACAATAAAAATGATATTTTTTCTGATCTGGATGACTGCTGTAGATGTTGGAATCCCTGGATGTTCTTCTCCAAAAATGATTGCTTGATTCTTTATCTGTATTCTGATTTTTTCTGTGTCACCCCCTTCCTCTGAATTAAGTATCCTAGACACCTTATGGTTGTATCTTTGGAGAATAGATATGTCATTTGATAATGATTAATTAATATTTAACATCTCCATATGCAAGCGCTATTAATCACAATTCTTCAAGACAAGGCCCACGCTGAAATGGTATGTTTCACAGCATCAAAACACTTCGATACACTTCAGAATAAGCCAAGCATATAAATTCATACAAAGATACTGCCAAGTCCCAATCAAAATATTCTAGTATTTGCGGAGCACCCGATATAGTCTAATTGCCGTGTATATATATTGGGCGTAGATAAATCTTCGCACTTACGTCATTCATTTCTGTTGCTTTATAGTTCATATCTTGTCGTTCATATTCCAAGTTTGCATGCTGACTCTGATAAAAAATGATGAATGCCCTCCCCAGAATTCCCCTCCTTTCCTCTTTGCGATGCCTTCATATATCATGAGGTAGGAGCGATAAGTCACTTTGTAAGTTCATGACTCTTGATAATCACTGTTAATCGCACCATTTTATGATCTTAGGATTGTTGGTTAATTCACATAATAGTAATCGCAGATAACCAATCAACACTGTGCGTCTCTATTAGTTACGGTTTATTCCAATCTCTAATCCCTGTCTTGCTGCGATGACTATCGTCAATGCAGATCGACTATAGTCTTTCTCATATAGTCATCTTTATTTATTATTATTATATTAGTTATATAAACGATACATTACAATATATAATAATTTGATTATTATTAATTTATTTAATTACTTAATAACTATTATTATTTAATCGTTTATTACTATATTAATCATATTATTTGTAAATATAGATTATCATTAATATTTGATTATATATATATATTATTTATTATTTATTATTATTTTATTAATTTGCTATTATATTTATTATTATTAAACTAGATATTTATATATAGTTATATATACTAAAATGTCTATAATAAGGTTTATATCAAGTTTATCAATTAATTATAATTATTATTATAATTACTTCTCTTATTATTATTATTTATTTAATCAAATTTTATTATTTATCTTTATTATTTATTATTAACTCTTATTCGAGAAAGGGGACATTACATTAAGTCATAATGAATGTATTATTATGATTCATCTTAAACATCACAATGAATTTTAGATATCTCCATATGGCATGTCCTTAGATATCACCTAATGCAGTATCCACCATTATGGATTTTATATATCTACCACATGGCATGTCCTCAAATATCATCTCATGCGATATCCACCATTGTGGATTTAGAAAGTTACCATTATGGCATGTCCTTAGATACCACCTCATGCGATATCCACCATAATGGATTTTAATATATCTACCATTATGGCATGTCCCTGGAACCACCTCATGCGATATCCACCATAATGTATTTTAAGATATCTACCATTTTGGCATGTCCTTGGATACCACTTCATGTGATATCCACCATAATGGATTTAAGATATCTACATATGTAATGGCTATCCATTACTTCACGAGATATCAACCATTATTGTGAGATTGTCACCTCACAATGATGGTAATAATGTACAAGTGTCATATCATTGTGAGATCGTCACCTCACAACGATAATCATCACACAAGTACTATAAAAAATCACCACGGATTCTCTCACGTGGTGTTGTCATGGTGTCACACACATGACAATCATCATGAACCATATTAGAGGGTGGTAATAAGGGCTTACACGTCAAATCTCTCTCAAAGAGAAACACATTAGCAAGGGCTTGCACCTCTATCTTCTCCCTCACGGAGAAGAATGCATTAAGTAGGTCTTCATGATGATGTGGCTCTCTCTGAGACGTATATCAACCTTTTGACGTCCTCGTCTAAGGTTGCCTCAAATGGTTTGTCAGACTCCCTTTGAATCTAATATCAACCTTCTGACCTCCTCGTCCAAGGTTGCCTTTGATGAATTGTTAGACTCCCTCTGAATGAGAACATCTTTAGCCACCAACTCAGTCTCATTGCAGATATTATCAAGTTCTTCCTTCCTTGAATTAATCCATATGAAATCTTAAATATTGCTCCCAACATAGCTGCCAATGCCTCAAATTTGCAATAACTTCTCAGATGATTATCCATGCCCGATACATAGCTCCAACAAGCTTCAAATTTGATAAGAAATGTTCCAACACCCTCGTGTAGCACAAACTAGATACATTGTTTACTGCAAGTCTAATAAAAAAAAATATAAATTTGGCATGAGTCTTCACAACTTGTAGTTTCCAACTAATAGAAACTTCAGAGTATCTTGAGTATCAAATGAATGTAATAAGCAACATCCCCTGATACCATGATATTCCTTAAAGGTAAGTTCTTCGATCCATCGGATCATTCTGAAAACCTTGGCACAAAGGCATCTTCACCACCAATATTCTATGATACAAATATGCCAACCGTTCTAGGTATAGATGCCAAGAATCATAGCCATGATAAACTTTCATCCATTGATTCTCCTCGAGAAAATGACCGAGAACAACTATTAAAGTAATCACAACCATCGAGGACTAATCTGGTGTACTACACAACCCCCACAAACATTTCTATGAATGCCCAAAGTCATGCTTTGAACACCACAAATTGATATTCTAATCTTGCCCTTTTACACTTGTGCTTTCTTCCATTTTGGTGATGATTATCTTATAATAGCTACCATCATATTATTGAGGCCCTCCTCACTCACTGGTATGGCCTTGTACAATAATAGGAAACTATAGTCGTGTCATGTGAGTCGATCAATAATTTATTGAACAAATATGACATAGTTTGCAAATATATAGTTTGACGAATATCTCTTCCTCATAATCTATGATATATGCTCCAATAATATCATCTGACCAACCAATCAATAGACTTAATAAACCAATTATAATGTTTTCTGCTCCAAGATTAATTCCTCGTGCAATCATTCACAAGCTTGCCACAACTTTGGATTATCACACATGATATTATTTTCACCAAAAAATAATCGCTGTCACAATATATTAAAGTTTCAGATGCATAATATCCACAAAGCAATTATTAATGGTTGGCTAAATATATTTGATGTTTCCTGCACACTTAACCATTGAATTCAATCCTGTAATTTTCCAGATTGTATGACTGTTTTGCAACACAAATCCGACGGTGGGTACAACGGAGGCAACTTTGGTGGAACCCACGGTTTTGGCAGCGAAGCATGCATCAAATATATTCACACCACCCATGCGAGAAATATTCCTGGCCTTCGCTTCTTTCGCAAAAGCATCACGAATGGCAGTGTACATGGATGTCGCAACATCTAGATATCCTTGTCAATTCATTCAATACTACGTGCTTCACAAACATCATTATTACCCTTGCTTCTATCGTGTCTTTATATTTCTTCCAATGCATCAACAAAATCAATAAATTTGAGATACATGTCGAGAGATCATATGGAAACATCAACCTCAAACTCGATATAGAGTCGGTAAAATATCATACTTCTGAACTTGTCAAAGCATCTGATGACGTGTAAGGAGGGAGGCTGATGTTTATATAGGAGACATGATAATATTCTGAAGAATAACAAACCGTTTTGTATTTTCCCTCGCCAATGGACATCAAAGTAGTTTTGATACAACGAGGTTTATGTCGAGTTGAAATATCTGTTCAATAGTCAAATGTGAATCTTGGTGACTAACAGTGATATGATATTCTCTTGTATTTATTCTCAATGTTGCTTGTCCGAGGATCGCACCTATCTCACAACATATGTAAACTTTAATGAAAATACCTATTCGCCATTGGCGAGTATATATCAATACTTTGAACAGGTGTCCCATCCAGGGATTGCGTAATAGGTCATTCAAAGTGAATTTCTGAAACCTCATAGGCTTGGTAGGGAACTTGCTCTGATACCATGTTGAAATTTCTGATTGTTAGTATTCAATTCTCTCACCTTAGAGGAAGACTCATTCTTCCTTCATATATGTTGGTGGTGCCCTGCCACCAAGGGACACCACTTTTCCATAATAATCATATTATGGTATAATTATATAATATAATATAGTAATTATTATACCATTATATAATATAATCATTATTAATATAATAATAATAACTATATTATCAATAAATAATATAATATTTATATTTTTAATTTAATATAATATATAATAAAATTATATATCATCACAACCTTTATGTTATCTGTGTTGGCTTGAAGGAATCCGACCATAGCTACAATCATAGTTCAAATTATCGCAGATATATCTGTGATAAATGAACTTATTGCGATAAGTTCTGCTCTGTGATAAAACACGTCAAGTTATCACAGAGAAAAGTGCAATTTATCGGCGATAAATTATGAACTTATTGTGACAAATCAAAAACTTATTGCCCACGCCCAGGTTTTGACTCTGATAAACACAATTTGTAGCTAAAGGAAATAACACACTTAGATATATAAATATTTGCAAATGTATACAAAACTCCGGGAATATGAAATTCATGGCATCAAAACAAAAATCAAATCTAAAATTACAAGACTATGGCTCAAATGAGGTTGCATTATTCGTCCAAACATCACGACAATTCATGCATTGACGTCTAAGATGGGTCTTGGATGATGATGTAGCTATGATATTTGCTTGTCTCAATTGCTGGTGTGTATATTCTACTAAGGAATTTATTAGTAATTTGTTTTTGAAGCCTTCAATACTGCATGTTTTGTTGACAAGCTGATTAGTGGTTAAGTAAAAAGATAAATGGTTATGTTCTATTTTTACTTAAGCTAGGATTCTGATAGATGAGATTCTTGTATCAGGTCTCTATGCAAGGCATGATTGATACATTTTGCATTATGAAAACAACATTTCTTGCCAACTATGACTTAACTTGTATTCAGTGGTACAAGGACTGTAGCATGCCAACTTTGCCTATGGCGGTCCTTGTATACTAAACAAGTTGTCCAATATACAAAACAAGATAATCCTTGATTGTGCTTTGACTATGAATATGCCAAGATTTGCAACAAGGGATATGCATTATGTTGATTTTTATGATCATTATTTGTCATTGGCCTATTACTTGCTTAGAATTATAGTTAGATGGGGTTTGGGGGCAACACCAAAATGAGGTTGAGGGTCACATTCCTCATGAGGGTCCAGGGTTGAGAGAGAGAGATGTAGGGAGATAGGTCTAAATCTTGGGGGAGAGAGAAGAGAGTAAGATAGAGAGAGGTAGAGAGAAGGGATAGAAGAAGAGTGATAGGGAGAGATATAGGTCTAGATTTCGGGGGTGATAGAGTGAGATGGAGAGAGTGAGAGAATGCTGCTAGGAGCTTGCTAGTTACCAAAATTTGTTCTAGTCTACATTTTTTGAAGATCTTCTATAACCTATAGAACCTAAATTATTACTCCCTAAGATTTGAAACCACTTTCAAACGTCCTACCAATATATATACATGAAATATAACTAAAATTATAAAAAGGAAAAACTTATACTTAAATGTAATTTTTCACGTATATATTCTAATGAAGAGAATCAAACTTACTTGAAGACAAGGATGCAGAGCTAAATGTAATATACAAGGTATATATTTCGGGGGCATGTCATAAACCAAAAAAGCATTGAAATTTTGTGAGAATATAAAAAAAATTGCCGAGTCTTAAACTCAAACTTGTTAAGACTTGGCAATTCTGGGCAAGTCTCCAGTCTCAACGAGTTTGGGAAGACTCAGCCGAGTTCGAGTGCGCGTCTCCCACATTCAGCGAGGGTGCTTCACTTCAGGACTTATCGAGTCGGGATGAGTCTTGTTTCTTTGGATGCAAGTAATTTTTCTAAGAGCATAATGTGAGCTAGGTGGAGGTGAAGTCGTAATGGTGTCTTTTCACGAGGTGAATAAACATTTATAATTATCATGCATTGACAAGTGGATCAGAAAAAAACAGTAGCTATAAAAAATGACGTTTGCCTGGATAATTTTTTTTATGATGCATTAAGGAGTTGATGAATGAGTAGTTTTGGGTAGTAAATAATGACTTTTGCATAAGGACACATAAATTTTATTGACTATATTATTATTTAAAGAAAAGTAGTGTATACCACATGGCAAAAAGAATAATTCTAGAGTTTTACATTAGAAAACAGCAGTGACCATAAGGCACATGGGTTGTATTTGAAAATCAGGTTTGCAATCCTAAAAAATTAGCTTTCTTATGTATATGGCCAAGCAATATTTTAATGTAAGCATCCCATTTAATAATAGAAATTGCAATATTTTAATGTTAAGCATCCCATTTAATAATAGAAATTGTAATGTTCTAATGATCAATTAAGATTTGGTTTTATGAGTGAATATGTATGAAAGTTTGAAACAAAGGCAAATGAGGTACTCTAAATATAACTTACATATTTGTTTCTAATGTTTTTGTAACATTAATAAAACTTGAATATAAGTGTCTTCATGCCTCTAAAAATTGATATCTCTGGTGTTAGAAAAATATCTGCATTTAAGGTAGCCAAGCTAGTGCTGCTATGGTTTCATCTGCCCTTCTCAATATTATAGGTCCTTGAGTTGGGGATTTTTCTTGAGGATCAGCAAAGGCTTGAACATTGCCTGCTTGAAGGAAAGGGGAGAGGGACCTTCTGATTCTCCACCAAGCTTGCCATAGGAGGATGGACTTAGGGGAGCTATATTCAGACTCTCAAGTATTCATTAAAATATTCTAATACTTCAAAATTATTGAGGGATTTCTCATATTTTCTCCTTATCTTTGCTTTAAAGCTTTCAATATGTTTAATTTCTTTGTTTCCAATCTTAAAATTATAGTTTACAAAGAAATTTGAGCATTTTATAAGGATGGGGGTTGTTTGTTGGCCATAGGGCTATTCTGTGGAGTATTTGAATAGTAAGATAGTTATGTATCAAAATTTGGTTGACAAATTCTGCAGTATACAGATTCAGAAACAGAATAGCTGAGCAGATTCATGTTTCCTTTAAATTTTAGCGTGGTTGAAATTTCTCAAGTTGGTTTAATATCAGATGTCCTTTTGATGCAGGTTTGAAAGTTATGTGGATTATGCTTTAGATGTTCCTATGTACTTTGTGTATCGAAAAAAGAAGTACATCGACTGTAGTGGCATGTCATTCAGAGTATTGAAACTTCTTGACATATCCTTTTTATATTATATTGTACATCTTTCACTTTAGAAGTTAAAGTGATTTCAGATTATTAGGTATCATTGTACTCTAGGTGACATGTTTGGCATCATTTCTGCTTATTTAGGGAAATTTCCAATCATAGGCAGAAATTTTCTTATATGATAATGTTGTACTGGTCCAGGATTTCTTGGCAGGTAAGCTTCCTTCGTTGCCTGGTGAACTGCCTACACTTAATGATTGGGAAAATCATCTGACTACAATCTTTCCAGAGGTTATTTTCAGGCATATTTAGCTCTATTAGGAATGCAGACTATTATTTGAGCCAGTGCAATGTGGGTTACTTAGTTGCCAGGTCTACTTCTATGCTATTTTTAAATCGTATGAAAATGCAGTAAGTGTGGATGTTTTTTTTTTCCTGCAGGTGAGGCTTAAAAGATACTTAGAGATGAGAGGTGCAGATGGAGGTCCATGGAGAAGATTGTGTGCCTTACCAGCATTATGGGTACATATTTAGTTTAATTGTTTTTTTCTTTGATAAGTTAACATAAAAAGCAGACCCACTTCCCCACAGATTGATTGTGAAATCCTAACCAACCAAAGCATTTGTTAGAATTGACCTGGAAAATACTAAAAAGGATAAATCTTCCCTTCGAGCTAGATATTTGAAGGAAGAGATTAGGAAATCAGAATATAGCTCATGACATAATTCAAGTTCAGCATTCCTTAATGATAGCAGTATTTCTTCTCTTACGGTTTCATTTATTGCACAACAATACCTCATAGATATACCTATGGAAGCATCTTTTTTCCTATCAACTCATGCAGTTTTGCTTCCATCTTCCAAAAGTCATTTCCTACTTTGGGAATTTTAAGTCTTATATCTATATGAAAGTAAGTGTCATACGAATAAGCTTGAAGGCGTGTGCCATTTGAATTCTGGATTGATCATGTGACTGAACCAAAATAGTTACCCCAATCTGCCTGCTTTGCTCTCAGGTACATGTCAAAAATGCTATCTGCTGCCTACCAATCCTTCCCTAGACCTCTTCTCAACCACTGGTATCAGCTCAATCCAAATATTGCTAAAGAAAACCTTTCAATAGACCAGACTGCACACCAAATCAAACCTGCTACAATGTAGGATCTCTTCTAGCCTGTCATGAACCAAAATTAATACATATACAAATATTTTTTTATATACAATCTGTTCATCAATATAGTTAATTGATATTATTATTAATCACTATATATCATTAATCAATATATATATATATATATATACAATAAAAACAATCAAGGATTATTATATATATATATTATTACTAATAATCAGAATTATATCCTTTATTATTATTGATAATCAGAATTTTATTTAATAGTAATGAATTCAATATAGATAACTAAAGCAATATCTATATATACATATAATTATATATGAATGAATATTCAACTCATTATGGTTAATCAGAAATGTATGTCATTATGTCATGTCTACACTTATATTTGTAATTATAATACACACTTAAGTAAGTTCTTAATCACTCACTAACATGACTAAGTGGGTAGGGAGTTTGTGAAGGGAGAGAGGAGTAATCCGGTCACATTGAGGCAAAGATTCCCAAAACAGGCTTGGTTCATGAGGGAGCCTCTTGTAGACTGTTTCCATACCCGAGAACAGTAATTCTACCATCCGCCTTAGGGTTAGTGAGTAGGCGAGGATGAAGGAATTGTGGCTAAAGTTTGTACTATAAAATAGTGATTATTTTGTAGTCCGATTTAAATACATAATGATCATGGGGAATTGGCATTCTCTTAGTAAAGAATGTCACAAGAGGTCTCTCACCAGTGCCATCCAAACCCTAGTTAAGAATTTTAGAACAAATTATGGCCCTATTAGGAGTCATTACATAGCCTCTTCTCCAGAATTAGGCATTTTCTGTAGATTCTCGTTTGTCTTTCTGAGTTGTTCTGTTCAGCCTTGATTACTTTCAGTGGGTAAACATAATTTTCCTAACACATAACTCACTCGTCCGTAGAAGTAGCTCTTAACTATTGTTAGAAAGTTTTTATGCCAAGATCAGCTGCTAAACATTGAAATCATAAATTAATACATTGAAATAAACTCGTACCATAACAGCATGAGAATTTTTTTGAAAGTGAGCAAAAGTTTGATGGAAGAATACTATAGATGCATTAATTAAGACATCAACTTGAAATTTTACAAAATCTTACAATGCGTACAATCTCTACCTGCAAAAATCATGCACCAGCTATAAAGAAAAATGATGGAAAACCTTTATTTTATGTTGAATTTTGGTAGCTGCGACAGAGACTTAATTCATATTATATGTATATGTATTTATGTTGCTCTTATGTAATCGCATCTATATTTAAGACTCTAACCGTCCCTGGTGGTTGAATTCAGTTGTAACCACCGACTACTGGATTGTTTTTTGTCTTCGCGGTGGCTCATAACCGTTACACGATTCATTACCTTCACGGTGTGTTGCTTTGTGCCTCACTCCTGGCAGACGTTCCTTAGCACGGACCCTTTTCCCTCTTTGGTAACGGTCACAGTGGTGATGCTTCACCTTGCTGGCTGTAACGCCAAGCAAGGTGAAGCGTCACCTCACTTGACGCATGACTCCCGATTACCTTTGCTTTCGCACACGGCTTCCTTCAATCTGTTGCATTACAGCGAAGTTGGTAATGCGAAGAGTAAGATAGAGAGGAGTGAGTCCTTGGACGTCTGGACTGTGTGTGATACTATATTGTAATTTCTATGTATTCATCCTGTGCGTGCACACGACACTTGAAGTTATGACAGTCTCATTGCGTGTGTGCTCTTGCATGTGTGAGCTGCCTCTGTATTAAGCTCATGATTTGGTTGTGCCTTCTCTCGTGATCTTCACCAGACTCAAGTGCGATCATAGTGATCTTTATATCTGCATGTATGCTCTATCAGTGAATCGGTTTTACTCATGTATGTTCAACTCATGAGCTGTATCTTCTCGTGTGGATTATCTCTCTGAGATATTTTGTGTTATTGTTTATCATCCAAACGGAAGTCATTGTGCTTTGTATTTCACGATTTGCATATCAATAAAGGAGTACTGTTTTTGTGGGCTGGGTTGTTTCCCTCTGCCGAGAGGGTTTTTCCCAGGGTAATCGGAGTGTGTTATTTGGATTCTGTTTTGTGCATCTTTCTGGTTAAGATTATAACATGGTATCAGAGTGGGTCTAGGCATTTCGATCCAGAATCAGAAAGACAAGAAATCCTCTTTTACATTTCTTCTTCCTCCTCGCTCCATCATGGTCAACAGTTTAAAGGTCGAGGACAGGCTTGACGGTTCTTCCAACTTCTCCTGGAAGTTTAGAATCTTGATCGCACTTGAGGAAAATGATCTTCTTGCTTACATAAATTTTGACCCAGAAGAACCTTCTAATGATGCACTATGGAAAAAAAGTAGAATTATGGCAAAGAAATTTCTCATTGATTCTGTGAAGGATCATCTAGTCCCCATCATTTCTAAATTGTCAACGGCAAGTGAGATGTTTCAAACCTTGAAAGATCTTTATGAGTTTAATAATACAAGCAAAGCATTGGCCTTGAGATGTCAAATCCTTCACATCAAGATGTCTTGAGGAGAATCAGTCATATCCTACTTCATGAAAATCACAGAACTCAGGGACCAGCTAAGTACCATTGGTGACTCCATCCCAGACAAAGACTTAGCTATGCTTGCTATGAATGGTCTCCCTCACTCTTGGGAATCGTTTAATCAAGGCATCAGTGGACGTGACAATCTCCCTAAATTTGATAGATTGAGAGCTGACTGCATTTAAGAAGAATGCAGACTTGAGGCTAGAGGTAGTGGTCACAAAAGTCATCATGAAGATGATCAAGAGTTGGCAGCCCACACCTCTAAAGGAAGAGGAAAGAAACCATACTTCAAGCGATCTAGGAATAACAACTCTCATCCAGAATCTTCCCACAAAAGAAAGAAGGTTGACATCTCAAAAGTTCAATGCTTCAGATGTGATAAATTCGGCCACTATGCTAGGGATTGTACCTTAAGGCCAAAGCCTCAAGCTTCTACTGCACATGTTGAAGACTCTTCTCCCAAGACAGAATCATGTGATGAACCTGAGGGTTTTAGTTTCATCTCTGCCTTATCCAGCAACATTCCTACCAACAGTGACACATGGTTGATTGATAGCAGAGCTTCACGTCACATTACCGGTTACCGTGATCACCTTTTCAATCTTAGTGAAAAGGATTCTCACCTTCAAGTGATCATTGGAGATGATGCCAGTTATTCAGTGAAAGGGGCTGGTTCCACTTCCTTCCAACTTGATTCAGGCATTCCTCTTCACCTTAGTGATGTTCTCTTTGTTCCCGACATCAAGAGAAACCTGATTTCCATTTCAGCTGTTAAAGACAAAGGATATCATGTATCGTTCATTGATGGCAAGGTCCTAGCTTGGAAGAAAAACTCTAATTTCCTTTCAGCTCGTGAGAGTGGAGTTCGTCATGGCAGCCTCTATAGACTTTCTGCTCGCCCTATTCAGGCTCTTTCTCATTGTTCCTCTAATCCAAACATTCTTTGGCACAAGAGATTTGAACACTTAAATTTCAGAACCTTGGCGTCCATGGACAAGGTTGTCATTGGTCTTCCTAAGCTGAAGAAGGATCATGAAGGTATATGCAAGGGATGCGCTCTAGGTAAGAATACTAAGTACATTTCATAACAGTGAATCTAGAGCTAAAGGTATTTTAGATTTAATTCATTCAGATTTGTGTGGCCCCATGTCTGTTGCATCACTTAGTGGTTTTTGGTATTACATTACTTTCATTGATGATTTCTCTCACAAGTGTTGGATCTACTTTCTTAAGTCAAAAGAATCAGATGAAGTGCTGTCTCGTTTCAAAACATTCAAGGCATTCGTTGAAAATTCCACTGAGAAAAGGATCAAAACCTTGAGATCCGATAACGGTGGAGAATTTGTATTCAGAGTCTTTCATAATTTTTGTGCTGATGCTGGGATTAAGAGGGAGCTTTGCGTCCCCTATAACCCTCAACAAAATGGTGTGGCTGAAAGGAAGAATAGGACCATTGTTGAAGCAGCGAAAGCAATGATCTATGATCAAAATGTTCCTATGTTCTTATGGGCTGAAGCTTGCAGCACAACTGTCTTTATTCAGAATCGCAGCCCTCGTTAGATTCTTGGTAACATGTCTCCTGAACAAGCCTTCTCAGGATCAAAGCCAGATGTTAGCTTCCTC
The DNA here is from genome assembly GCA_027943335.1 of Chamaecyparis obtusa. NCBI lineage: Eukaryota > Viridiplantae > Streptophyta > Pinopsida > Cupressales > Cupressaceae > Chamaecyparis > Chamaecyparis obtusa. Next base: position 123,907 of record BSBK01006200.1, on the reverse strand, counting down.
AGAATTTTTGGCTGCCCAGTAGTGAGTCACATTCCAAAAGAGAAAAGATCCAAATTATAACCTTCAGGCAAGAAAGGATTCTTTGTTGGCTACAGTGACTCTTCTAAAGCTTTTAGAATTTATGTGCCTGGTCAAAGGCAGATTGAGATCAATAGAGATGTCATCTTTGATGAAGACGTGGCTTGCAATCTTCCCAAGGAATCTGACATTATGGTTAATGAGGAAGATCTTGAGCGCCCTCAAGATTCCACCATGGCTGATCCGAACTCTCCATCAGAGATTGAGAGGGAGTGTGAAGACCTTGTTGATCCTACTCCTCTTCCAGTTGATCCCACAGGTCCCCACTCTTCTTCCACCAATAAGAAGAGACCTTTATGGGCTAGAAACATTGTGGAAGAAGCTACACTTTTCGCAGCCCCTCGAGGGACTTTCAGAGAAAGCAAACGGCCTCACAAGTTTGTTGGTTATGTTGAATTGATGAGTCACATTATTTCTTCTGAACCTCCTAATGTTGAGGAGGCCTCCAAACATCAAGTATGGAGAGATGCTATGGTGGAGGAATACAAATCCATAATACAGAATGATGTATGGGACATTGTCCTTAGGCCTCAAGACAAATCAATTGTCTCATCTAAATGGTTATTCAAGATTAAACATGCAGCTGATGGGAGCATAGACAAATACAAGGCACAAATGTAGCTAGAGGCTTTTCCCAAAGAGAAGGTGTTGACTATGATGAGACATTTGCACCTGTGGCTCGCTACACCTCCATTAGAACAATCATTGCCATAGCTGCAGTTAAAGGCTGGAAACTCCACCAGATGGATGTGAAAACAACATTCCTGAATGGAGTCATTGAAGAAGAGGTCTACTTGGAACAACTAGAGGGTTTCATCATCCATGATAGAGCATCTCATGTGTGTAAATTGAAAAGAGCCTTGTATGGATTCAAACAAGCATCTCGTGCTTGGTATGAGAGAATAGATAAATATCTCTTGGGTTTAGGCTTTCAAAAGAATGTTGCTGATCCTAATCTATACTTAAAGCTTCAGGATGATAAAATTCTGATATTGGTTCTATATGTAGATGATTTGTTCTTCACAGGCAATGATGATCTCATCATCACATGTAAGGAGTTAACTTCAGAATTTGAGATGAAAGATCTTGGCATGCTGCACTATTTCCTTGGCCTTGAAGTATGGTAGAACTCAGATAGCATCATCCTAAGTCAAGGGAAATATGCTATTGATATTCTGAAAAGGTTTGGTATGTTGGACTGTAAATCCATGACTACTCCTATGGAAGTGAATCTGAAGAGGCTGCATGATGATTCAATTAATTCAGATTTAGTTGATCCTTCCATGTATAGGCAACTCATTGGTTCCTTAATGTACTTGGTCAACACAAGACCTGACATATGTTTTGCTGTAAATACATTAAGTCAATTCATGTCTGAGCCAAGGCACATTCATCATATGGCAGCCAAACATGTATTAAGGTATGTTCGTGTCACCATTGGATATGGACTTAAGTATTCTTCTTGCACCAAACTGAAGTTGCAGGGATTCTCTGATTCGGATTGGGCAGGTTGTGTATCTGATAGGAAGAGCACTTCAAGTAGCTGTTTCAACCTTGGTTCCGTTGTGATTTCTTGGAGCAGCAGGAAGTAGTCTTGTGTAGCTCAAAGCACAGCTGAGGCAGAATATGTGGCAGCATGTATGGCTGCTAAAGAAGTTGTATGGCTTCGCAAATTGCTTGGAGGATTGTTTGGACAGCCTCTCGAGCCTTTAGTTATCATGTGTGATAACCAAAACTGCATAAAGCTTTAAGTCAACCCAGTATTTCATGACAGGTCCAAACATGTGGAAATCAAGTTTCATTACTTGAGAGACATGGTACAAAGAAATGCAGTTGAACTGAAATACATTCCTACTGAAGAACAAACTGCGGACATCCTCACCAAGCCACTTCCGAGAGTAAAGTTTTGTTACTTTTGAGAACAGCTTGGTTTAATGAAAAATGAGACTCTTGCTGAAAAGGCACCTCAGGCGGAGTGTTCCACCCTTTATATGCATTCTTCTCTGGGAGAAGTTTGAGGTGAAAGCCCTTGACCCACCCTCTGCATGTAGGCAAGGTGGTTAATGTATTCTTCTCTGGGAGAAGTTTGAGGTGAAAGCCCTTGATCCACCCTCTACGAGTAGGTATGGTGGAGTCACCCTCTGCGAGTAGGCAAGGTGATAATACATTCTCCTAAGGGAGGAGTTTGAGGTGAAAGTCCTTGACCCACGCTCTGGAAGCAGCCATGGTGGGAGTCACTTATGTGAGCTCTAAATTTTTGTTTTGATCTTTGAATGATCACGTTGAACATTTTGTTGTGATTTTATGCTATGATGAATGTTTTGTCGTTATCTTTCTTTCACCCTCTGGGATGAGCTATGGTGAAGTTTTTTGGTTAATGATAACTAATTTTCAATGTTCATTGAGGTTATCTACTGATGTTTCTTTGCAGCTGAGTGCATTTGTCCAGGTGAACTTCTCCGGAAGTCTCTCTCTTGCTAAGAGGGAGTGTTGAATTTTGGTAGCTGCGACAGAGACTTAATTCGTATTATATGTATATGTATTTATGTTGCTCTTATGTAATCGCATCTACATTTAAGACTCTAACCGTCGTTGGTGGTTGAATTCAGTTGTAACCACCAACGACTACCGGATTGCTTTATGTCTTCGCGGTGGCTCATAACCGTTATGCGATTCATTACCTTCGCGGTGTGTTTCTTCGTGCCTAACTCCTGGAAGATGTTCCTTAGCACGGGTCCTTTTCTCTCTTTGGTAACGGTCACAGTGGTGACGCTTCACCTTGCTGGCTGTAACGCCAAGCAAGGTGAAGCGTTACCTCACTTGATGCCTGACTCTCGATTACCTTTGCTCTCGCACACGGCTTCCTTCAATCTGTTGCATTACAACGAAGTTGGTAACGCAAAGAGTAAGATAGAGAGGAGTGAGTCCTTGGATGTCTGGATTGTGTGATACTATATTGTAATTTCTGTGTATTCATCCTGTGCGTGCACATGGCACTTGAAGTTATGACAGTCTCATTGCGTGTGTGCTCTCGCATGTGTGAGCTGCCTCTGTATTAAGCTCACGATTTGGTTGTGCCTTCTCTCGTGATCTTCACCAGACTCAAGTGCGAACATAGTGATCTTTATATCTGCATGTATGCTCTATCAGTGAATCGGTTTTACTCATGTATGTTCAACTCATGAGTTGTATCTTCTCATGTGGATTATCTCTCTGAGATAGTTTGTGTTATTGTTTATCATCCATACGGAAGTCATCATGCTTTGTATTTCACGATTTGCATATCAATAAAGGAGTACTATTTTTGTGGGCTGGGTTGTTTCCCTCTGCCAAGAGGGTTTTTCCCAGGGTAATCGGAGTGTGTTATTTGGATTCTGTTTTGTGCATCTTTCTGGTTAAGATTATAACATTTTATTGAGATGGAATGAAGAGTTGTACATGTAACTTTAGGCCTTTATTTTTGCTACCTTATAGTGGTATGTGTGTATGTGTTTCTTGACAAGAGACGTGCACACGTGTGGAAAGAAAATGAGTTACTCTCCAAGGAATCTCAGATAAGAGACAAAAATGTTGGACTATTTCAATTATTAAATTCAAAATAGTAGTAATCCTAGCCACCTCACTAAGGACAAAACCTTCATAAACAGGGAAATTCATACACAAAAGGAATTTTCCATAGAATATAAATAAATTAATTAGGATGACTTTAGGACTTAATAACTAGAATTCTAATAACTAGAATTCTAATAACTAAGAAATGATTATTCTAACTACAATAATTTGATGCTTTACACATAAAGCATTTGATACATACCTTTGATTCACCATATTTGCTCTCATGCTTGTTTGCAACCTCCAAATATTCTTTGCAACATCATCGCTACACCCGCAAATTACTGCAGGTCTGTGTGGATTGTAAGGGTGTTACTTGAGAAAAGCAATATTGCCTACACCAAACATTGAATCGAGGAGTTGGTTGTTTTGTCCTTCATTGTGTCTGAGACATAGTCCATTACAGTGTTTTGGTCTAGCTTCACTAAGAGTTGAGCTCTAAAGAGAGTTGTGGCAGCCCGCTATAAAAAGTTAGGGCTCTCTATTTCCTATGTCATTGTGGTGTTCCAAACCCTTTTCAATTGTCAATCAAGCATTTCAATAGTTTCTTGTCATCAAGCAACCTCTTCAACTTCAAATCATCCACAAGTCAATGATAAAAATAAGCTCATCCAAGGTGTAATAATTCCTATTTCTTGAGCTCACCATCTTCTTTGTTGGGGTTTGTCATGTTTCAGAAAGTACAATTTATTCCTCTTTCTCTACCCAGATACGTAAAGTAGAGGGTGGCTGTGAATGGCTCAATGGGAGCAAGCAGTTTGAAAATCTATCTTGACAAATAGTTGAGAAACTAATATTTTTTTAGATCTTGGACTTGACAAAAACTTTGCAATTTTTTTATTCTTAAAAGCTTGTGAGGGATTTGGGGGTAGCTGCCACCACCCCTCCTATGCTAGGCTGAAAACCTTTTACTGCCACCTCCTTCGTTGCAAGAAATGTCTTCACATCTCCCAGCGCAGGAAAGCTCTCTGTAGCTCTCTTATTCACTCCTCCAAATCCTTTTGGTGCACCCTTTTCCTCTGCCACTCTCCCCTTCCTACCAAGTTACACCATGGCTCCCTAGTCTCACACACTTCTCTCTATGATATCCTTGACCAACCCCTCATCCATGTCTCCTCCGTTTCTTGCCATCTTTTCACCACCACAAACATCCGAGAAGCCGTGAGGATTCTCAACAGCAGTAGGGCAGTGGATGAGGAGGGATTTTTGGTGGAGTTCTTCAAGCATGGCCTCACTATCCTGGGCTCCTACTTATCTGACATCTTCAACCATGTGGTTTGCATTGGGTTTTCCCTCTCTTTATCACACCACATTATTCACCCAATTCACAAATCAGGCTCGGCTTCAGACCCTAACAACTACAGGATCATCATGGTTGGCCGCACCTCCAAAATGTATGCCACAGTTTTACATAGTATTCTTTCTAGGAAATTGGACCAACAGGCTGTTTGTGACAGAGGGAAGGCGGATTTCAAACTTGATTATCAGACTACAAATAACATTTTGACCCTTCGGGCCATTATCAAAGAGGCTCAACATTGCTCCTTGAAGGCTTATTGCTGCTTTGTGGATTTTCGCAAGGCTTTTGACTCGGTTCCCTAGTTGGCCTTGTTTTAGATGCTTTGCGACATTGGTATCTTTGAGACTCTCCTCATAGCTATTATGAGACTTTATGAGAATGATTTATGAGAGTGTTTTGGGTCATCTTAGGACCCCTAGAGGATTCTCTGATTTTATCAGGAGCACCATTGGGGTCAAATAGGGTTGCCCCCTATCCCTTGCCCTTTTCGAGATTTATATTGATGAGCTTGAGGGGTTTGTTCAAGAGCACTCTCAGGCGGTGGATGGTTGCCTTCTCAACTAGGCTCTGATTTCTATTTTTCTCTTTTCTGATGATATAGTTCTTTTGGCTTCCTCCCCTGAGGGTTTACAGACACAACTTGATAGTCTTGCGGCTTTTTGTGATGTACAACAGTCAACCCTCAATTTGGGGAAAACGAAGGTGATGGATTTCAACTGCCTCAAGACTTCTCACTTGCATTTTTTCTTTAGAGGTTCAGAGGTGGAAATCTCCTCTTCCTACACCTATCTGGGACTCAAGTTTTCTTGTCCCTATTTTAGTTTGAGACTTGCCATTCAAGCTCGCATCAACAAAGGTTTAGGTTCTTTGGCCATCGTTGAGAGATAGTGTTTCCGACACCATTTCTAGGACACCACGTCCAAGTTAAACCTCATGGATTCTCTGATTAGACCTACTATTTTTTATGGGTCTATGGTTTGGGGACCTTTCTTATAGGAGCCCGATTGGGCTTCAGTGGAGCAAGTTCAAATTCTCCTTCTTGGGCGCATTATTAGGTGCAAGCAGGTCATCTCTCACAACTGTATTCTTGCAGAGTTTGGGGCTCACCCCTTTAGGCTTGGGGCTATTTTTGATCTTATTTGGTTCTTGCAATGCCTTCGTGGTTTTGCCAATTCTCGTGAGGGGGCTGTAGGTACTCCTCCCTCGCTTATTGCTCCTTTGAGTCCATTGGCGCCTTTGTTTCTTCGGGTTGAGCTTGTGGTTGGTTTGCTAGTGCTTCGGCTCTTCTAGGGTTTATTGGGATTGAGATTGATTGTCTTCCCCCCTTTCAGTATTCTCTCGACGGCTCTCATCACCTCCTCGCATCTAGACAGGAGTTGAACAAATGTATTAGAACAAACATTTATAGACAGTTCATCCTCACTACTTGAGTGAACCTCCATGGGGATGTTTTCCCTAAGATGGCATTTTATGTTGAATACTTCTTGGAGTTGCATGAGGGACTCATTGTCCACTTGTCTTACTTATTTCACCATTGGACACATTCGCTCTGGATTCCCCTTGGTTCCTTTGGAGTGGGCTCCCATCAACTTTGTATTGAGACAAATCATCAGCTTGGTGGGGTGAGGGAGAGGATTTGCCAGTTATCCAGTATTGGGGAGGTTGAGACGGAGGTACACTTCAATTTCCAGTGTCCTGTATACTATGAGATCAGAGGGAGATTCTATTGCTTATTTAGGGGGGTCTAGTCTCTCTCCACTTTTTTTAGGTTCACGTATTAGAGATGGTTGACCCTCTATCTTTAGGAGGCCATTAGACTTTGTGACCACTTGCTCCAGCTTTAGCACCTGACTGGTTCGCAGTTTTGCCATCTTATCACCTCCTTTTCCGGGCTTAAATCAACACATGGTACCAAGCATCAGCTTGGTCCCCATCCTTCCAATCATTCTAGATCCATGAGACCCTAGAGGAGTTATGTTCAATAGTGGCCTTCGTCTTCTCCCTCCTCCAAGAAGTCTCAAAGTCACTCTGTGCACCCTACTAGCCCCCTGGCTTATCCTTCTGTTATGGGGTTCTTCTTTGCTGTTCTGGTTTTGAGTGAGGTTTCGTGGGTCTTGTTGTGGACTCCTCCCTCTCTCTTTTTATGTTGCTTGTTTGCTTTGGTTGTTTTTCCTTGGGTGTTGTTTGGCATCCTTGCTTTGGGTTGGCCTTTTGTCTTTTGTTGGACATTAATAAATTTATCTTATCTTATTTTATCTTATCTACTATAGTCATCTATGAAAGAGACAAAATACACAAATCTAGATATCGAAGGAACATTAACAGGACCAAACACATTTCATGAATATAATCTAAAACCACAGAAGACTAATGAGAAATGGAATAAAAAGAAACAAATTGTTGTTTACCATAAACACTATGTTTGCAAAAGTCAAACTCGAGAATACATTCATCAAGACCTTCAACAAGGCTATTACAAACCATTTTAAATGTTATAGATTATATAAAAACATACAAATTTAGATCTAAACAAATGCACTGATAACGTGAGATTTGCATGGGAAAACCGTTTTGGGAAAAAACCCATAGTTCAAACACTCAACTCAATTGTATTAATCAACAACAATAATTATGCCATAGGCATTTCCCTATGAAAGAGTTTGAGCTGATTTTTGCATCCAACGGTTGCAATTGGTCGAATAAGGAATGACTGCCATTGAAATCATTTGGCTTGTCCAATATTTTACTATTCACTTGTAATGTCCCCTTCTTGGCACTAGGCTATTTCGATGCCTGCTTAGTCTATCTATCCATCCAGATGGACTAATGGCCGCTTTTTGGAGGATGTCAGCCAGTCACATTGTTGCACAGGCGAATATTTATATTCGGGGCTCAGTTTCTATAGTCAGAATCACTTTATTTAATAAAGTGTGTTATAAAGTCACTTTATGACTTATTATAAAGTCACTTTAAGTTATAAAGTCGCTTGAAGTTATTAAAGTGACTCAAGTGAGCTTTTATCCCACATGGCTTAGCTTTTTGTTCTTGCACTCACTTCGAGGTTATAAAAAAGAATAGTACACCTCGGAAAAAGCACCATGAAATATATGAAATAAAGAAAAGACAATCTGGTTGCTTTTGTGACTGGTTATTCCGAGGATGCAGATCCTCAGGAATTTCGAGAGGAGATTGGACGTAGCCCCAACTCTCTCTTTAAGGTGGAAGCATTCAGTTTTCACAAATGAGCTTCATTGGATTGGTAAGAGTTAACATTTCAGTTGCAGCATTGATTTACAGAGACATTTAGACATTCAAACAGGTGGTTGGAATTGAAGTCTGAGATTACAGCAAAGGGATTAATAGTCACTATCACCAGCAGTCGATTAGTGGACTCTACGCAAGGACATGAGTTTAACCCAGCTCACGCACAGGCAGGTTCAAGAAGAAGACTACACGGGGGTCATATACAGTGAGCCTTGTGAATGCAAGCAACGTTTGTATTTTGTAAGAGGCAGTGTTTATAGACTAGGTCGGTCTTGGCATATAACTATCACAACCTCAGTACATAGTAGATACAGTCACATTTTCCAGCATCTCGCGTGACAGGTCCTTGCCGACAGATTACATTCTGAGCGTTTGGTCTCACGTGAGGAAACACGCCCCAGCTAGATCACCCTTCCCTGGCAGCACGTCATCCTTCCAATCGTGCCTGGTCTAGTCGGCACCCAGTAGTACACGGGGACTGAGGATAGAACAGGTAACTGGAAGCCAGCCTGCACAGGCACTAGCCAATTCGTGTGGTCCCTAAATCACCCGCGTAGGTACTGGATCAGTACCAGAACGTCGCTGCAGCAGGCCCAGACCACGGTCCTCATGGGTGACACAAGCCAGCAGCCTTCACACACGGACTGGCAACACCTGGATGGTATTCTTCTATGCAATTACGATTATATTTGACAGTGAGAAATTTGAATGAATAAAAATAGTTCTCAGAGTGTTTTTCTCTGCATGTGAGGTCAATGCATTTCCTGTGGACTGCCTTAAGATATCTGGTATTTGTTATTGAATGTTGTAGTTAGAATCTATCTTTGAAATCAATATATATAGAACTTCTACGTTACGATGGAAAATATTCAAATTGATTATCTGCATTCTTGAGAGTTCTCTAAACAATACAAATCAAGCAGTCCGTATAACTCATTTGAGACCCTCCAAGGCAAACCAGAAACAGGGTTACTACATAGTTATCCCTTATACGGAACACCTAGCAGCAGTCAATACTTAGAAGAGCTCTTTCCGCCAGAGTTAATTTTTAAAATACTCAAAAGAGATTTACCATAGAACATTACATCACTGCATTCATGTAGATGCCCAATACACGTAGTACAAACTCGCTCTGTTTTCCATCCGACGGCGTCCAGTACACAGAAAGGGAAGCACGACCATCCAACCACTCTCAACCGTTCAAACTTTTATCAGTTGTTGTTTGTCGTCTTCTACGTGTCTTCCCTTGACGGGCAATTTGTTTTTTCTACCCCAAATGTGCTATTGTTTTATTCCACAACTGTTAACGTTGGTGACGACATGAATCCTGAAATGGTCCTGAAATATTTTTGGATCTTTCGTTTACTCAGACAAAATTGAGACCTTAAATTTAGACGATTAATGCAAGATAAGCAAGCGAGTCATTCATCTTTACACATATTATTTTGCATACAAACCAGAGCTTACACCTACCAACAAGTTGCAGATGAGAGGGGTCCACGTGATTGAAGAAGAAATGGATAAAAAAGCATAAGTTTATCCTCAGGAAATCATTTTCAATCCTTACTGCACTGTTCAATTTATCATTCAAACCAAAAATTGGGATAAATAAAATATAAATAGAAGATAAATAATAAAGAATTTGGAACACTGAACTGCATGCGAGTATAGAGGAGAGTGATAATGGCCTTTCCTGTAGCAGTTCAAGCAGAGATAAATTTAATTTCAGCTGCATGAATTCATTGCAGAGCTTATTTTCGTCTGTTTTAAGGTATGTTCTTTAAATGTTTTCAGCTTTTGTATGAGATTTTAGGTTGCTAAATTTGGGGTGGATAGTGTCGACTTTATATGAATGGGAAAATGATTGAAAGTTTACTAAGAGTGCGTTTAATTGCATGCCGGATTTGTGAAACTGCCAAAACGCATAGACAATATTATTTTTGTATACCTTAATTTGAATTTCATAAATACATTTTCTATAAACAGTAAACTAAAATGCATATCTTACCTGCAAGTCATCTTACATGCCAGTCTTATGGGTAGAAGATTTGATGTCTGGATGTTGATTAATTGGCTTGTATTTGTACCATCGAGACCAATAGAGTTAGTTGAAGAAGTTGAGAATGCTGAGAATGGAGAGAGTCCGGTAGAAGAGATTAAGATTGTTTCCATGACGCCAACCCCCACTGTCTGTAATCTTACTTGTGACTTTGTTCACTACATTCACCACAACTTTGCTGAGGAAGTAGCCAAAAGCCAAACAACACCATGAAAAAGCTGTAGCCAAGGATTTCATGCCAGAAGGCGCTTGGCTGCAGAAAAAGTGCATTAGACCCGCCACAGTGAAGAGGTCTGCAACTCCAAAGACCAAATATTGGAACCCTAACCAGAACACACTTAATGGCAGAGGCTCTCTGGAATCTAACATGTTGTGCTCTCAAGCTACATGTTTTATCTTCACTTCCACTATTCCGGCAATTGCCATTGACAATGCAGAGAGCAACAGTCCCACCCCAATTCTCTGGAGATGGGTTATGCTAGTCTCTTTCCCTGTTATGCGGCGGGCAAAGGGGAGGAAGATGAGGTCATAGAGTGGGGTGAGAATCAACAAAATTGCCAGGGGAATTATGGCCAGAGAAGCTGCGAAGGCTATGGAGCATGGCCTGATCCCACCTGCACCGACGCCTCTCGTTGCTAAGTATTACAGAATTTGTAGTGACTGTAATGGTGACTTACAAGTAGAACCCACCTGAATAGATCGAACTAAAAAATGAACTAGGTTTGCAAACATGTCCTCACTTCCTGCACAAGAAAATTTTCAATTAATTAACACGATCAGAGTTATTAAGAAATGAAAATTTAGGTATGTAATGGTCGGTCTAAAGTGTAAAGCCCGTTTAGGGGAAAAGCAAAGCATTCATAGCCCATGAAGAGTCACAAACCATGTAAAGACAACACGATGATTTCTGGACAAGAAACATGACACGATAACAATAAACTCATAAGCACCAACAGATTAAATAGATCATGAAAAGCCAGGGGAAATATGAGTTTGCTTGATTAAGACAGTTAAAGGAAAATAGATCTATTCACACATAAAGAGCCCAATTAGGGCAAAGAGCGCGCAGATCCATTAGAGATGCAATGAAGGGACCAAGGCACCAAAATTTCAAATACTATTACTAAAACGTGCTTCGCTACTGATCCTCTTTCCCTAAAGTGAAAAATTAAATTTTGTTCTATTTTTTTTTTGATGTAGAAAAGATCCTGGAAGCCATCCTGGTAGCCATTTGTTCTTCAGGGCCTGGAGCAACGTTTAAACATTGCATTCTATAATCTGCTTTCCTCCTAAACAAGAAACACCAGTTCATCGTGAATTCAATGGCACAGTCTTTAAAATGTAGCTTCACGTGCTTGGCAGACATGCAACTACATAGATGGAAGGAACTCAAAAGTTCAGATATGTGGCAATCGATAATAGTAGACGTGTGATTTCCTCCCTTCTGTAAATTGTCTTCGCCATACCGTAGGTGTATGTGGAAAAAATTGCCCTAATCTTGACCTACTTTCTACCCTTTGTGGCCTGCCATCACCAACAAGAAACTGATTAATTCTTGAACAATAGTCGTGTATGGTCCCACCATTTTCATTTTGGGTTTTAATGTTTTTGATTTTAGAGTAGAGAAAAAATGTTGAGGGAAATAACAAAGCGAATGTGATATGTATCGAAAGTTATCTGGGTAGTTGGAGGTGGCGTATAAAATGTTATGTGAAATAACAAAGTGAACTGTTTGTCCATTGCACATCCCTTAAAAAATAAAATGTATACATGGCTATGGAGGAGGTTTTTCTTCTTATTAATATTTTGGAAATGGATTGTGTAAAATATTTTAATCAATTACAAACAAGAAAGGTAAGAATATTCATAAAAATAGTACCTATAAAAGAAGAAATTAGTGCTTCATAAATAATGTATGTATTAATAATTCTTAATTATAATATAATATAATTATATTTAAATTATGAATCAATGATAATATTATTTAAATTCTATTTAATATTTTTTATTTTTTTATAATATAATTATATAACTAACAATTATTATTATCTATTTCTATTATATTTAAGTTATTAACTAATAATAAATATTATATAATAATATATATTAAATTAATATTAATTATTATGTCATTATATTGTAGTTAAATTAATAATTGATAATAAAGAATTATTTCAACCCTATTTAATATTACTTAATAATTTATATGTTAGGCTATTATAGTTTTGTAATTATAGAAATAATTTGTCTTTTAGTTTATAATAAAATTTGTAAATGATGTATAGATATAACTAAGCAAATCAAATTAAATATAATGTTAATTTATTTTAGAATGCGACAATCAACACATAAAATTCACTAGAAGGGTGTGAGGTTTTAAGGGCTTTAGAGGGCATAACCTCAAAATGTATCAACATTCCGAAGGGTGTGAGATTTTATGGGCTTTAGAAGGCTTAACCTCAAAATGTATCAAATTCAAGAGCATATAATTGAAATACCTACATAATCATAAGGTTGTATGTCTAAGTAGAGCAAAGTGAGTATAAGGAAAATAATGGCATAAAATAATCTAAGACTCTCAAAGGTGAGAAGAAGGTGTAAACAAGAGAAGTGAAAAATAAGATATATTGAGTTAGTTGCAGGGGAGTCAAAATGTTAAATTTTAACTTAGTGCATATTTAATGAAAAGTGACATACCATATACAACTTGCAAGTGCCTTCCTACCTTGGCTCTCTCTCCTATAGAAACTCTAACTTATCAATTAGCGTTTGTCTCTCTTTATCTCCCTTTTGCCTCTATGTATATCCCTATGTTTCTCCTCTATCGTTTCTCTTTATGTTATGCACTCTATTTTTTTGTTGGTGTGTCTCCCAAGTTTGGTTTGTTAGAATAACATGGTTGACAAAGGTTGCTCTCTCTCTCTCTCTCTCTCTCTCACTCACACACACACACACACACACAACTTTCCCATTATATCTCTCATCTTATTTTTCTCTCTCCCTATTCAAGTTTGTGATGATTTGCCACTAGGTATGCAAAGCCTTCACATGTAAGGCTTCAGAAACTTCTTAGAAAATGCAACTAATGGGTACGCCCAAGATATATTTGAAAATCAAATCACATCACATCATACATTAATAAAAAAAAGTATGCATAGCCTCGCAAGAGTAGCAATTTTATGGGCCGTAAACGTATGCTGAAATTTCATGTCATTTCTCATGCTATGGATGAATCTTTTTAATGATTCAAACTTCATTATAAGTTTCTCTTTTTTACGAAAGATGGAACCAAAGTTGTTTTTTTCAAAGTGTTCAAAGTCAAGTTTCTATTTTTGTATAGTAAAATGTGACATGCTTTTCTATACAATAATGGGAATTTGCCCTTTTACGATATGAAATAACTTAAAGTAGTTGAGTGTGTCGATGTTAAACTAGACGAAATAACACAATAGAGATACAGATAGAGGGGGATATGGTGGATGAAATACGGAGATGTAGAGATTTAAAGGTGTGTGAAAGGGGGTGATGGAGAGAGATGGATGGATAGAGAGAGGGATATTTGTCTAGATATGGAGGGGGGAGAGGAAGATATAGATAGAGATGAATATATAGAGTGGCAGGATGGGATAAAATTGATAGATAGATAGAGAGATATTGAGAGGTAGCAATAGAAATAGATCTAGGGAGATACATGGGGAGACATAGAGAGGGAGAGATAGAGAGGAAGGGACAGAAAGAGATATAGATGGTTAGATAGGTTGGTAAAGAGATAAGGAGATATGGAGTGGATGAGAGTGATAAAGGAACAAATACTTATCTGACCTTCCATACATCTATGGCGTACCCATTGCACACTAAGGTGCGATTTCTAGTTACTATACAATGCACAAAGCCAATGCTCTTTAGTAGTAATTACACCAACAAAGAATTTCTGAGAAAATCCCGGCACAAAACAACTTAGAAAACTTCCAACCTATCATACAAAATACGCTAAGAAGCCACATATATATAGAGCTCAACACACGAGTGCAAAGTGCCCATGGTTTCCAAATCAACCCATACACTCAAAAGTTAAGTGATGCAAAAAGCAAGAAGTTGCCATTTTCGTGATGCTAATGCATGACACATAATGGCCAGCTTGGCATATGCAACATGTACACCACTTGTCAAAAGTGAACACCTTAAATACCAGCTGCCAAAATATAACTCTCCATGACTCTTCCACTGAACTAGTAATTGTCGTACTAATTAAAAGGAACTATCATATTCCCAACTTAGCAACCTATGGCACTAGTTCCCTAAATTTTTAGGACTTTCAAAGTGGGTGCAATAAATAATTAAATAATAAACATATTAGGACTAAGGTTGAGACACCTTAATGCCAACAAGCTACCATTCCTAAATCGATGATTCCATATGTAACATGATGTTGGGCCCCTACTATTAGAAAGGGGATGGACAACATGACATGTGGAATGCCCCTGCCTGTAATAAGGTGGGAAGTGGCCCTTTCAATGGTTGTTGTGCATCCTGAAATCCAAAACCATAAAGTTGAGTCGGGTGGTCAAATTGTCCCCGGGCTACGCCACTTTTTTTCTTGGCATGATAAAAGCAGAATGGTGAGGAAAAAGGGTCAAGGTCCATTTTTTTAGGTAGGTCATTTTGTTAGGTAGATCGATCGATAATATCCTAGCCTCTCGATTCATCGATCCTATCGCCTGCCCTATATTATTGGAAAGTTGCGAAAAGGGTCATAAATTTTCATGTTCGCCCGCCTGTCCTCGGGCTTAACAAATTCCCACTAATACGGGGTATCTTTTTTGCACCTATCAATTCAAAGCGTCAGCAAAGCAGAAAAGTGAGGAGCAAGGTCATGCATTTTTTAGGGACATTTTATTAGGCTTGAAGTGCTGCCATCACGACACCACGGATTGCACGGGAAGGTAGGACCCCATTCCTACCATTATTCGCCCTATTATAAGGATGAGAAAGGACAAATGGATCTGCTTTTGCTTCAAACAACAGAGATAGACTGTCTTGAGTTTGAAAAGTGAATAATATGCATATATAAGCTGAGCTGCCCTTCGGGTTTGGGTTAGTGTTAGATACAGGTCCGAGGAACTAGTTTGTCGGTACAACAAAATTTTGAAATTAGGTTTGGGTTCGTTATTACAAAAACATGTAAAAATTATATATATGTCACATAGTATCATATAAACAACAAAAAACACCATAAACTTGTAATCAAAGCATCATGATCATAGCATCGTATACTTCAAGTTCAATATCAAAATATTAAAATATAAACTAATATTACTTTCAAAATATATAAACTAGTATTGTCACTATTACATGACGTTCAACAACCAGTAAATTATTTGTGTAGGCAATTATTTTTCTAAATTAGATCAATAAAAATAGGGTTCAATAAATAATTGCAATAAATACCTCAAAAAGGTATTTGTGAACCTATTTTATATATATTGTTGTTTATAGATAGATAAGCTAGTATTACTCGTTATTGTACAATGTAATGTCCCCCTTTTCATGAGCATCAGAGTTCGAGGGATTAGCATATTTTCCGACCCTTACAGGCTAATCAATTGGATAGAGGGTCTCAGTTGGTTGAGCTAGAGGCTAGTTTCCCACTCTAGTGGTTTGGGATGTTTAGGATTTCTCTTCGCTTGAGTCAGATTGGCACACTTACTATTTGTAGTAAGTGTCTATTTTGGGAAAGTCAGTGTTTCTATCTTTAGTAGGGCATCTGAACAACTTGGTAGTAGTGTTGAGATTCAGTATCATTGTCTGGAACAGTTATTTAGAGACTTAGTATTTATAGTATAAGTCATTGTTGAGGAGTTGCTATATCTGGCAGGGGGCTCCCGAACTCATGGTATGCACAATGATTGATTCATTCATCAGTTGGCTCAATTTGAGGGACTTACTATTTATAGTAAGTCAATTATGCCCATGTTGCTATTTTTGGCAGTGCACCTAGACTTGGTATTAGCTGACTTCATCAGTTGATTAAGTGGAATAAGTTATTGGCTCAAGTTTGAGGTATTAATTATTAATAAAGAATTTTTATTAATAATTAATTATTAGAAGTTATATTATATTATAAAGCTATTTAATGAGTGGGGCCAAGTGACTTTAAAAGTGCATTAAATGATTATAATATTAAATGGTGTCAATTATTTAATGTTTTCCTAAGTCAATATGAGCAAATGAAAAAGCAAATATCATTT
Organism: Chamaecyparis obtusa; assembly: GCA_027943335.1. Lineage (NCBI taxonomy): Eukaryota > Viridiplantae > Streptophyta > Pinopsida > Cupressales > Cupressaceae > Chamaecyparis > Chamaecyparis obtusa. The sequence continues at coordinate 107,346 of BSBK01006200.1, read as the reverse complement.
AATGATTTAAAACAAAAACCAAGTAGTATCTCATGTGAGGGGCATTTAATGAATTAGTTATTAATGGTGAAAGTCAACCTACATCAAAAAACCAATGCATTTAAGTTATGTGAAAAGTGAAAGAGAAGCTAGTTGGTTAACTTGTGAAGAAATATTATAGAGCCTTAGAAACAAATGGGATTCATTCTATTGTGCATTTGCTTTTGTTGATTGGGTGAAGTGAAGAAACAAGGGTTTGAAGAATTTCAGTGTGGTGGAATTGTGAATTCTACACAAGCTTCAACACTTTGAATTGGTGAAACATCCAACTAATTGTGCAATCCAGCGATGGCTTTATATAGAAATGTAAAGTAGATGTAACAGAAAGATAGAACATAAGAGAACTCATAGATATGTTTCCATTAATCTCAAAAGTGCTTACAATGTATTTCATATGACACCAACAATGCTTCTATTTCATGACGACAACATAACATGACTTAGAGACAATTACATCAACATACAAAGAGATGTTGAGGGGGTGCGAGTGCCAACTGTCAGCAACTGTCGCACAACTACCTACCCTTTGACAAGTACTAACAAAACATTAAGTATACAAATTGCCTGATAAGATCATCCCCCCCAAAAAGAAAGTCGTCTCTTGACGACACACAACAAAATGGGGACGAATTATAACTATACAGAAAGAAATCAAGTCTAAGGTGGGGGTTGAGAGAGCGTCCTTGACGAAGAAGGTGGCGGTGGTGGTGTAGATGATGCCAACCGTGCTCTCAGCTCGTACACCTTTTCAGTTCGTAGTTTCATGTCTCGTTCTATTAACATCTGTTGTTCTAGAGCGGACTTCACCATGAAAGCTTCTTCAAAGATCTCCTTATCCTTTTTATCTCCTTCCTCATAGCAGTAGCTAGGTGAGTCTCCGCCATCACTCGCTCAACCCTCTCATGCTCCAACTACTCCATCATTGCGGCCCTCTTAGTTGCCCTTTCTACCCTCTCTTGAGCCAATTGTGTCTCCAATGTTGCCAACTGACTCTTGTGCTGGGCCAACTCCTCCACTGCCTAAAGGCGGGTAGCCAACTCCGCCTAAGCTGTCATTGTGGCCTCCCTTGCGGTCTCATGCCCTGATGCTATGTGCTGCGTTCGTCTGAGCTCGTAGTACTCGCAAAATGCCTGCTTAACTCCCCTCAACAAAGAATGAAGCCAACTCTCTCCCACTGGCTCCAGAAGGCCCCAATCCACTAGCATCGCCAGGCTCTCCATCACAGGGCATCCTCGAGACTCAAAGCACTGTGCGAACTCCTGAACACATCCTCCTCTGGCAAACACCAACAAACCCTCAACCTCTTGATCAATCTCCTCTTGGGCCCGTACTCTAGCAGAGGCCAATATCTGCCATGTGCTTGCTGCAATGTTTGCTAGGTATTGGTCGAGGTCACTAGACACAGCATAAGTCTCAGTAGGGGGTTGGAGGGATGCATCAAACGGGACCTCACAGGCATGCTCTCCTATGCCTGTCTCATGTGGGGGATCAATCGCCATCTCCCTGACAGGTGAACTCTCCCCCTCTAGATCCACAATCTCTTGAGAAGGTATCTATTGCCATGGTGAAAGGATCGCGGGTCCAACAAGTGCCATGGGTGTGGGCTGAAACCAAGTAAGCCAAGCGCTCATGGTGCCTTTGACGCAGTACCTATGCTCGCCAACATCTCACCAACACCATCCCTCAGCACCACCTCGCTTATAGGTTGCTCCATGTCTATTGCTGTTGTCCCTACTACCTGCATGACCTGTGTCTCAACTATCCTGACCACCTTTGGCGCTGCCCCTGCCGCTGGTATTGTGGAAACGGTCTCAATAACTGCAGGCTGCTCTGCAACTGTGGTGCTCATACTCAAAGATGCCAAGGTGACGGGAGTCCGCAACTCCCCAAATCCAGGTATGGGTAAGACTGCCATCGTCACCCCTGACAAGATAGAGCGAATCAACTAGCTGCTCCCAGATAGAAGAGGTGGGACAAACACAACTGTTTGCGCACTTCCTACAAAGGGTGTAGGGGTGCCTGATACAACTCATGAAGGGCTCTCAACTCTAACATCTTTGTCCACTACTCTTGCGGGCATGCTAACCCATGATGTGTCGTCCGACTCCTCTCGACTACTATCATCATCACCATCTCCATTTGTGTCCGATTTTGTTTTAGAGACCATGACATGACGCTTCTGCGTCTGGCCCAACTGAATAGAACCACCCGTGGTCAAGTTATCCAAGTGTCGCCAATAAAGAATGGGTGGGTGGCCAGGCTCCACATGACCTTGTGGCTGCAACTTGAGTTGGTCGACAGGTATCTGAGTCCACGTAGCCTCCAAAAAGAACTTGATGGCATTGTGCAACATATAGAAAGTCTTGTGCTGCAACGTCGCGAATACCTCCATTTTGTCAACCAACATTGATGCCCAATCATAAATTATACCATTCCTGAGGTCGTTCATGAGAGCAATCTGCAGTAATGCAATGTCTGAAGCTTAGCTAGAATCTATGAGCCTACTCTTGATGACGTCCATTAAACACCTCCATTCACTAGCAACAACAAAAGATTTTGTTTAGTCCGCGGCCCTTGTTGGCAGTAGCCACCGACTGCCATCCTGCTTTTATTAAGTCTCGGGAAACCATTTTTATGACCCTTTCTTTTGGTTCAATAGTATATCTTTTTCACAATCTTGTCAATCTTTTTCCCATTACACCCTAGAATGCCAAATACCCTTGTAAACTTTGCGGCTGAAAAATAAATGGTAACGTCACATCCCAAGTACTCAAAGACGGACCTACGCTGGTGCCTGTCATAGGTGTCTTCCATTGACCATAATGATCCTTCAAACTCTCTAATAGCAAATATAGGCATTTGAATCACCCAATGTACCTGCACACACCTTAGACTTGCTTTAATGGGATGGTCCTCTGGTGTTTTTTGCCACCAAGTCCTGCACTTGACACCTTTCAATCCTTCGAAGGTGATATTTTGTACTGTCACTTATTCTTTTTGCACCTCCACCTTTGGCCTTACTTTCTTTTTGCCGCTATCCATGTGTCCTGCAATCTTTACCCCAGATTGCAACACTTGCTTCTCTTTGTTGATTATAGAAGAACTGCTCCTTGATTGTGACCCCAACCGTTGTATCTGCTTTCTCCTGTCTTGCTTCTTTTCCCCGAATGCATTGACTAACTTGTTTGTCGCTTTACACAATTAAATATGATATAATAGATTCCAGTTAGGGTAATCATACGTGCATTCTCTCCTGCATACAGTACATACGACCTTTGCAATCAAAATCTTGACTCTCCAATCACCAATCTTCCCTGTCTTTGCTTTTCGTACTGCCCGTGTTGATGAATACTGTCGGTAACAAATGTATGTGTACGTGCTGGTATAAAAATGGACTCTGACCGTATTGATTAATGTTCTATTTTTTGTTATTTCTAGACCCCATGCCCTTCTAGTGAAGTCGATGGTGCTTTTCTTTTCGTAGCCTTGCCTTGCTTTGTCCCTTTGTGTCGTGCGATGATTCTTCTCTCTATTTCCACAGTGATATTCTTTCCACCGTTCCTTGCGTATTGTACCCTAGGTTGTAGTGTTGCATAGGCCTTTCTTAGTGTGGTTATCCTATTCTTGCACCTCATAGGCTTTTTATTTTTTCTTTTCCTTATATAGGGCCGCACGGTCTCAAACTATGCATTCAGTGACTTTTTTTTTCAAACTCTTCTTACATGCTTGTACGGCTGCATCTCTATACATTGGTTATTTCTAGCATCACCGTAGGCTTGCTAATCCTTCTTGTGTGGTCTCGCCTTGCTCTCAGATTCACCTTACAATATTCTTCTTGACCGCTTTCTTCATAGTTATTGACGTACGGTTACCCCTCTGCTTCCCTTTGTAGCCTACGGTGTTTTTTTCCATTGTATGGGCCGTACAACCTTTTAAAATGCAGCCCACACGGTAGTTTTGGTTGGTCCCGTACGGTGATGTTTATACGGTAAACATTGTATGGTCCACTCTTTCTCTCTCTCTCTCTTTGTTTTTAAAATTTATTTACCTACCTTATCTTCACTAGTTGAGTCAAGATTTTTGTCCCGAGGGTCGTTTCGCTGCTTTCGTTCATAATACAATTTTAACTTCGACCTGTTCACTGAATCTTGAACTGGCTCGCCATCTAGTGTCCATAACTTGATTGCTCCATTCTTCACCACTTCACGAATTTTATAGGGACCCAACCATCTCACCTTGAATTTCCCTGACTTTATATCATTCCACCCATTATACTTCAAAACTAGTTGTCCCAAAGTAAATCTCATACACCTCAAATGTTTGTCGTGCCACAATTTTTGGTGTTGTTGGGCTGCCTTCGTCGCCCACTGGGCCATCATCCGTCATTTGCCGAGTTTGTTCAGGGTATACAACTGCTCCCTCTAACTTTCCATGTCACCTAGTTGGTACTCGATAGCTATCTTCAAATTGGGCACCATGAACTCTGTTGGTACAATAACTTCCTGACTGTACATTAACTGAAACAATGTTTGGCCAGTTGTCACCTTGTATGTCTTACGATAGGCCCATAGCATCGACAACAACTTCTCCTCCCAATCCTCTTGTTTAACTCCGTAGGACATGTAAATCACCGACACCAAAATCTTGTTGGTCACTTCCGCCTATTCGTTTGCTCTTGGATAGTAGGCACTGGATAAGGAGTGAAAATTTTTAAACTCCATTATGAGTAGTTTGATTACATGGTTTACAAAGTGTCCACCGCGATCACTAGTCAATTGAATTGGGATACCATATCGCGTGATGATCTTCTCGTAGATGAAACTAGCCGTACTCACAGCTGAGTTATCCAGCAGGGCTTGTGCCTTAGCCCACTTAGTCAAATATTTCGTTGCTACCACAATGTACCTACACTTGTGTGCGCAACTAGTCGTTAAAGGCCCAATGAATTCTAGTCCCCAATGCTTGAACAACTCTTGAGCCTGGGAGGGGTTGAAGGGCATAAAGTCCCTCTTCAATGGTTTACTAGCCCACTGGCATGTGTCGCACCCCACGACCATTCCTGAGTATCATTGTACAAGGTGGGCCACCATAAACCTGTCAACAACACTTTCCGTGCTGTAGTGTCTGGCCCCATATGGCCTCCGATAGGACCCTCATGTGCTTCTCTCAAAACACTTGGAACCTCTTCTTCAATGACGCATCTCCTCAACACCTGGTCAGGTCCTATCTTATAGAGTAGCTCATTGATTAATTGAAATGTCCTACTTCTGAGGACCAACTTCCTGCGTTCTCCCGGTGGCATGTCCCTTGGAAACTGGGAGGTTGAGAGATACTCTCCAATACTTGTGTACCACGATGGAAGTACCACAATTTGAAATAGGTGAGCATCCGGGAAATCATCATTCATTCCCGCTGACGGTTCTCCAGACTTAATTCGTGATAACTGGTTGACAATCATGCGACTTCTCCCTGGTTGCACGATGATGGTGAAAGTGAACTGTAATAGGAGTAGCTACCTGCTAACCCTTCCTTGAATAATTAGTTTGTTCACTAGGTACATGAGGGCTTGGTTGTCCAAATAGAATGTGAACGAGGTCGCCAGTAGGTAATGATGAAACTTTTGGACGGAATAGACTATCCCAAGAGCCTCCCTCTCGGTCGTACTCTAATTCTTCTCTGCTTTGGATAACAATCTACTTGCAAAGTAGATTGGATGGTCGAGTTCGTACTCGCCCACATGAGCCAATGTGGCACCAATTGCAAAGTTAGAGGCATCCACGTGAACGTGAAACTCTTTATCCTGGTTTGGGTACACCAAGATAGGGGCACCCATTGACCTTGTCTTCAACTCCTCGAAGGCCTCACCTTGTGTCATCTCCCAGATGTATGACTCCCCCTTTCGCGTTTGTTTTTCAGGGGGGTACCAAACTTGCGCAATGTTCTTGATGAACCTTTGGTAGTACTCGATGTGACCAAGGAAAGATTTTACTCCTGTGACATCCATGGGGGATTCTATTTCCATAATTACCCTCACTTGATCAGGGTTTGTCTTCAGCCCTGTTTACCTGCTGGGGTAAACTTAGTATTGCACAGACATCGTACGAGAAATATAATAAACACAGAATATATCAGAGAATAATAAATACTTTCATTAATCATTCCAGACTGGCAAGTACATTTATATCATAATGATTATACAATAATATCTCCCATGTCCAACCTCTGAGAGAGTATATAAAGTACCCGAAGGGCCATGACCGAAACGTCGTGACGTAACTGTCTAACCTCTCGGTCACTAACGACCGAGAGTAACATAATACTTTACTAACATAATAACCCGTACATATAATTATCCCGACAACATCATCCCCCCCAAAAAAACAAGTCGTCTCCGACGACTTACAACAACAGGGAGATGAAATACACCACATAGAAGAAGAAAATCACTGAGAAGGGGCAGAGGGGCATCCCTGAAAAAGCTGAAGTGCTGCCCTCCCCAGCAATGCTGCGTCCAGTAGGTCTTTTCCGTCACATCCCATTCCTCTCGTGCCTGCACCAAACTTGTCTCCAAAATATACTGTTCAGCTATAGCCTCCGCTAACACCATACTGTCTCCCTAGCCAATCTGACCTTGATAGCCACCCGTGCCAACTTCTCTACTTCCAACTCCTGGGAATGCTGAGCCAAGTGTTGCTCTACTGCCTCCACTGGGTGGTCAGCTCCTCCCGAGCTCTCGATGCATCCACCAAGACAGTCTCACGTCCAGCCAACACCTACTCCAAGTGCCTCAAAGTGTAGTACCCCTCTTGAAAGACTTGCTCCAGTGCTCTCTTCACCTCGGGCATGCAAACACTCCATGCCTGTAACAACTCTGATCTCATCAACAGGTCACACTCTCCTAGGGCTGATAATTGAACCGACTGGGGGTTTAGGGGGCAACGCCCCCAGCGGGGTCGAGGGGCAGCGCCCCCGCGGGGTTTTGGGGCAGAGCCCCAGACGCGCTCCCTGTCGCGGTACAGGGCGGGGTCGAGGGGCAGCGCCCCCGCCGCCAAGACCAATTTAGCACCTTCAAAGTCAATGAAACGCACTATTTTTGTGATTTTTGTTTGCTCCCATGCTCTTTTCTGCAAACCGCTTATGTTTCCCTTACTTCCTGCTCATGCCCTTCCCTTCGGTACCATTCGTTCTTCACTGTGAACTACTTTGTTTTGTCGTCGTTTTTTTTTTTTTTTATCAGAATACCCAATGAATTTCTTCCTTCATGCTTTCCTCTTCACACGTCCCAATGCCGTGCTCGCATGATGGAAACGCAGCCGTACAGGTGCCTAATCAGCTTTTCCATGAATGGCCATACGGCCAATATCAATACACACTCGCTGTCTCCTTTAATTTGACTGCCGTACGGTCGATGTTATAAACCCTCCACTCCCGCAACCTGTACGGTGACGTACCTTCAGCCCTGCGGTGTTCTGCGCTCTCCGTACGGCGGGTTAGACTGCTCAGCGTGAATGCCGTACGGTAGGTTCATCTCTTATACGCGTTCACGGTTTTGTTGCCATACGGTGTACGGCATTTTAAACTTGTGTGCTCGTCTCTTCTTCCGTACGGCGCCGTACAACACTTTGTAACTGCCGCAACCACAACAATGATACCGTACGGTGCCGTACTTCCTTGCTACCGTACGGTGATAACACTTCAAAAAAAATTTATTTTTATTTATTTTTGCTGCATCGTACACCCTTCTGTGCCGCGTCTTGTTTGTCGTACGACAGTCGAATAATGTATTTTATGGCCTTTTTAAGCTTTTCATGTGCTGTACGGTGCCAGTTTGCTTGTTTCTTTCTTTTTCTTTTTTCTTTTTTTTTTCTCATTTTTTCCATTTTTTTAATTTTATTTTATTTTTATTTTTCCACCGTACGGTCATGCATAGCCGTACGGGTAGTTTTCAATTTCTTGTCCAGAGGCTTCTCTGGTCGTCGCTTGTGATGGAGCCCTAATTTGTTGTAGAAATCATGGCCTCCATTTGTAACATGTGGAAGATTTGATGATATTATTAAAGTAGTAATAGATTACGTTGGTCATTAGTTGAAATATAAAAACTTTTTTTTGTTTAAAAGAGACGTGACTTTTGATATTTAAAAGACACGTCACTTTATAAAACCAAGTATAAATAAGGATTTTATAATCCGATAGAAGAGAGATATTCAATAAATAGAAACATTTTTATATATTTGTATGGAGGGATAAGGAGCATAGCTTGATTTTGTAAATTTAAATTTATTTTATTTTAATAATAAAATAAAACATCTTTTGTTATTTATTAAAGGCATAGAGAATTAAATTATTGATGAACCGTCCTTTATAATTATTATTTTTTGAATATTGTGTGCAATTTAAATATCGGATAAGTGGATACGGTCAAGTAGCATCCTAAATTCAATCTGGATTAATTTAGGATTGCGTAAATATTTGATTTGTCGCGTCTTGATTATTTAATTGATTAGCAATATAGAATGCATTAAACATTATAAAGTTGTACGTAAACCTTCATTGAAGTTGACTCTATTGCCCGAATAAGTAGAGGCACTGGTCTTATTATTGTTGAAATATTGGGTTTATATATGAAATCAGAAAATCTATCAAATCCTTCCTACAAACCTTAATAAATCATTACACAACATTTTAATTAAAACATTCAGCATTCAACTTTATTTTGATCGAGTTCAAGGATTTTGCCAACCGAGGAACTCACCAACTTAAATTCGCTATAGAAGAGTATCGAACCAGGTGATCAAGTTTGAAGTAAAGGTTTACCCGCTTAGGTGTAGCGAAGCCTAAAGTGTAAGGGAGTTTGAAGTATTCCCGTTCGTTGGCCAAAATTGATTTGGAATTCTAGTGGAGAGTTGGCAGGCTCTAAGATTTCCAATCTGCAGTTTTGGGAACCAATAGCCTGTCTGACCGCTCGAGTTCTTTTCCATCCTCTCGGTTGCTCTGTCCCTCCTCTCAGGTCCATCCTCTCCGAGGAAGGTTTCAATTTGGTCACGTTGCCGTCATGTATCCGTTCGTCGAGAGTCCACAGAGTGTGCAGTCGTTCCCTCTCCCTGTCGCCGAGTCTGTTTTCAATGGCGATCCAAAGACTTGGAACCATAAATTCTACAGGGACCACGGCCTCTTGCCCGTACATAAGAAGAAAAAGGAGAATCAAGATTTTGAAGACTGCGGTCCTCCACACAGGATTCCAGTTGTCTCCCATAACGATGGGTTTCAGATTTCTCTCATCCCCAAGATTTATTTTTTCCAACTTTGCTTCTTTGTGCCAGATGGGTTCCTCCTTCCGAAACTCCTAGGCAGGGCTTTCTTTCCTTTTGACTTCCCCTTCTCGGTATGCTGTATATTCCGGAGGGAACTCACTCTCGGCTTCCTCAATCTTCAATATGTTGTAGGACGGCGGAAATAATTCATAATCACCCATTTGCCAGTGGAATAGACCGTCCGTCGAATCTGTATCATCCTCCACTTTCAGTATCCCTTCGGCATTAGGTTCCATGTTTCCTTCCTCTCCGCCCATCCCGTCATCTGACTCTGAATCGGATGCCATTTCCTCCCCAACCATCTGCGTGTTGAGGTCCACTACAAACTTCCTTCCCCCCTTTTCAAATGCGAGGGTGTTTTTCTTCCAATTATGATTGGCTCGGGCCGTCACCAACCACCCTCTACCCAGGATGGCATCATACCCCTTCTGCTTAAGAGGGATTACAACAAAATCTAAGGTGAAAGGCTGGGTTCCAATAGTCACCTGCTGCGCCATCAGTGTACCGAGAGGCTTAATACCGTTCTGGTCGGCCCCCAATAAATTGAAAGTCGGTGGCCACAGCGTCGGTTTCCCCAAGCTTTTCCAAGTTTCTTCCAGGAGGACATTGACGCCCGACCCACCGTCGACAATTGTGTTCGTGAGGATGGTACCCAAAATACCCATCTCCACCACTGCGGGATTCCGCCCATTATTTATCGATAGCGTCATGGGGTCGGCTGCAGAGCCACTCGTGATCTCCGTTCGTTCAACCGTGCTTGCTAGAATGTTTTGGCCAAGGAATAGAGCCGTTTTGAGATGCGGCATCGTTTCCAATAGGTCCTTGACCTTTACTGGTACCTCCAATTGCATTATTTGCCTTAAAATATTTTGTTCGGCCATTGCTCGAGTAGAAATGCCGACATCTGTGGAGTCCCTTCGGTCCTCCATACCCTTCGCGATCTCAGCCTTCGCCTCGAGCATCCTTTGTTTCTCTGTCGGAGGGTGAGGATATGTGGCCTTCTTCATTTGCCCGCATGTGATTGCGAGGACCTTCTCCGTGCCCCCTCGTTCCATGTCTAGGATGTTGCAGTCGGGCTTCGGACAATTAGCATCCTCATGGTTCCCCAGTCCGCACCACCGACACAGTTTTAGTGGAGTGGTAGCCTCATTCTGACAGTCACGGGCATAATGTCCCCATTGGTTACAACTCCTGCATTGTATCATGGGCCTCCCCTTCGCGTCATACTGGACCCGCGGCTTGTTCTCATCATTGCCTCGGCCTCCCCGTTGGTTATTTCCATACCCGCCGGATGATGGAGCATTTTGTTGTCCGCCAGTACCAGACGTGGAAGGTTGCTCCTGTGCATAGAGCACTTGTTGATTTCTCGCCCTCAGGTTGTAGGGACATTCTTTAGTGGAATGTCTTGCGATTTGGCAGATATCGCAAAAAGCCTTCTTCGGACAAGAACCTTTTGTGTGGCCTGCTTCCTTGCAGTCCGTGCACCACACCGTATCTTCTCCTGTCTTACTGGTACTTCCCTTGGCGGCCTTGAGTTCTTTCATCATTCTTTCAAGGTCTTTTTGCAACGCGAGCACTTTCTTGCTCGACCCATCCTCACTGCTTTCAGTCTCCGAGTCATCGTCAGAAGATGACCTCATCTTCTTGGAGGTCTTACATTCACTCTCTAAATCCATTGCTCGGTTGTATGCATTACTGTACGAAGTAGGTGGAACTATCTTCATTTTCTTTTGTAGGGAGGTTTTGAGTCCCTCTATGAACCACCTCTTCTTCAGTTCGTCCGCTGGGGCCGACTCCATCTTCCCGATGAGTTCTTTGAGTCGCCGTCCGTACGCACGGACGGACTCATTCTTCGCTTGCTTAGTGTTGTAGATTTCCGCTAATATCTCATTATCATCTCGTAACAATTGAAACTCTGTCTGAAAGGCCTTTTTGACCTGGTCCCATGTCGTCAGGCTTGTCTTGTCAACATCCGAGTACCAATCAATGGCACCTTCCCTCAGTGTTGCAGGGAACTGGCGGATCCATTCATTCTTGTTAGTTACCCCGTGCGCAGTCCATATAGTTTCGCACGTTCGGCAGTGCCGAACTGGATCTTCCTTCGATTGTCCCGTGAACTTTGGTAACTTCTGCTTGTTCACCGCCATGGTTGGCCGCGGTGGAGGCGGCGCGCTGATGCCACTCGTACGCGCACCTCCTTAAGTACTATGTGTATTGTTCACCGATGGCACTTGCCCTTGCGGTAGTTGTGTGACTGGTGGGACCGTACTGTGCGGGGTTCTCGGTTCCAATGGAGGGTCTGCTGGTGCGCTCGTGCCACCCTCTACAGTATCACCCTCTCCGCCGGTTTGGTTCTCTGCACCCGGTGTACGGAGACCCACCTCAAACCGTACTCTCTCCTCTTGGAGAAAGGCTCTTCTCGCCCGTGTCTCCTCAAGTAACTCTTCCCGACTCTGCACTCTCCGTTCCAAAGAAGGGAACTCCTCTTCGGCTTCTACACCCTCCGTACCACTTTCGAGGTCCCCTTCGGGCAACCCTCCGGCAAGATGGTCTTTGGCAAGTTGCCTTAGCCTATAGCGACGTTCACACTGTTGTGCGGAGATTAGAGCTGCATGTGCGGCCTCTTCGTCATCATTTCTCACTTTTCTATTTCTATCTTTATTTAAAACATTGGGCATAAATCCTTTCCTCACTTCTCTTCCCGAGTACGTCTAGGCAGCGGCGCCAGATGTTTACCTGCTGGGGTAAACTTAGTATTGCACAGACATCGTACGAGAAATATAATAAACACAGAATATGTCAGAGAATAATAAATACTTTCATTAATCATTCCAGACTGGCAAGTACATTTATATCATAATGATTATACAATAATATCTTCCATGTCCAACCTCCGAGAGAGTATATAAAGTACCTGAAGGCCATGACCGAAACGTTGTGACGTAACTGTCTAACCTCTCGGTCACTAACGACCGAGAGTAACATAATACTTTACTAACATAATAACCCGTACATATAATTATCCCGACAACAAGCCCCGCTTTGCACACAATGTGCCCTAGCAACTTCTCTTGTGGTACCATGAATCTGCACTTCTTGGGGTTCAATGCCAATCGTGCTCTCCTACACCGTTCCATGCATTTCCATAAGGCTACCAGATGAGTGTCTTGCCTGCTATATTTTGACTAGGCATCAAGAAATGCTTTAAAGTTCCCTACAAACATCTTATCAAAGATGTGCAAGATAGTTCTTTGAAAGGTTGCCGGCGCATTACATAAGCCAAAAGGCATCCTATTGTAGGTGTAGACATCGTCTTCCACCACGAATATGGTCTTCAGCTTGTCCTCCTCGACAATGGAGATTTGATTATACCTCGAGAAGCTGTCCATGAAGGAATACATCTCGTGGTTCGCTACTTCCTTCAGAGTGGTGTTTGTGAATGGTATGGGGAATGTGTTCTTGATAGTGACCACATCTAGGCACCTAAAGACCACACAAAGGGGCTGGTTCACCTCCTTCAGTGAAATCACAATAGGTGATACCCATTCGTTGGTCTAGACTGGAAAAATAATGCTCGCTTTGAGCATCTGATTCATCTCGTCATTCACCCACATGACATAGTTCTTGTTCATTCGGTACGGTCTTTCCTGTACCCGTTGGGCTCTAGGCACCAGTGGGATGCAGTGTACTCATAGTTCTGGAGGCACTCCCTTCAAATCCTTATAGGTCCAAGCAAAGACATCTATATACTCCATAAAGATTTTGAAAGCGACATTCTCAATACTGGGTTCTGGTCATGCCCCACCAATATGTTCTTGGGATTTGTTTCATCTCCCAAGTTCGTTTCCTTTAGTTTGGTCTCCTCGCACCTGATAGGTTTCTCCCTATCGAACTCATGTGCGGGAGTTCCATTGACTCGGGCCTCTCCTTGTATTCCACATATTTTGGCGGAAATACATCCTTTTCTTTTGGTTCCTCTTTAATCTGGAGCATGTTACAATGGAACAACTCATTGTCTTCCAAATTCCAACGGAAGAGTCCATTCATGGAATCTGCATCGTCCTCGAAAAATCCCTCCAACTCGAGAACAACCTCCTCATTTGGCTCCATCCTACATTTCCCTTCATCCACTCCACTTTGGTCTCCTTCGGACTCCGACTCCGAAGAGGATGCCAACTCTTCGCTTACCATCTGCATTCTTAAGTCAATCACAAATTTTCTTCCCCCACTGTTCATGGACAACATATTACACTTCCAATTATGATTCACTTTTTCTGTGACAAGCCATCCCCTTCCCAGGATAGCATTGTACCCTTTCTTTTTCAAAGGAATCACTACAAAATCAAGAAGAAAGGGTTGTAAACCAATTGTTACTTGTGCAATGAGATTCCCAATCGGCTTGATGCCATGTTGGTCTGCGCCGATGAGATTGAATGTTGGCATCCACAGTGTCGACTTTCTTCTAGGTCTCCTCCGGCAGCACGTTCACACTTGATCCTTCGTCCATAATGGTATCCATCAGGATGGTTCCCAAGATACCCATCTCTACCACTGAGGGGTGCCACCCACTATTAATGCTAGGAGCATAGGGTCTGCCGAAGAGCTCCTAGGGACATTTGCATGGTTTGCCGTACGAGTAGGTACATGTACGGTGCTCAAAATGTCAGTCCTCAATTGCAGCATGGTTTTGAGGTCTTTGATCTTCATAGGCACTTCCATTTGCAATACTTGCCTTAGTATGTTTTGTTCAGATTCAATACAGGATGAAGTGCTCGCCGTCTCATGGGTTTCTCGTCATTCAACCATCATCTCTCTTTCAATGTCCACCTTTGCTTCCCATACACTCTCCTCTGTGCGGGGGTCTGGGTAAGTTGCTTTGTTGGCTTGTGCTCGGGTGATTGTTAGTACCCATTCTTCTTCACCTGACCTCTCAATGTTCAATAGGTTGAGCCTAAGCTTCAGGCAGTTTGCATCTTCGTGATCACCAGGGTTGCACCATTGACACAAGTGTTGGGGGTTTCTTCTTTCTGGTAATCTCGGGCAAAGTGCCCCCATTGATTGCAGGCTCAACATTGAATCACTGGCTGGCCCTTAGCATCGTATTGTATCTGGCTTCAGCTATTATTGTTATTGTTATTGCCTACTCTTCCCTGTCAGTTGTTTCTATACCCATTGGATGATGCCATGGTGTTGGTTTGTTGCTGAGAGATGCTTGCTGTCGTGAACGTCAACGTCTGCTGGTCTGCAAAGAGCACTTGAGCATTCCTTGTTTTCATGTTGTATGGGCACTCCTTGGTAGAATGTCCCATCACCTGGCAAATGTTGCAAAAGGCCTTCTTGGGGCATGTGCTTTTTGTATGGCCCTCCTCTTTGGACTTGGTGTACCATAACTCTCTCTCGCTTTTGCCATTGCTCCCCTTCATTGCTTTAAATTTCTTCATCATACGGTGCATGTCTTTTTGGAGCGCTTGCACCTTCTTACTTGACTCTTCATCACTGCTGCTTCCATCCGAGGAATCATCATCCGACGATGACTTGTTCTTCTTCTTCCTTGATGTTTTGCTTTTTCTCTCAAGGTGCATCGCTTTGTTGTACACATCCTTGTACGATGTCGGGGGCACAATCTTCATTTTCCTTCTCAGAGAGGATTTCAACCCCTCCACAAACCAACGCTTCTTAAGGCCGTTTGTCGGTTGATTGTCCATCTTTCCAAGAAACTCCTTCAGTTGTCGACCATATGTTCTAACATTCTCATGTTCCCATGCTTTGTACTATAGATTTCGGCTACGATCTCATTGTCATCCCGAAGTAGTCTGAATTCACTCTGAAACGATTTTCTCAACTCATTTTACATATTCACCTTTGTCTTGTCAACGCCGGAGAGCCAGTCTATGGCCAGTCCGCATAGGGTGTTAGGGAACTGCACAACCCATTCATCGTGATCGGTCACCTTGTTGGCCGACTAGATCGTCTCACATGTTTTGCAATGCCATATAGGGTACTTGCTATCCTTTGTGAACTTGAGCAGTTTTTGTTTGTTCAACATTGGCATGTGCGTCTGTGGCTTTGGTCTGGTGGGAACTCCTGAACTAGGTATAGCGGAACCAAACAGATTGTTTTGATCACTGTGCTCCTGTGTCCTCTTGACACCTTTGGTCGCATCGGTATCCCCTATGTCTTTGTTCTTAGTCTCCCCTACTTCGCTTCAGGTCTCTTGTTCCACCTCACGAGAGCCTTTCCATCTTGGCAGTGTAATTGTGAGATGTCCCAAATGATTTCGAGTCTCTTCGATCAGTTCAAACACCATGTCTCCTTCTGCCATCCCCCTTCAGTACGAGCATCCTCTTCGTCACTGTACGCTTCGTGTCCTTTGGAACCACCTTCGACCCACACACTCACTTCGACACTTCTTGAATTTCCTTCGGGAAATCCTTCTTCCCCTTTAGGCTGTCCCCCGACAAGTCTCTATAGCCTTCGCCTTCTTTCTGCTTTATCCTCCAATCTCAAGGCCCTTTGATAGGCCTTGTAGTCGTCTTCTTGTTCCCTTCAGGTATGGTTTCTATCTTTATTCAAGATATTTGGCATTAGTTTTTCCTTTCGAAAGGGTTGAGGATATGTTGCCGCCTTCGGCTCTTGTCACACTCCTCTTTCCTTCGGCTATTTTCTTCGTACAATTGCAAGATCTGTTAGCAGCTGTTTTCTTTGTCGACCTCTTCTCATGGGGTATGCACTTCAAGGAAGGTTTGTGCCAACAATCTGGGTAAACGACACATCAACCGATCTATTGCCGGGCTCACACCGAGTGAAGTCCACACTGCCCTCTCATGGGACTTCCCTTTGTACGTGAGTTTCAATCGATGCTTGCTGTATGGTTGCAAAGTCCACCGTCAATGCTCGTTCACCTTCAAATAATTCTTCAAACACACCTTCGTTTTCGTGATTGTTGCTTGTACCCTTGTCCACCGGTTGGCCCATTATACTACCTTCACCATGTAACACTCCGTAATTCCCAGATTCATATCGGCAATGACACCAAATGTTTGCCCCGTATGGTAAACTTTAATGCATATAGAAATGTAAAGCAGATGTAACAAAAAGATACAACATAAGAGAACTCACAGATATGTTCCCATTAATCTCAAAAGTGCTTACAATGTATTTCATATGACACCAACAATGCTTCTATTTCATGACGACAACATAACATGACTCGGAGATAATTACATCAACATATAAAGAGATGTTGAGGGGGTGTGAGTGCCAACCATTGGCAGCAATCGCACAACTACCTACCCTTTGACAAGTACTAACAAAACATTAAGTATACTAATTGCCCGACAACAAAGCCCTGTTTGATTTTAAGGGTGAAGAATTGATGTTTTGAATCCAAAGATATCTCAGGAATTGCTACAGATTGAAGGAATTGGTCTGCATGTCAAGTTTTCAGCCATAAGAATTGGCATGATTCATCAATAAGGCAGTCGCAGTCCCATATAGCAGCTACGTGATGCAAGGAATGTTAACGCAGATGTCTGCAAGGGTATGATTAGAAGGATAGAAGACTCTTGGTTGCATTTCTCAATTCAACTCATAGCTGCAATTCCATCTGGGTACCATTACTCCTGCGATATCATTCAGGTTCCTCATTACAGCTGTAAATTTATTTCAGATTTGATATCTGCAATTGATATGTATTGCATATATTAATAAATTAAATAAGGCAATCTTAGTTTGGCATTTGCAAGTATTTAGATTACCTTTCATGTATTGTTTTCATTTTCAAAATATCAGAAAGCATACATTTCAAGTAACCAAAAAGGTGTTTAAACATTGCAAAAACCCAACAAGAATCAGAGCTTGCATGTTGTCAAACACCCAAAAATTGAAACAATTCAGTGTTTGCGGGAGTTAAAACTCATTGGGCTTCTTACATACAACTAGTAATGAAGGACGAAGAGAGGCAACGGTTTGTCATTGTCATATACTCAGCTGCCTCATTTGGGCTTCTCAATTCCACAGATTACAAAAACAACTTTGGCCATAGAAATGTTATCAGAAATAAGATGGGTTTGTTTAAGCTTTGCAAATGATCTTTTTCATTTTCTTGAATGGGTCAACATTGCATGGAAGTTTGAGAGTGTTGTTGTAGTCAAATCCAAAGGCCTCTCTGCCAACCTCAACAATTCTGCAAAAGAAAAACTTGTTTTATGCACTTTTCTGCCCTGGTTCACCATCAATCCGCCCAAGCATGCCCAGGGTTGTCATTGGTTTGTCTTGGACAAACCGGTCCACCTGAGAGCAAACCTTGGCTAGACCTAAAGTCGAACCGAACCCGGACCCAAACCCAGTTCGAATCAGACCAGTACCAGGACCGGCGACCGGCAACCGGTGAATTGGTAACTTAGTATATAAGCACTGTGCTTGATTTTGTCCTCCCTTGCATGCTTTAGGCTCCAATTTTTGCTTTAATTCCTACTGAGCATAGGTCAGGGAATGTGAGTGGCATAACTAAGGAAAATGGTTATTTGTTGATGTTAATATATATTTTTCTTTCTTTCCATCCAAAATTAAGTACAGCAAGAGAAAGATATATGAATATAGATGAAAAAACGGATTGAATATAAGTTCATTTTGAATGCTGTTACAGTCTTTAGGCAATATCTTACCGTTTGTTATGCATACAGATTAGATCTTTGTGCTTTTAATTTAAATACAAGATAATAAAGTTGGAGTCTGTTTGAGACTTGGACTTGAATGTGTACTAAATTTGTTCAAGTGCTTAGTCTGGATAAGTGATCTTACTACTTGCATCAGAAAGAGAATTTTGGACTGCACTGGCTGAGGTAGACAAGGGACAACAAAGGCAGTTCTTTCACTTAACTATTCTTTTCTGGGTAGACTCTGATTTCTAGGTTAAAAATGGTTTACATAATGATATAAATTAATTTAATTTTAGAAAGTATGATAAAAATATAAACATCTTTTAATATTAACTGTTGCAAACTGTGCAGGTAGGACTGCTGTATGATGAGACCTCGCTTCAGGCAGTATTGGACTTAACAAAGGACTGGACAAAAGAGGAAAGACAGATGTTAAGAACTAAGGTATGCATAACTTTCTTCAAGAAATGGTCTGTTATTTATTGCTTATGCATTTTTTCTGATTTCTTAATTCCATATTTGCATGTGGGTAACTGAAATAGACCTTTTGGTTATTTCAATCGGCACTTTTTACTGTTAATAATTTTTTACCTATTTTTTCACAATGAATCAGATAGGGATGCCATATTCATATAGTACTTCTCTAAATATTATTGACAAATGGCATGCATTACATGAAAGATTTTTTTTGCTTGTATCACTCTATGTACGGCTTGTTCAAATTAAGGGGTTTGTTTGAGCAGCTTCCCATCATGCCAACCTTCAGATTGAACATTTCAAGTTCCAAATGGAATTTATTATTTCTCTCATCTTTGATCTGTTTGACAATCACTGATATTCTTGACTTAAATGATTAAATAAATCTTGTTTGAGGTGATTTGAAGTTAGTTTTCCATTAGATCATGTTTCCCTAAATCATTATAATTGTAAAATCTTGTTAAAATATATTCTCGTAACATATCTGTAGATGCCCTTCATTTGGGTCAAATTTCTTCTTTTGCCATCTAAACGGATATTGAGATAATGGAATTCACAGCTCTCTTTTTTTCATGGTAAATCTCAGAGGACATTGATGATAAGCTATCTGAATCTCTTAAGGTGTTGGATAAGGTTGAAATAGTTCTTAGTATTTGTAAACATGGGCCACCCTTGAATGTGCCCTCAAATAGTTAAACTACAATCTAGCAACATGTCCATTCAAGCTATGGGTTGCCTTATTGTGATGAGGGGGATTTTAATTTCATTCCCTCTCTTATAAATGCTCCACATTACAAACTCTTCTACAATTAATGGTATTATTGATTTAGTAAATCTTGTTTTAGGTGATTTGGGATTGGTTTTCCATTAGGCCATATTTCTCCTAATGATTATTATTGTAAAATCTTATTAAAGGATATCCTTGCAACATATCTTTGGATGGGGCAGGTGTCATTGGATGTTTGTTCCAGATATTGAGAGGGAATTTATTTGAGGATGCACTTTTAAGGATACTTTTTGTATTGAATATGAACCTGTGAATGTATTGGAGAAAACTGCTTTCGCTTCAAATGTCTCCAGTGCATTAAAAAAAATTGTAGCTAATTTCTGGAGTGAAAAGGAAGAACCTGTGGAGTTTGTTGAGTTTTGAGTGCGAGTTTGTTGATTTTTGAGAATGTGTATCTTTCTCAGTCATTGTTGAAACCTAGTTTACATGGAAGCTATGCAATTCACTTGCATCAAAAGCAGTTCTATTCTAGTGATGAATATGGGAAACTGAACTGGAAGGATGCTGAACAGTCCGTACCAGTTTGTGTATACATCCATTGGTGATGAGGTTTCAGTGTAGTTGCAGATGGTCTTGTACAGTGCATTATTTTGCTAATCAATTGTTAGCTGATGTATGAATGGTTTGTTGGACTTATACTGCTAAATAGCTTTGAAACATAGTCATCCTTTGATATAGTTGTGAAACCTGTTTAAACAATAGCGACTGCTTGAATCAATTCAATTTCTTGATTAGGGATGCTGGTTCACCTGTTTCATCCTATAGTTTATAGGGTTAGAAAGTTCCTTGTAGTTTGCAGATTGCTCTTACTTCTTCCTATCCCTGCTTCATTGTAACCATATCAGTTAAAAAAGTGAATGGTTGGTATACACTTATGCTTGCTTCACCCAGCTATTTACGATTATGAGTTTCATTAAATTCACTATTGGTCATTTACTGCTCACTGACATCTTTCTATTAGGAGTCACAGTCAGTAATATATAATCAAGCCAAATTTGCCAGGTTACCAGTCAAATGCCATATCACGACTTTGCAACTAATGCCTCACACAAAGCAAGCATTCTGAAGAGTTCTGAAACTGAAAATTCAATTTTGTTGTTCTGAATATGAGTAGTTTGTTCTTTGATTGAGATCACATTATCATATCTTAGCTTGGAACCCACAATTTCTGATACCCTGCCAGTTATCTCTCTTCACTTGAACATTTTCTTTGCAATGCCCCTAGCAGGTTTGAGAGGCAGCCCAAATTAAAGCCTTTGAAACCACACAAACTTTCATAGTGTATACCATTTTCACAATTTTATCACTTAATGGCAATTTATGGTGTTTGGGACTTTTTTGTTTATAAAAATGTTTTAAAAATCATTTAAATTTTTTAACATTTGGTGAGAAAAATGAAATTATAATCATTTAGATGTGTTTTTCATAAAAAAAATGTGAGCTTTTGTCAAGTTTTATCAAAAATTGCCACAAGTTTTTTAATAAGTCTCTAGTAAGGTTTCAGGTGAGTAACTCACTTGGGCTTTTGGTTTCTGTGTTTTTTAACTATGCCCAAAATAAGAGCTGATATATTTGATAGTGTAAATGATGGATGAACAACTGCTGCAAATTGACACAAAACTTGATGAGCGGCTGAGGGAAAGGACCATATTTCTGTTGTACGAAATGATTTATTTTTAACTGTGATAAATAGGCACTAACATCCTCAAAACCAGGCTGTGTAATGTCCCCTTTCTCTAATAAGATTTAATAATAAATAGTAATTAAATAATAAAATTTGATTAAATACATAATAATAATAAGAGAATTTAACAAATAAATAATTGAATATAATTGTAATTGTAATTATAAAATATAAAAAATTATAATTATAAAATAATGAAATCGAATCATAAATATCTTAATATATAATATATTTTATAATATACGTATTATATATTTAAATATAATAATATGAATCTTACATCTTACATCTTGTAATTAATGAAATATATAAAATATATATCTGATATTTAATATTATAAATAACAAATTGAAATACTTAAGATGATATCAAATGCAAATCTTATTAGTCACCGGCTAAAGTTGTGACCACTGGGAACGTTGCCGTTGTTTAAGAATGGCTAATATATATATTATACGATTCATCCAGGACAAGGGGAGAATTACGGCTTATCAAATACAGTCAGCAACAGAGACAAGAAGGCTAGGAAATTAGTCAGCAATAGCACACGGAAGGAAATAAAAGACTCGTTAAAATCTACGCTCAATTCCTTACACCTCATGCATCCCAA
The DNA here is from genome assembly GCA_027943335.1 of Chamaecyparis obtusa. Classification (NCBI taxonomy): domain Eukaryota; kingdom Viridiplantae; phylum Streptophyta; class Pinopsida; order Cupressales; family Cupressaceae; genus Chamaecyparis; species Chamaecyparis obtusa. The sequence continues at coordinate 85,778 of BSBK01006200.1, read as the reverse complement.
TCAGCTGTCAAAGATATTCAATGGGTGGGTATTATGATTCAACATGGGAGGATTAGAAACAATCTTAATACTTGCGAGTCAAATAGAAGCACGAGAATTTCTTTCAAACAGGAAATATGGCAGACTATCTGTAATATAAAAGCGATGAAGGGAACATGGTTGACTTCCTGAACCAATATTAAACAACAGAGAAAAGGGCGATCATTGTGAGTGGAAAATACCCTGAGTGTCTAGCGCTTCCTGGACGACACTCATTTCATTAGTTTATTATCGATCAAGTGTTGAGATTACTGAATAAATTGTTTTCCTCTGTGCATCTGTGAGTAGACGGGAACAAACAGTAGGATATCGACTCCCTATAAGAATCATATGTGGAGTGATTGATGTCTCCAAATACGATGGAGGAAACAAAGTATCTTTACTGTCAAATGTGAATAATAATACACATCAAATATATGGAACCGCTGAATCTTCATTACACTGCTGACCACTAGGAAGAATAATGGGAAAAATCAAATATTCAAAGACTATCATTGTTGAAGAAGGAGAACTAAGTTTGATCAATAAGGAGAAGGTGCGATTAGAATAGTAATAAGTGTTATGGAGAGATACACTTAAGAACCAACAATAATAATATTAAGCAGCAATTTCTATACTTAAGTTGTTGAAAGGTGCGATATAGATTATTTACCAAAGGCCATGGTTTGTTTATGACTAGTAGTTATTCTTGTAAGGGAATCAGTCATACAGTCAGCACACAAAAATCAGAATATCGATAAACAATATGAACATCAGAAAAACAATACAAAATCAAAATATGATGATCATTTGAAGATATCGTTGAAGATTCTCTCATCCAAGGGTATAATTTCAGAACCATTAAAACAATCTCTTATCATTATTCCCAGCAAAATAAATATATATATCTGCGATCCCTATCAGAGTAGCATTAGTCTTGTGTGGGGAGAATCTGAACAACCACCATAAAACAACATTTCAACAAGTCATTACCCATTCATTGGTAGATCAATATCTACTCCTCTGTAGTTTGCAGATTGATTTATCATATCAGAAATTCGAAGATTGTTATCCATTTGATGACATAGTAGATATAGTTACATCTATACATTCCTAATAGAAAAAGCCACAATGTATTAGAATTCTCAGAAGTCATATAGCAGTGGGTATCACCAATTTTAAGTACCAAATTATCAATCTTATTGGTTGACTTATCAAACACTACCTATAAATTTATGCTAAGAAGTAAGAAGAATAGGTTTTCAAGTATTTAAATTAGATTGAAGATCCATTCAGTAATCAATAATAAAAGAATTGAGTACCGGTTGGTTAAAAAGAAGTATTTTTGATAAAATCAGTCCCAAACCCTCTAGGACCATGTGCTTAAATCCTTGATGTATATAACTAGCTATAGCATCAAATCGACATTGATATGCTAGATACAATTGCTGAAATTCCCAGCCAATGTGTTAATACCAATAGATACTGACATGCAACTTTTAATAATAATATGCAACTACATATGTTCCTTCCTATATTTTTGGAATATATCCAGAGATGTGAATAGCTATAGCAAATAGGAAGCTTTATTTTTGTGGCATAGACACCATTCTTATTGCATATAGATATAAATGTGCACATATGAAAATATATGTACTAGGCTATGATTAATTTCATATTGTTGACACCTTTACTATCAATTGCAAACAGAATAAAGCATCCCACAAATCTTTTATAATGTTGCAGGTGGGTACTACTTGTAATAAACATTGAACAGCCATTTATAATATTGACAATAAGCTAAGTATATTTTCCCAAAGGTTGCAATCTCCTGTCTTCTGGCATGGAGTTGGAATAAGGATGTCGAGGCCTAAACAAACTTATCTTCCTTTGCTATTAAGTCACATTTCTTTAAATGATGAATGGTGCTTCAGTGGATTATCCAAGGGAAGTGACGGATGTAGACAACCTTATTAGAGGCTGCCCCCTCCTAGCACTGTAGCCAGTAATGCAATTCCATTTGATATAAGGTGGTTCTAACTTTAATACAATGGTACATAACCTCTTTGAGATTGAATTCCAGTATACCTTCCAGCTACATCAATAATATATTTAGCAAAGATGCAGAAGTCATTAAAGGTTGTGCTTAGTCTTATCATGGTGTGCCAGCACCATTAAATAAAACCACAGTATGACCAACATGGCCATAAATCAATAAAATATATTCACCAATTTACAAAAAAAGAAAGAAAAATCCACCACAATTGATGAAAATTAAAAGCTATTTGAAAATACCAATTGAAATATGTTATGGGAAATCCTAACAAACAAAATAACTTAAACTAGAAAACCACACATTGACTGAAGCTTAAAATCCTTCAATCTTTAGCACAACCCTTGAAATCATCAATATGTTCATGAAATAATCTTTTTAGAGATACTCAATTGTTGTATGGAATCACCTCTATTAGATAAAAGGGTTTTCATCCTCAAACCCAATCCAAAAACCTAAAGGGTTTTCTTCCTTTGATTTCATTACCAAGAAGGTTCTGAATATGCAGAAAGCTAAACCATTGTTGTAGATATATAACATTGAATAATATGAAAAACTATTAATGATCATTTAAAATTTTTATAAATTAATTTTACATTCTATTTCACTAGCTTATAAAGTCCTTGTTTCTTTGTACAAAATTGTCCAAACTATTTTATCGGAAATTAACTCCTAAAACCAACTAGTATTGTTAATCACTAATATTAAAAACTAACACCTATTCATTTATTTATTTAGCTAATTTTTTCTATATACTCTAGTTTTGATATTAATTCTAGCATTCTCCCCTTCTTACATCATTTTGAATAAAGGACAAAACTACTTGGATTATACATAGTAAGCCATCTATAAATTTGATGAGGTGCCTCCATCAAATCTCCCCACTCACCTAAAACACACCAAACTGGTCACATTGATGGACATCTTGATTATCAAACAATATACTTGAAATGAGGCATATTCAACTATTCACAAGTACAACACTCCTTTTGGGAATCAAGAGATAATGAACCATCCACAATAATATCACTTTGAATGTGTATCGAGACATAATCAACTATCTGCAATGCAATAACATCAACCAGATATGAATTGAAACATACTCAACTATGCATAGCATTAACACTTCTTCAATAGATCAAGACACGGTCAACTTTGTGTATGTACAATCTCCAAGTCTATGGATTGAGACATACTCAACTCTAGATATGTACAACCTCCATGTCTATGGATCAAGACATACTCAATTATTTATAGATATCAAGTCTATGGATTTAGAGTAATTTAACTATTTACATATATACCACATGAAATTGTCAAGCCCTCCCCTTTGTGCCAAAAACGGCCAAAAATGTAGAACTAGCTCTTCTCGTGGAAAGTACCATCGTTAGACTTTGAGTGAAAAAATAGCTTGAGATGATAAGATTCTTCCAAACTCCAATGCCCTTAGCCTCTTCTTTGACCCTACTTAGTCCTTAATAAATATCTTTCTCTTGACTATCGTGGTGGGGATAGTCATTATGTATTACACAACCACAGTCTTCTACCTCACTTTAATTGCAACAAAAGCTTCATTTGCCTTGATCTTGCCTTTAATGAGATCGTTGGTGCATTGAGTAGAATTCATTATGATATGTCATCTTTTGGTGCAATAGAAAAAATTAAGAACTTAGTTCCTCCCAATGGAAATTGTCAATTTCTCGTGGATAGGCAGAGGAGTTTCTTCATGAATCAAGTGATTTTTCTTCAATTATTTTCTTCATCAATGGAGGATTAAATCATAGTTTCCAAACTTGGATTGAGTTTGTTTGTGTAGATGCAACATTGTCAAACCATTAAAGCATAGTACTCACTAAAATTGCTTTATTATCATCATCTTTAAAATGGAAATAATATTAGCAAGTTGATTGAGAAGAGATCGAAATGTTTTGATTTGTTGAACAATACTTTTTATAAATTCTGCTTTTTTTGGGTCATTACATCTTTGAAAGCCCCATCTCTCTTGGAGAACGCCAACCTTTCCAAAATGGAATTTATATAGTGGCATTGTGTTTAGGGGATCAAAACAAGTCTATTGATTCTTTTTTGGGATAGTTTTGATATTTTGAGTACATTCCAAACATCTTGGAGGAATATTCTATTTTTGTAAAGTATTAATTTTAATTAACTTAGATCGCCAATGAGCTTTAGAGTATGTTGGCGTAATCATAATTCACTTTTGGGCTATTGTGTTATTTTCCACAACATTGGGTGGATGTGCCAGAAAATAATTAAAATATTAAATGATTAATATTTAAGCTATCAAAGAAGTGATTTTAAGGAACTTGCAAAAATTATTTATAATGGTGATTTTTAAAACAACTTTAAGACTCAAAAAAAAATAAAAATTCTTTTATGGCACTGAAGAATTATTATTAAAAGGTTATTCTAAATTAAAATTTCTTGAAAGTTCAAAAAGTGCTTACCAAAAGGAAATTAGAGGAGAACAAGGGGATATAACATTTTTTTAGCTCTATTTTCTCGGTGAGGTTGAACATTGTTCATCTCCTCCACCTTAGACAAAATCCTAAGTTAAGATTGGTTTTGATGGTGACAGATTCCTGCCTAGCCAATACTAAGTGATTCATCTAGAGTCACAGTGTGTGCAGAAAGGATACAAATGTGGATTCACACAAAGTCAAAATTGGGCATAATGTTTGAACTTGAAGTAACTTATCGAAGTTTTGTAGGCAAACAATAAATTATTGGTTATTTGATTTACAGGTGAGGAATATATTCATTTTCTATATTCCTAAGTGCCATTCACAAGAAGTATGAAGTTTTGATTATGGGATGCCATATATGGGTGTTTGTTGAGGAAAAACTTTATTCATTGTTGGGTGTGAGGTTATTCCAGGAATAGACAATTTGTATGCACATTGCTTGTTGCTTTACATCTTGGAGGTCTAACATTACCTATTGAGAAATGGACATGGGCATTGTGAATACCTATGCTGGCCATGATCATTCCAGGAGGAGGGCATGAGTGTATGGAGGGACTCACAACAATCTTATATTGAATGTGAGGCCTTGTGGGGCCTATTGGGACATTGGTGCAACCTCTTGCATGCAGAAAATTGATTTGGAAGAATGACACCGGCTTTTGTGGAAGAAGTTAGCCCATATAGACTTGGATAATTCCAAATTCCAAATTTCAAATGATAGCTTCTCAATGAATATGAAGAATGACATGGGCTTTTGTGGAAGAAGTTAGCCCACATAGACTTGGATGATTCCAAATTTCAAATAATAGCTGCTCAATGAATAGTCTTATGTTCAATATGCTATACAAGAGTTTCAAAGGGTTGTATATGTACCTGCTAAAGTTGTGCTTATTTGCTGGGCATATCATTCAGGGCTGTACATGAAATAAACATTTAAGCATAAGTGGCAATTACATATGGACATTTACTTCCTTATACTTAAGTTATAGTTCATGTATATAGTCTTAGGATGTTTGAGAATCTTTTCAGATCTCTAGGAGTTGTGATGTGGATTATGGCTTTGGAGGATCTTATAATTTTTCAGATTTAGTCAAATTCCAGTAATCAACAGGTTCTTATCAGCCATTTCTAGTGCCGTTCACATTGCTACATCATCTTGGCACCTATTGTAAGTGTATTTGACATCTTTGGAGGTTAGAAGATTGAGCATTCTACATCTTTGTAATTTTTTTTTTTTGGGACAGCAAGTTGTAATATTGTTGTAGTCATTTCCAACTATATAGAAAGCTTTGACAGTGTTTGACAAAATGTCTGTGAAAGTTTTGGACATGGGGATGGTTTAATGATAAATTTATGATTCATAATTTTAATTGCATTTATTATTACTGTTACTATTAATAAATTCTTCGTTTTTGGTTGTATGCAATATGTTTGACAGAATGCCAATAAGCTAAAAATCATTAAAATTGCAAGTTTGAACAATATTTACTGCTTGGATTATTACAGTTTCACCTTCATTGACCATTAAGCCAAAATATTTTCGCTTGATTGACATCTTGGCACTAGAAGCTTGGGAGCCAAATAATGTATTTAGACCATACCATATTTGTCTTGATGTCTTTGTAAGATCAATGTGAGGCAAGCAAGAATATGATAATCTAAGACGAATAAGTGTCATTCTTTAATGATCTTTAGGTGTCCATTTTGTGGTTTCATCTACATATTATGGCTTTTTTGTGTTTCCAACTACAATATCCCACAGATTCTTTGCATCTTCATTTGCCACTTATGACAATCAGGCCCCTCAAATTTAAGAATAGCATATGATTTCTGCATTTACATTAAAAACTTATTTTATAATATCTCCAATTAAAAAACACATTTAAAATATGAACTTTCATTTAACCTTATCACTCCAATAGATACATTTTCAGATTTTTCACAAAATCCTCTTAAGGAAAGCACTTTGTTCAGTCATTTACCTATCAAAAATAATCTAGTTCTTTTTTGTTTTATTAGTTGATTTAGAACTATATTAAAATGCACCCATGATTCTTCATGCAATTTAACAATTATGCCTGAAACTTCTTCCCTAACTTCACAGCTTATGTGAATCAAGAGCAAAATTCTTATTTAATACTATGGCCAGTCAGGCTTGCCCACCTAACCAAATAGTTCCAAAAGCCTCCATAATTCTTCATGTAATTTCATGAACATGTCTTAAACTTCTTGCCCAGTTTCACAACTTTTGTGAATCAATAGCAATCCTTTTACCTAATACTATATCCGCTTGGGGCTTTTGTCTTAACCAAATGCTTGAAACTTCAACAGTCAAGCTGCCACTTAATATATTTGATTTATAATTGTATACAATAAAATACAACACGGGAGTGTATCAGAATCATTCCACAAATACTGAGAACACTGAAGACTCCATTACACCATCAAGAATGTCATATACTGTGTGTTGAATATCCCCTTTTACAGTTTTGTGCTCAGCCTTTTGGTGCAGAGGTAAGCGTGTTGGGTAGTAAAAACTGCTGAGAAAGGTGCCATATAAAAACTCATCAAATGTCACATCTCAACATGTTTGGGCAGCAAAGAATTCGACTTGGGTGCAGCAATTGCTGAAAACTTCCTCTTTCGACATTGGTCATGATATAAATGGCATTGATAGTGGCTTTTGTCAAATTGAGAAATCCATAATGCCCAAGCCTCTGCTCACAGGCCAGATATTGTGTGCATGCTTTGATACCAAATCTAAAAAATGATAAGAGCATATTTAGAAAACTAATTGCAAAGACTAAACCATGGTTGCAGATTGAATAATATGAAAAACTATTATTGATCATTTGGGATTTGCATACGCCAATTTTACATTACATTGTCTCTTGGCATATAGCTTTGCTTTCTCATCTAAAAACTATCCAAACTATTTAATGGAAACGTAATTTCCAAACCAACTAACATTATAAATCATTATTATTAAAAAAGTAGCACCTATTTATTTATCTAATCTATACTACATATGCTACATGTGTAATATTAATTCCAATAACTAAGTCTAAAACTTTGGCTTTAAGTAAAAAATTGTTCAATTGTTAAACAAATTTTTTTTAAAAATGGAAGGGTTAGATGGGTTTACAAAGGCCAATTTGCAGCATAGTTTCCATGTCCCATATCCTTGCTATGGTTGGCAAGTCACATTTATAGAGTTGTTGAGTACTTGCAAGTAATTGTGGCGACTCTAATTATGACTTGTTTGCTAGTACTTGTGAGTCAGATGACTGCTATGTGCATTTTTAAACTATGCTCTTGTGGGAGGAAACTTAATCAAGATAAAGGCATAGTTTCTTCTTGAAGTCTAGAGGTTAGTATGACATGATTTAATAAGAATTGGGAAATTGGATAGTCAAAGTGGTTGGAAACTATTGAACATTATTCAATCTTCCAATTATATTTGCTAAAAGCATTAGAATTAAGTATACAATAATGAACATCACACAATCTTAGAAGAATAGCAATGCCTTCTAATCGACATTGTAATATAATTAGAGTACAAAAGCTTACAAAGTACTTGCCAAATTCATCAATGCTTGTGATTCAGATTATGAAAATGAGTTAAATGTGAATTTACTCACTCCATGTCCATGCGAGTCCAAGTTGCATAGTCATCATAAGTGCTGGTGTGCCTCTGTGAGTCTACAACTCAAAATTTCTAGAATCTGCAAGGACATTTGCCTCACAAAAAACACATAAAAAAGATATAAAGTATATAATGTTTTATGTAAGCAAAGATATGTGGATAAGCAGGTCATTTTCGTCTTGGTTGTGTAAGATGAATTTATATGTTTGAATAAGTTTATTTTTAGATGTTGCGTAAGTGGATTCATAAAAAAGTCATTTTCTTCTTGGTTGTGTAAGATGAATCAATATGTTTGAGCAAGTCAGCCTCTGAAATTTGGAAGCATCTAAAGGAGTTGCATGAGACATCCAACAAGAGCTGAGCGTTCTTCTTGAAGAACCTGTTGTTCTCCATCATGATGGATGAATGTATGTCCTTTCAAGAGCATCTCACGAAGATTAAGGACATCCGAGATCAACCTGAAGCTATTGGTTGGAAAATAGAGGAAGAAGATATTGTAGTCATCACCTTGAAGAGTCTAACTAAATCTTATGAGCACTTTATAGAAACTCTCAACATTACTTCAACTAATGTTGATCTGAAATTTTTAGAGTTGTGCACCAAACTCCTATAGTAGGATCGTTGGAAACAATGGTTTGGTAGCAGTGCCACTTCGTCCAATTGAGAGCAAGCTTTGGAGCCAAATCCTTTCACAAGGATAAAGGAAAATCGCATCCATCTCAGTCATCTTAGCAAAAGGTCACCAGTGAATCTCAGGATGGTTCGAAGAAGGTTCAATGTAACTATTGTCATAAATATGGCCATTTGCTCAAGGATTGTTGCAATCGTTTGGCTTCCGAGCAATGCAAACAGGGAGGGTCTTAGCCTAAAGCCACTGTTGCTGAGCACACAGAGTAGAAAGAGTCTTCTTTTTTATGCCTTCATGGCTAAAGACCTGCAGACCATGTAAAATCTTGTGCCCGGTATATAGATTCTGGTGCTTCTCGACATGTCACTCACAGGTGTGATTGGTTTGCAAAATTTTCTCCGTTTACTGATTCAGTCATATTTGGAGGAGGTGAAGAGTATACCGTTGTCGACAAGGGCAATGTTCATATACAGTCTGGTGGGAGGAATCTCATATTCCTCGATGTATACTATGTTCTTGACATGGAACTAAACCTACCCTCAGTGAGTTAGATCATGCGGCATTCTCCTAAGCTTGATGTGGTATTCAGTGCACACAAGTGTTCGATTGTTGATCGTGCGACATGCGCTACTGTAGCTATTGGCATTGAGGATCATGGTCTATACAAACTTGTGGATACTAGTGATTCTGTTGAGCATGCCTTCGCAACTAAATCATCTTCTATTAGCAGTCTTTGGCATTAGCAATATGGTCAGTTGAACATTCACTATCTTGCTCAGCTTGTTCGAGAAGATTTAGTACATGGCCTACCTAACATTCAAACTTATAATCAGCGAGTTTGTGGAGCTTGTTAGGCCGGGAAGCAGCACAGGACACCGTTCAAGGATGACTTGTGGCGAGCCTCTAATGTACTACAGTTGGTCCATGATGATGTATGTGGTCTAATGAATACTTCTCCTATTATTGGGTGCAGGTATTTCTCGCTTTTTGTTGATGATTTCAGCTGTAAAATGTGGGTGTACTTTCTTAGAAACCAGATGTGTTTACTATACTTTAGAAATTTAAGGCCTTAGTAGAAAAAGAGTTTGGTTGTTCTATTATATCTCTTAGGTTTGATAATGGGGGGGAGTTTTGTTCTACTGCTTTCTCCACTTTCTGTGACACACATGGGAGAAAACGTCAGTTAACCACACTGTACACCCCTCAACAAAATGGCGTTGTAGAACGTCGCAACCACACCATTACAGAAATGGCTCGGTCAATGATGGAACACATAAATGTTCATAAGAAATATTGGGGAGAAGCAATGTTTACTGTGGTCTATCTCCTTAATCAGTCTCCTAGACATGCTATTAAGGGGAATATTTCTAAGGAAGCCTGGATTGGTTGCAAACTTAGGATCAACCATTTGAAAGTTTTTGGCTCTTTAGTATATGTATGGATTCCAGATGCCCACCACTCTAAGTTGGATTTCAAGAGTCGGAAGCTTATGTTTACAGGATACAACGACAACCATAAGGCTTATCGGTTGATTGATGTAGACACTGATCGTCTTATCTTCAGTCGCGATGTTGTCTTTGATGAAGAATGAGGACCATTTCAACTTTCCTCATATGAGCAGAATTTTGAGGAGCAGCCTCTAAAGGCTTCTAATTTGGGTGTTCGTCTTCCATTGGGTTCACTTGATGGGAGGGATGATGCAAATTCTGAATTTGATGATGTACTACTTGACTTCCCTCCGGATGATGCTAATCTTCCACTTGTTCTTGATCCTCTTCCACCTCCAACTCCAGTTATTCCTCCTCCTGATGTTGGCACATCTACTCTTCGGCCTAAATGGTGGGCTAAGACCTTCAATGATCTTCGTCTTGATGAACTCATTGAGGGTAGATTTTCTAGAAATAATGGCAAGCAACAAAATACAGTTAACTTTGCTCTCATGGCCAACCTTCATAGTATTTATGAGCCTCAAACATTTAAAGAGGCAACAGGGATTCCAGAGTGGGAACATGCAATGGATGTAGAATACCAGAGTCTTTTGAAGAGCAACACCTGGGTTCTCTCTGATCTTCCTCAGGGAAGAAGCTCATTAGCTGGAAATGGGTGTATAAGGTCAAGTATCATGCAGATGGTACCTTAGATAAATACAAGGCTATATTAGTTGCTTGAGGGTTCACACAGCGGAAGGGCATTGACTATGAGGAGACTTTTGCTCTTACTACCAAGACGAGTACAATTTGTCTTCTTCTCGCCATTGCAGCTCAGTTTGGATGGAAAGTCCAAATGGATGTTAAGAGTGCCTTCCTCAATAGTGAGTTGTAGGAAGAAGTCTACATGACACAACCTCCTAGTTTCAAGGTTGCTGGCAAAGAACACCAAGTGTGTCGACTCAATAAAGCACTCTATGGACTCAAACAAGCCCCTCGAGCGTGGTACATCAAGATTGATTAGTACTTGGTTGCTTATGGTTTTCAGCGTTGCTCTTTTGACAGTAATCTGTATATCAAACACTCTGGTGATGATGTTCTCTTTCTTGTTGTCTATGTGGATGACTTGATCATTACTGGCAGTTCAACGCATTTGATTGCCGAAATCAAACAATAGTTGTGCAAGGATTTTGATATGATAGATTTGGGGCTTCTTCATTATTGTTTAGGTGTTGAGGTTTGACAGATTGGTAATAACATTTTTCTTTCCCAGTCTAAGTATGCCAGGAACTTGCTTGACAGGTTTCAAATGAAGGATTGTAAACCTACTTCCACGCCTATGGAGAAAGGACTGAAGTTGTTAGCCAATTCTAATTCTCCTCCTGTTGATGAAACCACTTTTAGGGAACTAGTGAGCAGTCTCATCTATCTCATTGCCACTAGACCTGATCTTAGTTTTGTAGTAAACTACATTTCACGCTTCATGACAGCTCTCAAGGCTAATCATTGGGTAGTAGCAAAGCATGTGCTGTGTTATGTGAAGAGCACTTCTGTTTATGGATTCTATACACTAGGAGTCATGATCCCAGACTTAGTGGGTTCACAGATTCAGATTAGGCAGGTTCGGTTGATGATAAGAAATCAACCTCTGGATATCTGTTCAGTTTGGGATTTGGTTCAGTCACTTGGACTAGTTAAAAGCAGCAAGCAATGTCTCTCTCCTCGACAAAAGCAGAGTATTGGGGAGCAGTTAACGCATCTTGTGAGGCAGTTTGGCTTCATCGAATGCTTGGGGATATGTATATCTCAAGCAGGTCCGACTCCCTTGTTCTCTGATAATGAGGGCGTTCTCAAGCTTGCCAAGAATCTGGTCTTCCATGAAAGAACCAAACATGTGGATGTTCAGTCATTACATTTGGTAGTTTGTTGAAGACAGATCAGTTCAGTTACAATATGTTGCAATTGTGGATTAGACTGCAGACATTCTCACCAAGCCTCTTGGCCCATATAAGTTTGCTAAATTCAGGGAGTAGCTTGGTGTTGTTGGCAGATTGACCATTAAGGGAGGGTATGAGAATATTATTATATTACTTTAATGGTCATCTTTGTATATTTATGTAAATTATGTAGATAAGATCATTTGTATGATCTTCTTAAGTTTCTAATTAGAAAGTTTCTATTTTTCTCTTCTTGTAAATTCTTTATAATGATCTATTCGATCATTTGTTAATACAACAAACATTTTTACCAATTACTTCTCAGTAATAAATACACTCCTAACAATAAATATTCAAGTCATATCTCTATGGTTCTCAAATGGCATAAGTAGAGCTTAGGGATTGATAGCATCTTACAATTTTATAGCATTGATCCATGGAAGATGTAGTGTCCCTATTTTTTCGGACGATTAGTAACTTGCTAGAGGTTATGGCATAGCATACAAATATATGAATATTATTTAATCCTACAAACAAGACCTATCTCTAAACAAGTCTTTGGCACATTTGCTTCCCCTAAGGTTGCTAGATGAGTTCAAGTCCTAGATGAAGTTGTTAAAGATTTTCTATTAGATATATATGGAACTCTTACAACAAGAGTGACAATTTGACCCGACTCTATCAAAAAGAGAATCTATTTTCCAAATACCTAAACCTATTGTGACAACGTTTTCGAGAAGACATTGAGATTTTGATTTTTAGTAAGAAAGTGCATAGAGAGATCATGGCAGCAATATTTGTGAGTGCCAAATAGATACAAATAGTCTATTTTCCTAATTAGACTCTGCATTTAATAGATTGTGCATGCCTAACATTTTTGGCCCAAGCCGCACCCCTGATCCATTCCTATACTCAAGTAATGTTAACTGTTTCTTTATAAGATGAATACTTTTGTTAAAAGGGTTCCTGACAGGCTAAGGAAATGTAAGGTGACCTAATGTTGCACAAATTGTAATGTCCCCTTTTTGGCTAACTTAGGAAATAGGGACAATTACCTTGCAAACTCAATTGCAAGAGACTAATTTCCTTTTTAGTCTTAATTAATACTATGAATGATACTTCTTGTGAGTGCTTATGTATGAGATTAATAGTTAAATCACTGCTTTTTCTAATATGACAAGTAGGATATGCAATGTGTGTGTGTTGATAATACTTAATATTATCTTATGTACAATATGCCAATGTTAAGCATCATTGCTGTAAGCAAGGATTATATATTCTAATCTGCAGATGTATAGTTTGGCCTTCTCAGATATAACAATATGAACTATGCAATGATGATTATGTGATGTGTCTGATATGTTGATATGCATGGACAATCACAAAGGTGCTGCTATATCTGATATAACTGTCTGAATATGCAACAAGAGATGATGATGTCACTTTAGAGCGATGAGGTTGCTGTTTCTGATATGAATATTTAATCTTGCAACTTTGGTGCCATCTCAGATTATCACTTTCAGATTATTGAATTGTTAATGCCAATAAGGCAAGTGCTCAACTGAGCAAATCCAAATAGGATAAATAGAATAAGCTGTAATTTGATTCATATTTGAAATGATTGACTTCAATTTTCACCTATATCTCTCATTATTGAATGGCTGCATCCTTTAGACATGCCTACACTCTTGCAAGATATCACACCCCTTCACATTGTTAACTGATGAGTAATTAACTCATAATCAATTCTTTTAATCGAACTGCCCTTTAATTAGTATTTGCCAATGACTAGTTAAATTGATACTTATGCTATGAAATCGGTGGCTATTACTTATGAGGTGTCTCCTCACTGACCGGTGCCCAGCCATTTGTTATCATCGCCATCTCTTACCAGTGACGATATGATTAAGATTAGTCAATGTTGAATTAGGAATCTTCATCGACTCAATCTTCATTCGTATTTGATACCTTGAAGTGATTATAATATTATTAGTTCTTTCGACTCTTTATCATATACATATTCCTCACTGAGTGGTGGAAGTATTTCTGACGCAGTCATTCCTTAATCCAAGGCACTGATTGTATCCACATTCCTCATGGACGATTGCAAACCCATTTGTATCTTTGTTGATCTTGTTCATGCCTTTGCAGATTGATATACTTCTCTTATGATTGTTGTAATCAATATTTCAGTCGATATCATTAACGGCATTATGGATACTTCAAGTGTCGGCATCTCTGCTGACCAAGGTCGGACCCCTTATACATTGAAATAGGTAGCATTACTGATCATGTAAGTTCTCTCATTTGGTACTTCTTACAGTTGATATTGATACCCTCAATTACTAGCCGCTTGATATACATGTTATAGGTTGCTGGCTTGGTTTGTTATTCTGCATACTTAATCAGCATCGTAATGCTCATATTATAAGTTGCTTCTGTAATACTTGTTGATGTCTCCATTAATTATACCAACTTAGTGTTGTCGACCTTCCTTTCGTGATATTTGGAATGAATAATCATCGTATGATATCCCTTGCTGAAGATAGTTGATATGGATGGTGATTGATGATGATCATCATTATTACCTATCACTTCTCAAAGACAATGTCATGCTAGTCGATGTCTTCTCAATGTTTTAGTCGATCTTCTGTTAGCGATCTCATTGTTATTCCCATATGTTTAATAAACAGTGGAGGCTCATATAAATAGGTTTCAATCTTTAATTAAAACTTATTAAATCGTATATCAATTTGTAGGCTCTGAATTGGGGACATCACACAAATCTAGATGAAATTGGTGTTTGTAAGACAAGGTGTTGGGGCATTTGACCTATCTAAAAGGTATTCAATGATACCTAATGGTCTCTAAGGCTATGTATCATTAGGTAGTTGATCTTCGATGTATCATGGTTGATTCCAAACTGCACTAAAAGATGTGAGTGTGTCGTAAGTCTAATCTTCAAGTGAACAGCTAGTCATCATTTCTAGTGTACACAACCAACAATGGTATGATAAAAGAAGTTGATGGGGAGTTGGGTTTCTATTTCCTAGAATGTGAAAGGGCATTTTGTTTTCTATGTTAATGTTTTTGTAGCGGCAGGAGATATCATGTGTCCTGCGATGACTTCATCAGCGTTTGATGGTTCATATTCTTGCGTAACTATTTTGTAATCTAAGAAGTCCTTTCTCTTTTGTAACTGCTAGCTACTGATTAGTCACCATCATGTATTGGGAGAGTCTTTACGTGGCTTTTGAGATAGCAAAGACTATGCAACATCATCGTAACAGCTGGCTGTGTGTTTAATCTGGGCCTCCGTAATTGGTAATATTACCATGTCTCTCTCTTTATTCAGGCATTGTTTATTATTGGTTAAAGCCGATATGTTTAACGTTTGCTGTGGATGCAATGTTATGTAAAATTTGAGAGATGTCAGTTTTGTCTATTCATATTCACATGGCAGTTCCGTCTCTTAATTGGTGTATGCCTTAGATATTTGACGGTGTTGTTTTCATATCTCATTCAGTCTTGAAGAACAGAGGCAGAGTATTATTTTTAGAATACGGCAGATATTATGTGCGATTTTCTATGTATTGATTTTTTCAGGATTATTCATTCTGAGTTCTCTGCAAATGTCAGTAGTAGATGTTTTATGTGTGAATATTGTATGTGCTTCGAGCAGTGATTATTCAAGAAAATTTGAGTGACATTATACTTGCTGCAAGAGCAATTATTGTGTGTCCTCTTCAGACATCTCGGCATCTGCTCATTGTTTCATCTGCTTCAGATATTTTGTATGATCAGTGTATGCTTATTTTAGATGGGTCAATCATTTCATATTTAGTATCTGTGAGATACATTAGATTTCATATATATTGTTGGTGCTGATCAGTGTGTTGCTCTAACTATGATCAGTACATACTTCTGTTGATTGTTAAGAGTTAACAATCTCAGATTAGATATTCTTCTGATCAAGCTTGAGAACATTGTATTCTGAGTTTTGAGCATACAATAAAGGTATCTCTTTTGGTGTGGCTGGGTTTTTCCCTCGAGTAGGAGGGTTTTCCCAGGATAATCTCTGGTGTATTTGTGTTCTTAATTTATCTGTGATCTGTTATGTTATTCTGGCTCTCTAAAACTTAACATTGTAGAGCTTATATAATTTCCATAACATTTGTTAAAATATTTTTTTTGCTCAGTGGGAATTTAAATGAGCTCTATAATCTAATTTTGCAGAAAAGTATGTTGAATATCTGGAGTATATTGATATGGCAAAATATACTCGTGCTTCATGAGTGCAATCAGGCAACAATGGTTTAGAAAGCCCACAAAAATGTGTGAACATGTTCTTAACAATTTGTGTTTGTGCTTTTCATATACTGCAGTGTCTCTTGTAGAGTTAATACAAAAGACTTGTTATTTTGCAATCTTGTGCACTCTAAGATTAACTGATTTATTAGAGAAGTTGATTTGTTCTTCTCCCATTTTTCTTTTTGGTACGTCATGCAGTTTAAGGATTTATTTTAGATACATTTTCAATACATTAAAGGCTATGTATTTTAATCTTGGACAAAAATACTTAATCTGTAGAGTTGCTTTGATGGTATTTTTATGCTCAATTTGCCTTCGAATACCTTACTTCAGAAAAAAATTGTGGATATGTTAGGTTACAAAGATGGGTTTGAAGACTCCTTTCCGAGATGGACTGTTGAAACATATAGCAGAAGATATTTTGCAGCTGGCAAAAGTAAGGCATCCTTGTCTGTCTTAATTTTTATTGATGTACTTAATATTATAGTGTTTCTGCAGTCATACTTCTACAGATAATTGTTTTTGTGGGTAGATCCTGTCTGGCTTTAATAAATCATGCCCAAATGCTTCATTTTAACTGATGTTTGTTCCCCGCTGACCAGTCTGCTGATATTTTGTTTTTGTTTTTTGGATTCTTTTTCTTGTCATTGTTTCCTTTTGCATATTGCTTTATTACACGTGTTGTAGACTCCATTAATTGTATCTTTTACATTCCCA
This sequence comes from Chamaecyparis obtusa, assembly GCA_027943335.1. Taxonomy (NCBI): domain Eukaryota; kingdom Viridiplantae; phylum Streptophyta; class Pinopsida; order Cupressales; family Cupressaceae; genus Chamaecyparis; species Chamaecyparis obtusa. Next base: position 68,558 of record BSBK01006200.1, on the reverse strand, counting down.
TGGGCCATTTTCACCCCTAAAGCATATAATTATTTGAGTAAAATTAAAATTGCATTTTAGAAGTAGTGCTCTTATCATCTTATGTGATTATACTATATATATTTTCTTATGTTTCTTATGACATCTCCCTTCTGAGGCTCAGTTTCATTTTACTACTTAAAATTCTGACTGGTTGAAGTGGTCTTATTATTCACTGCTGCAGGATGGTTTGCAAAGAAGAGGCTTTAAGGAAACTGGCTTTTTGAATGAAGTAGCTGAAGTAGTTAGAACAGGTAACATATCTTCCAACAAGTATCATAATTTTTTTTTCAACTTATGGAAATATTAAAAGTAAATCAAACTCGAAATAGCAATGAATCATATTGTATGTTTAGTATTCAAGGCCTGTAGGCAATGTAAATACACAATAACTTGAAGCAATGTGAAACTACAATTGCTGCATTAGGAAAATAAATTCATAGATTGTAGTCCTGAGGCATAGAATCCAATAAAGCATTTTGTAAATGGAGGAGAATGAGAACAGCCATAGTGGTGGAAATCTAAAATGGAATAACTGAATCTAGCATTATAGTAATGCTTGCTATTATGCATTATTATTGCTAATGATGGATGCAAATTGAGCCTGGATTCCATTCTAAATGTTTACCGCATTGAAAAAACAAAAGCAGTAGTTGAAGTTTCAGTATGCAGTAAGCTCATTAGTTCTGTCTTAGAAAAATCAGGGCAAGGTATTATTTGTATAATGTTGAATAAACCAATATTGCATTACTTCAATATTTCTTGGATTAGCCAAACAATCTAGCATATAATTGGTATATGGGGAAGTGGATTTGACATGTATTGGATGGTCAAAAATATTTGCAGAAATCTAGGTACAAGGTGTAGAATTCAGTATAGCAGGTTGGAAATGGATTTTAGTACAAAATAAATTCCTTGTCAGTTGTCTTAGAAAAACTGGTTCAATTAACGTAAGCTGTATGGATCCCTGAATCTTTTGGGCATTCATTCCCTAGGTGTATGTAATGTCCCCTTTTTGGGACATTAGAAGTCAATTAAATAATTAAATTTTAAGTTGTCAAATTATATCTAATTTAACGACTTAATTTAATTATTTAATTAAGTAATAAAATGACTTTTATGGAGCTTAGTGAAAATTATTAGTCATTTTATTTTAAAGGGGGATAATAAAGAGACATAGAAAATGAATTCCAAGAGACAAGTAGAGGGAAAATGAAGAGTCACAAGGATGTGCTAGTAAAGAACATTGAGAAGCTCATTCTCAGTGAGACATGGGGACACATGCCCTCTTAAACCCCTGCGTTTCCGGTATGGGTACTTGGCGTCCCTCACCGTCACTTAGCCATTGCTCAACCTTCGCCAGAATATGGGGACAGCTAGAGGTCCCTAGGTTGTCTCAAGGATGCCCAGGAGTCCCTTGAGCGTCTCGGGGATGCCTGGGAGTCCCCTAAGTGTCTCAGGGATTTCTAGAAGTCTCTTGTACCAAGACATTTAAAAAGTGTATTTTTTTTTCAGATCATTTGCAAACATAATATGGGCAGTTAATGAGGGTTTGTAGCTACTATTGCATACATTATTGTTAGTTGTGCTGGCTAGTCTAAATAAAAATCAGAACTGGGGTTTCCATGTTTGCAATTCATGTGGTGCAATTGTCATATTATTGATATAATATAAATCTTGCATTTGCCGATTCGACAATTTTATTTAGTATTCTAATTTATAAAAGTAATTAGTAATTTGATATTCAATGTATAAAACTTCAAGGTTCAAGTATACTATAGTCTGTATTTAGTATTTGGCATTTGCAATTTTGCTATTTTACTTCTTATACTGTTATACATATTTTCTTAACTAGCATTTCAAGTACTATATGTATACAACACCACCCACTCGCCCCTTGTCGTCGTCCCCCTTGTCTCCCTGGCATCTCCAAATTGGAGCCCTTTTTTCCCCGTCCTGAAAACTCGTCCCGCCATCCCCTTGTCCCTCAGGACCCGTGTTACAGTGCTCATCACAATATGCTTGGTTTATTATTCTCCCTTTGGAGAGTTTGAGAACTTTATCTTTCAGTTCTGAAACTTGAGGATGAAAACCTTTAGGATTTCTTGGTGGATTCGCAATGGAGTTCACAGTTGGGCAAATTTGTGAAGTCTTCATCTGAAGACAATCCTTGTTGTAATAGAGGTATTTCATATTTGTTTGGAAATAAGGTTGTCATGATTTATATATTTTAATGGTAGTGTTCATATCTCTATTTCAATTTGAATTTATATGGTTTTCAAAATAATCTGTTGGATGAATAGAAACCATTTGCATGCAAATTGTTGTTTAAATTCTTGTGGTAAATTTGGAAAAATCTGGAGCAAATATCCTAGGGGGATATTTTAGTGTAGGTTTGCAAAGTTATATCAAGCAAATGTGATGTCCCCTTGTGTCTTTTGATTTCCCCTCTTTTAATAGATATTACTATTTAATGCATAGTTTTCTGAATGTGCTTCTTTAGGAATGTTTAGGTAAAGTTATTGTCTATATTGGTAGAAATATATGAATGATCTGAAACAAATCAGATGGTCAGGAGAGGGTTTGTACATCAGATAATTAGGTCTCCAACATTGAACAAACTACATAGACAACCCCAAGTTTATGGGATTGCGGGATAGGGGGATGGAGGGGCATGTTTGCTTGTACCTGATTTTCCAAGCCATTTTGGGCATGGCTATATAAATATAGAAAATTTAAAGTACATAGGGAAATTTTAAATAGTCATATGAAAACATGGATAAAACATGCATATATACATTATAGAACCTTAACATATAACATTTGTGCTAAATAACTTAAATTTGGATTTTACATGTGAGTCAAAGTCAAACAAATTATCAAAACTCAAACATTAATACTATGGAACTGCCTATGTCCTCGAGGCATCCTCGTGTCCCCGAGGTGTCTCCATTTCTAGGATGGGTCAAATAGGCCTAGGGCCGTGTCCCTGGGACGTCCCCGTTCAGGGATGGTTCAAATATGTTTGGTGATGCATCCCCAGGTATATTACAGCCAGCATGCTTCAGATATTATCAATAAAAGTATATTGTTTTTGAACTATCCAATTGATAATTATCATAAACTCATTGAAATCTGTAAACTCCAAAGTCCAAATACACCCAAGTTGTAGAAATTATTCAATCTTCAGCACAACTTCTAAAACTGCTCTTGAAATAACTTTTCCACACTTGTGTGATGCTTGGATGGAATTGCCTCTAATGGATAAGAGTGGTTTGGTTCCCAAATACTATCTGGAAACCAAGATGTTTTTTTTTAACCGATTTCAATACCAAGAGGGTTCTTGTCCTCTAGCCAGAAGATGAACACAAAGTGCTTGATCTTCGACAAAAGAGTTTTGGCAACAATGCAATGTATATCTTCTTCCATGCCAAACTTCTTTTATAGACCCTTGAGGGAATATAATATTATTTTCTTACTTCCCCTAGTGTTGTTTTCTTGCTTACCCTTTTCCCTCCAAAACCTAATGTACAAAGTTTCTAGAAAGTACTTTTCAGAATAACATTACTGTAATGTCCCTTGTCGGCACTTTACTTAATTTATCTTAGATTTCTTGATTAGGGTTTGGATTGTAATATTCCCCAATAAGATTAGTTAGTTATTTTATTAAATTTAAGTTGTAATATTCCCTTATTTCTTCTTCTCAATATTTTCTTACTTTCCTTTTATACTTTTTTCCTCCCTTGAGTTCCTCCTACATTTCCTCCTTTATCTCCTATCTTTTCTCCTTTATTTTCTTCTATTTTTTCTCCTTCATTTTCTTTTATATTATTTTCTTCCAAGCCTTCCATATTATTTCTTAATATTTCTTCCTTTCTTTACCATGTTATTCAAAATGTTATATTCTATTCCCTTTTATATTCTTAGTGACATCTCTGTAGAGAGACTTGCCATTTGATATCTTGTTATATTAGTTATTAGAATATTAAATGTTAAATATTGAACATTATTTTACTTGATTAAAAATGATTATATATTATAATATAATAATATTAATATTAACTGATTATGTATTATAATATTTAAATATTTATATTATAATAATTGAAATCTTTAAAATATTATATAAGGAATTAAATATATATATTTTATTTATTATCTATTATTATTTTGTAATTATCAACCATACATTATATGACATTATAATATAATTAAAATATCATATTATAATTATATTATTATTGTCTAATATTTTGAATATTAAATATCAGATATATATTTCATTAATTACAAGATGTAAGAATCATATTATAATATTTTAAATAATTATATTTAGATATTTATGGTTCGATTTTATTATCTTATAATTATAATTTTTTATATTTTATAATTACAATTATAATTATATTCTATTATTTATTTATTAAATTCTCTTATTATTTTTATTTATTTAATCAAATTTTATTATTTAATTATTATTTATTATTAAATCTTATTAGAGAAAGGGGACATTACAAATATTCCTGGATCCCATTCTTAGTAACACTATTTATCCCTCTTTTTAAAATGTAATTTTTTTACTATTAAAACATAAGTTGCCTTTTATGAATATAACATTGAAGTTCTTTTTGGACAACTGAAGTTAAATAATTAAATTTTTTCCCTTGCATCATTCAGTTAGCACTTATCTTGAAATGACCCCAACCGGCCATTTACTAATTTTTGCCAATAAAACTCATGCAAATTCGAAAACCAATAGAACATGCAAATAACCGTTGAACCAATAACAATAACCAACAAATATATTTATATAACCAGCAAATACATTCCCATGAAATAACTCAGAAATATGGTTTTGTATTATACATCAACAATACAATAACCAAGAATTATAATATCCAATCTGAAATACAACAAAGAACAATAAGATTGGATGAAAGGAACCTGGTAAAACAATGGCGAACTCTGAAGTGAATCCGCACCGGGATGAATCGGGTTTCTGTCCAATCCACCAAGAAATGCTGAAGGTTCCTGTCCTCAGATTTCTGATTCGATAGCTGAAGCTTCTTGAATTCTCAAGGAGAGATAAAAATCCATAAACTGAAGCATGTTGAGTGAGACTCCAAAACCTCCTCTTATGGTTGCAGTTGTGACTCTTCAGTTTCTCCACTGGGACTCTTCATATGCCCATTTCGTCTCTTTATAATTTCACTTTAAGTCACTTTTTAAATAAATTGACCGTTGAGTTATAAAGTGAAATAATAAATAAAGTGACGAATCGTCCGTCATTAAAATGGAGGCCCAAATGAGCTCGGATGCCGACGTGTGATAGCTCGCTGGAAAGCTCTCGACGAGATGCTCCAAGTCCACTATTGGAAAGCCAAGAATTCTGAATCCCTATTGACTTACTATAAATAGTAAGTACCCTGGAAACTTGCGGAAACTGCTCCGATTGGCCTGGAACTGAAACCACCTAGGCCAATTATCTCCTGGAGCACTACTGTGCCGCGGTTAGCCTTCTGAACCAAGGTGAAAAGGCTAACAACACGGCACAATATAATGTACCCCAAAAAGGGGACATTACATATCTAAAATAAAATAATAGGCCAAGGGTCTTCTGATTAAATTTGCATGAAAAATCGGACATGACACTTGAATTTAGAAATCATTCAATAAGCAAGTGCCTGAAGTTTTGGGCATCAAGAGGAGGATATGCATGTAAGATTCTTAGAATTGGAATTGTGTGCCAAAGATATCTTAAAACATAGGCAATCTAATGCTATAGCAGTCTTGGTTGGGCGTTTGGTTTGTTTTGACCATCCAAATATGGAAAGGAATTAAGCAAAGTGTTCACATCTACTCTTAAAAGTCGAAGCTAAGTTGGAAATTCAAACATATGTAGGACAAGTTTATGGGAAAAGGTGGATTAATGGTTTAAGAATCTTGAGTTCCACTACAATAAGCATCAAGTAAGTGAAGAAAAGATGGTATTCATCAATTTGAAAATGTATAGTCATCCATTCACATGAGCGGAGAGCTGTATTCATACATTGAAGCTAAGCAAGGAATCATCAATGACAAAATGGGAAGTATTCAATAATTATTAAATCCCAATTATATCCAATTGGGTGTGAACGGTAACATCAAATTCAATGGCTTTACTAAAATGTAATAAAAAAGACAAGGTCAAAGTATTCAAGAATTCGCTATAAATTTTAAGAAACAAACTGTCCAATTACTTCCCCTGTTAAAACTTAAGAACTCCAGAATGAGCAGTTCAAGAAAATAATAATAGCCATAGTAGAAGGAAGATTAGTCAGTTGTAGCCTTGATTTTGATAAGATAGCATGAACTACCATGTTCAAAAGTTGGTAGTTGTTGAAAGCAAAGAGGGCAAGGAGACTGGAGAGATAGCAAAGTTTTGTAACATCAAGATTAAACTCAATAATATAAAAATAGATCAAGTTTTGATTTGGCTCTTAAAACAAACCAATTTTAGGAGCAGTGAGGAAGTAGATGCACTTTCAGTTTTAGTTCTTAAGAAAGAAAAGAAAAGAAAAAGAAAGTATGTTAATGCCCTTGAATGATTGGGAATATGTCAAAGGGACTAGAATGTACATCAAGCAGAATAGAAAATAACTAGGGAAAACGTGGCCATAGACTTGAAGAAAATACATGGAAGGAAGAATAATAGGAAAAACAAAGAACCCTAAAAGGAAAAAGGTGAAGACCACACAGGCTAGAACTAGAAACCTCAGGTGCTCGTAATTTGGGTCACATTGGAGCCATGCAACATCGACTAAGACTCAAATCCAATGAATTAGTAGGGAAGCTTTTTTCTAGAGACCTACGGACATCTATTTTCATACCCATGGGATGGAGCTGTAGTGATGTAGAAATGCAATTGAATAATAAACTCTTAATCTCCATTGATGCTATTGGCTTTGATGAGTTGGAGTTTGATGTTGTAATCCTTGATATACATAGTGTAATACTTGGAAGCCTCTATGTATATAAGGGATACACCCTTCTACCCTCATATGACAAGAAGCGAAATACTGCATTGTCAAGTATGTGGAGGCATTCATTACGAATGAATACAGTGGCAGGTCAACAATGGCTCTGGCAAGTGTGATCCTAGCAAGGGGACATATTTGCTAGAAATGAATTTATAGTACTATTCTTGAAGGACAAGCAAGGAAGAGTAATTGTATCTCATTCATAGACAGTTCACAGCTGATATAAAGTCTTGCAACCTGTCGTAGTGTACCTGCTAACTCTCTTCCCAATAGCCAAAATAATCTTAATTTGTAAAAAGAGTTTTTTTGTGTAGTAATATGCTAACTTGTTTGTGTCTTTTCTTTTCTAAAGCTTGAAGAGAGAAGACAAAATATAACTGAAGGGAAAATTTATATTGCAAATAATTAACAATAATAATACATTGAAAACCTTTAAACTTAATCATCCAAAATCCGATACAATTCTGAAAATGAAATAATATTTTGCGAATTGTGAATGCCCAGAGGATTGAATCAGATTACAAGCACAAGCTCACCATACTCATTGCAGGAAATGAATATAAAAATCTGCAGCAATTACAATCAGCAAATACAAAGGGTTTCAAACTCTAGCTCACATCAATACATCACCAAAGTGCCGTAGTTGGAACTGTTATGCAGAAACAACAATAAATACAACAATGAACACACTTGCCAAACTCTCCAAACTTCTACAACTGCTTCTATAAATCAGATTTGCAATATTCACCACTGAAGATTGAAGTAATTACTCCCAATAAGCTCCAATGTGACTCCACTCCCAATCCTCTAGATTGTATTTCTCAACAACGTGGAGAATATCGCTTGTAAGGGTTCCGTCCTCACAAACCAGCAAGAACAAGCACAATCTCCTTCAAGAACCAAAGCATAAGCAATGACAATATTCAACCAAGTGTACTCAAAAGAGCTCTTCAAATTTCAATGTCTTTTATATTGTTCTCAAGAGAATTCATTCATTCACCTTGCCAATGTGGGATAAACAAAATCACATTTTTCCTTTCCCTATTTTTTCAGGATTTTACTTTTCCCTCTATTTTCTTGCGATTGCTTTTTCCCCCCATTTTATCACAATTCCCATTTTTCCGCAATACTTATTTTTCCAAAGTCATATTGTTATTACTAATCATTTCAAGGGGCAGGAGAACAAAGGAAGGATTGAGTTTTTCAAGGAAGTGATTAAGGAACTTGACAACATACAAAAGACTTATGATTTGGATAAATGTCCCAAAGCATGAAGTAATAAATTTTTGGACCAGCTAGAACCTTGGTATGAGTTGGGAGTAAAAGATAATATTCAGTTGGTTGACAATTCTTTGTTGGAGGTGGATGCTGATTGGACATTTGATAATCCACTCTTTAAGTTGGATGAGAGAGTTCTTTTTGACTCCAATGATGAGAATGGAATTGACTGCATGATTTGGGACCCATGTATAGTTCTTAGTGATGAGGTTTGGTCATGGGATTGGAGAAGTGGATTAATTTCTAGAGTTAGTGCTACTGCCCACTTACCGATCAACCTACATATGAGTTCAGATTCTAATCTATAGATGACTTGGATGGATTCTTTGGTTTGGCAAATGAGTAGTTCCTGGTTGAGGGTGGATGGTAGGTATGATTTGATCAGACGAGATGGTTTTTAGCTACTTCCTTACTCATGATTCCTATGCATTCAGTGGCATTTGAGATTGGTTATTGTTGTACTAGTTACTCTGCACTGTTGGTGGTGACCTTAGACTTTGAGTATTTTGATTTTTACACTAGCAGCTCAAGATGAGCCAATATATTTTATTGTGCGCCTATGATGGGTGTTATGTATTTCCATGGGAGATAATTTGCAATTGGAGAGTTGATCAGTGTTGATAGCTCCTTAAGATAATTACTATCTCCTCATATTTAACAATTGTGACAGTATGATAATTTGGGATCCTGGCATTGGCATGTTTGGTGCTTTATCAATGGGATTTTGATGAATGTTTTCACCATTTTGGGCGCGGTGATGTTTATATCAGAGTAGTGTAGTGGATTGGCGAGGTTGATATGGGATCCGAGCATTTGGTTTCAGTATGCAGATGCAAATTGCTTGAGGGCAAACAATCTCCGGGTAGGGAGGACTGCAATGTTCCCTTTTTGGGACATTAGAAGTCAATTAAATAATATTAAGTTTTAAGTTGTCAAGTTATATCAAATTAAATGACAACTTAGTTTAATTATTTAATAAATTATTAAAATGACTTTTATGGAGCCTAGTGAAAATTAATAAAGTCATTTTAATTTTAAAGAAAGAAAATAAAGAGACAAAGAAAAAGAATATGAAGAGATAGACAGAAGGAAAACGAAGAGTCATAGGGATGTGCTATAAAAGAACACTAAGAGGCTCATTCTGATTATGTTTGGTTATTGTTTTCTTTTGGAGAATTCTGGGAAGCTTTGGCTTTCAATTTTGAAAACCTGCGGACAGAAACCTTCAAGATTTTATCGGTGGATTGGATGGAAACCCGATTCATCTTTGGAGGTGGATTCACGACGGAGTTCACAACTGGGCAAATTTGTTAAGTCATAATCTAAAAGTAATTGAGGTATTTCATATCTGTCTAGAAAATAAGGATTGTAATGTTTATCTTCATAATTCATTCAGATCTCTATTTCAGTTAGATATTACATGATTTTCAATATAACTTGTTATAATAAAAGGAATCAGTTTGCGTATAGATTGTTTGCTCAAATTCCTTTGAACATTTGGAAAATCTGAAGCAAATATCCATAAGGGGATATTGCATTTGTTTTGGACAAGACAAAAGGCAAAACCAATGTTTCTAAACATTCCAATGGTGAGTTTAGATTTTCTCTAGCAATCACTCAAAAAATATTAGTAATAACAAAAAACTTTTAAAATGATGCTCACAACTCCCAAGAAAAAATCTTACAAAATATATATAAACTAGCCTGTGTGCAAACTTTCTCTAATGCCGTATAAGATTTTAGATTATAGCATTAAATATTTGCCCCAAGAAGAAATTCCTTAAAACTATCTACCATAACCTAGCAGCTTAAAGAAAAATGAGACTCACACATGCAATGAAACAAAATCTTGCTATTCTGTTCATAAAAATGAAAACAATAAATGCAATGAAGTTGTATTTATAGAATGTAGGAGGGGAATAGGACAGGACCTCTGTCTCTAAGAATTTAACTCCCAAGGAATGAGGAAACATGGCACTCTCCAAGAAATGTTAAAGTGCAACTCCTATAAAAGAGGGTGACACCTCTCAATCCAAGAAGGACAAGTATGACTCAACCTAACACACCTAAGTAAGGTGGTAACATATTGTGTAATAAATGCATTACACCAACAAATATGAGCATAATAATCTTTATCTTGAATGCATATGAGATTAGAAAACTATGCTCTGTACCCCACTATTGTTGAGCCACAGCAATAGATGTCCCGCATAAAACTCTCTAGAAAAAATGGTTATCTTTAGAGTGGTAACAGAATTCAAGAATACTTGCAACTTATTCATTTTTCAACCAGTGTAAGAACTGCACGGAAGGAGATGCGATAAATTACAGCCATAAGATTTCTTTTTCATTTTTAGCTCATCTTGTTCTCTTGACCTCTCAATATTTTCAAAGTTATTTGTGACTTGTGTTTGTTGTTTACATATCTTCTACTTTTTTATTTTTAAATTAACAATTGTAAGTAGAGTATCCCACCTTTTACTGTTGTAATGAATGAATGTTAAGATTTGTTGTAATGAGTGTGTGAAGACTTATTTAAATTTGAACATGTCATGTATCTTGAAATTCAATCTGTGAAAGATGTATACCTCTGTAAATGCTCCTTAATGAAACTTTGGTTAAAGATTTGCAGAAATTCACCATTTTGAGTTGTATTTTAGGTGTTACACCAGCAGAAAGACTTTTAGATCTGTACCATGGAAAGTGGGCTAACAGTGTAGATCCAGTTTTCGAAGAGCTGCTTTACTAAATCTGACCATCTACAACAACTTCTCATGCTGTCCAGGAACTCACCATAAAGGGTTATGAAAGTTCCATTCTTATAAATGTAACTGTTTCAAGGTTTTCTTGAAGCTTTAAGTTCACTCTTCTCCTTGTATTTTTCATTGCTTGGCATTAAGGATTTCATAAAAAATAATATGTAAATTTGAAGTTTTTAAAGAAGTTTAAAGTTGGATTCAATTTCAACAAAATTAGGTATAATTTACAGACGAATATAAAACCTATAAACTTGTGTATGATTTAATAATATCGAGCGAAGATTTTTAGTGGGGCAAAAGATGTTTTATCAATCAACATTTTCCAATTTTTGGTTCAATTTCCTTTATCCACCTTTGCTTGCGAGTTAGAATGGAATCAACAAGCCAAACAAAGCGTAATAATTTAAGATTCAAGCTCTATAGTGAAAACGCACAAATAAAAAATGTTAAAAATAGGATGTGCATGCTTTTTATTACTCAGTCTAAATTATTTTGAAAAGATAAATTATAATTCCATAGGTTCTTTAAGTTTTTTCAATAAATTAATAAACAACTCCTTTTGATATAGAGAGACTTCTAAACTCCTTACACAAACTTGAGATTTGTTGAATTGTATGGAACACGAGAAGTTTCAACAACAGATGCCCCATCTCACAGTTCAACCATGCACTTCGTTTCTTTATCAACCCTTAAAGTTAGTAGTTTTGGTATTGGTTCGTTATTTTAGTGTGAGGGTTCCCAAAGTGGTGGCCCCAACTTCTCAGGTTCCTCGTGCTAGTGATAGGGTTCCTCATTTCCAAAACATTGGAAGGATTTTAGTTGACGGCCTTATCGGGATGACACTGCCAGCAAATCTTAACTCTCAAGTCTTGGAGCTATTTGATAGAGCCCTAATCTTTAAGTTTTGGCATTGAACCCTCCTAATCTCTTGTCTTGGTGCAAGTCTTCATGGTCCAATGTTAAGGAGGATTTTTACATTGATAATAGGCTTGTTTATTTCATAGTGGTGTTTTCAAACAAGAGGGATATAGACCTTGTGCACAATAAAAAAGTCTGGTTTATGACAAGTTTTGGGTTGCATACCTAGTGTTGGATCCCCAACTTTGATCCTCGAGTTAGCTCTATTTGTTTCGCCCTAATTGGGTTTTCTCTACCCTCAACCCCATTGGAGTTTACAGATTTAGTGGTGGTAGAAACTTTTGCCAATAAACTAGGCATCTTCTTAAAACATGACTTGAGGCCTTATGGACATTTGCATCTCTCTATCAAATTTCGCACCTTGCTAGACCTAAGTAAGCCTTTTCACAAGGAACTAATAGTCACTTCTCCATACGAGGTCTGGAATCATAAAATAGCAATTGAGATTCCGACCTCAGTACATTTGAATATGGATAAGTTGGGTCATTTTACCTCAAATTGCCATGAAACCTATGTAGAGAAGTAACAATTTGTAAAGATTTGGTTTCACGTGCAACTCTATGCTTGCTTGCTCCTGATGCACTAAGGAACCCCTTTGAGATTGCCATTGCAGGTCAGGCTATTTTAGATAACCATCCTACCATGGTGTTGGTTGAACTAAACTGTCAACTTAATCAACAACTTAGTGTTGTCATATAATGTAAGGATAGATGGAACAATCTCCTCAAGATTTTTTGGGACTGACATTCACAAGGTGAGCCAACTATTGACAAATTTCATGGCTATTTTTTCTAGCTTGGCAGTTAATTTTCTCCCCAAACTTTTCATGATGTGTCTCACCTTGGTTTGGGGATTAGAGTGATTACCACAACTCCCCATTGCAAATGGCCTCAACACAAAAATGTTGATAATCTGTTCTCTAATCCGTTTAAGCAAAATAATGTGGATATTGAGGCTAAATCTCAGATTATGGATCAAGGGCATTGAAGTGGATATCCCCATTCTAGATAGGGAGATTGTAAGGTCACAAAACCTCTCTAACTCAAAATTGTCATTCCAATTAAAGAAAAAGGATGTCCATGGGTTATCGAAGTTGATTACAAAGCTTAATATTTTGGTGGATGAAGCAATAGTCTCCTCGCACTCTCTCCTAGTGTGAGATTTCTTGCCTACTGCTCTCAACAACCCTCTTTATTTCTTTGGATTCCTTGCTAGATTGTGCTAGGGTTTCATTTGGCGAGTCTGTTGTTGTTGGCTCTATTGGCCTTGTTGCGGTTTCCTCTTTGGTTGTTGCTGGTTTTGGGATTGATCCGGGCTCTGGGACTCTGTTGGTTGAGCTTGTGCAGTGTGTTGGACCCTTAATGGGTGTTGGGAATTCGGTTTTGGATTCCTTGTGTTGGACCCTTAATGGGTGTTGGGAATTCGGTTTTGGATTCCTTGTGTTGGGATGAAGAGGCCGCTAAAAAGGAAGAAAGATGAATCATAGTTAAAAGTAAATCCTCCAAAAGATCCTCGCCTTCTTTTGATATGACTCTCGAGTCCCATAAGAAGGGGACTAAAGGAAAATCTTAATGTTGGTTTTGTCTTTGGGCTGCTGATTTTCAAAGTCTTATCTTTTGCAGCGTTCTTTTGTGTATTTTTTTTGGGGATTGGCCTTTGGTTTTGGCTGGTCTGTTGTGTTTAGGGAACTTTTAATGCTTTATCCTAAGCTATATCTTTGTATAGGGTTTCGGGGCCCCTTTAAAACCTATTTTTGCATTCATCGAAAACCCTTTTTATTTCTCTCCCCTCCAGAATTTCCACAGAATGGAGCTATAGACAAAGTTGAGTTACAAATTGGGTTGAAGAATAACCCGTCATTACTTGTCTTTTTGGTGAACAAATCATCTGATGTTCCATTTTGCAAACCCCTTTAGGGTGTAGGTTCTCTACCCTCCTAGAAAGACCAAAGGGAAGACCGATAGACCATCTAAAAATAAGATAATCAAAGATGAAACAAAATCAAGCATTTAGACTACCTTAGATAACATCAACTCGTGGAAAGCATGGTGCTCCTCATGGAAGCTATGAGGATCATCACATGGAATGTTAGGTAACAAAGTTTGCATCATCAAATCATGAATTGAGGCATGTGGAGCAAATATCATTCTTCTCCAGGAAAGGGTTTGTAGAGTTAGAACCCCTTCAACCATTTTCCAAGTGGAAGAATTGGAATTACATTGCTTCCCCATCTATTGGAGCTTCTGAGGGTTTGGCAATTTTATGGAAAAATAAATTCATCAAGGTGAAAAAGGTTTTAGCTAAGGCAAATGGGCTGCAAATTCAAGTTGAATACTACAATGTTTGTTTCCATCTATTTAATGTGTATGGGCCTACCTCCGCCATTGGAAAACAATTGTTATGAGTCTCATTGATAGTAGCACGTGCCTCTCCTCCAGATGTCCCAACATGCTTGGGGGGGGGATTTTGATACCATCTTATCCCTACAAGATAAAAAGGGTGGTATAATACTGCCTATGAAAATGTTGTTAGAATTCAAGGAGTTTGTTTCAAATAATGGGTTGGTGGACTACATTCCATCCTATGATTAGATTACTTGGACCAATAAAAGAGCTAATTTAATGCATGTTGCTGAGAGGATTGACAAATTCTTTGTGAATCTTAATGGATAACAAAGTTTGCTCATTGTATGTCCCAAATTCTCGCATTCTCAAGTTTGGACCATTTTCTTCTTCAAGCTACAATTGCATATGTTGCTCCTTTGAAGAAACCTAATGTTGTGTTCAAGTTTGAAAAAATGTGGTTCAAGGACCCTTTGTTTCTCCCAATGTTAAAGTCATGGTGGAATGCTATGCCTTTCATTCTGGGTTCTAGGATGCTTTAGTTGACTAGGAAACTTCATTATATTAAAATGCAGATTAAACAGTGGAAAAAAAAAGCTCCAACAATATTTTTAATTCCAATGCTAATATTGAAAACCAATTGAACTAGATCAATGAGGAGATCATCAATTTTGGTATAAATCTTCTAATACCAAGAGCATAAAAGACTCCAACATGTTTATAAAGAAATTTTGGTGAGAGAAGAAATATACTGGAGACAAAAATCCAGAGAATTATGGTTAAAAGATCGGGATAGAAACACTTCTTTCATTCTTTAGCAAAAGCTATATTTGTCTATAATTTAATGCTCAAAATTTCAAACCCATCTGGTTCAACCTTAACAGATTTTGGAAAAATCTAGGATGAGGCTTTGCATTGTTTTACTTCATTGTTTTTAGCAGATCAACATGATGAAGTTTAAGAGGCTAGTACTAGAGAGAACTTGCTTAGAAACATCCCCTAGCTTGTTTTAGGTCAAGATAACGTTGCCCTCTTAAAACCTTTTGCTCTTGACAAAATCAGATATGTAGTCTTCTCTATGGGTAAGATGTATAGGCTACATTGGAGGAATCTAGGAAAAGTGGGGGCATTCTCAAGCAATTTAACATTGCTTTTATTGCTCTCATTTTATAGAAAAATGATCTGGGCACATTTGTAGATTTCATAACTATTTCACTGTGTAATACAATTTACTTTTTTTTTTCAAAAGCTATAGTAAGAAGGCTAGTTGAGGCGATCCCCAAAATTATTATTTCAGAGGAACAAGGGGATTTCATCCTAGGTAAGGAGACCTCTGAGGGTGTGTCAGTGGCTCATAAAACTCTCCATACCATCAAACTACATAAACTTCAAGCTATGATTACCAGATTCGATATGCTTAAGGCATATAATAGAGTAAATTGGGAATCTTTGCATCAAGTTCTCTTGAGCTTTGGTTTTTCTCACAAGTGGTGTAAATGGATCTTAGCTTTCTTGATAGGGGTCAAATTTTCAATTATCATCAATGGGTAGTTGTGTGGCTTCTTCTCTCCCTCACAAGGAGTTAGACGAGGAGATCCCTTGTCTCCCTGTTTATTCATCATTCTAACAGAGGCTCTTGGCCTCTCCATTGTAGCAATACATAGTGAGAACTTATGGAGAGGTATCAATTTTCCTTGTTCCCATATTAATGCCATACATATTCTATTTGTGGATGATACCATATTGTTTGAGGAAGGTTCCATGAAGGAAGCCTAGGCTATAAAACAAACATTAGACAACTATTGGCTAATTTTAGGTCAGAAAATTAATGTAGCAAATCCAAAGTCTTCTTCCAAAATTGCCCCCCTTATTTTAGCAGCGATTTTAGATTTCCTTGGTTTCAAATAACAACCCCTTCCAAGCATATATCTAGGCATTCCTTTTTTTTAAGGTAGAAACAAAAGATCTTTTTGGGATCCCATTATGAAATCCATTCACAACAATATTTCATCTTGTAAAAATTCCTAGTTATCACTTGTGGGTTCTCCTTGTGCCAAAAGGGGTACTATCCACTATAGAATTGAAGTTAAAAAAGCTTCTTGTGTAAAGGGAACCAAAGATCCTAAGGATAAAATCCATTTTTTGGCATGGGACAAAGTTTGCACTCTTAAGAATTTGGGAGATTCTAGGACTCATAACATGGAATGCAAAAATAAAGCACTTGGTGCTAAGCTAATCTAGAAAATGTACTCCAATCATAACAACTAGGCAACCATTTTGAAAAGTAAATATCTAGATTCAAAGGTTCAGAAAAGGATCTTTACCATTTGTGATCCCCATGTTGGGTCGCATATGTGGAATTGTATAATTAGATGCAGAGAGGTGTTCCTCCTTCATCTCACCTTGATCATTTATGATAGTAAAAAAGATGAGTTTTGGGAGGACTCTTGGAATACTTTTCCTCTAAATAATATAGATTCTCTCTCTCAAGCCAAGGAAACTTTGAAATGTTTGTGGGGATCAAAAGTTAAAGATTATTGCTTTATCAAAAATTGCAATGGGGTGTTAAATGCTACCTGGAAAGATATTTTGGCCACTCCCATTCTTGATGATCAGAAAATCAATCTTGCCAACATCCTAAAGAAGAAGATCACCCACTTCGAAGATATGCAAAACCGACTTATTTTGTCCCCCTCAACCTTGAGGAAATATACAGTCAAACAAGGATATAAGATCATATCCAACTCAAATCCCATTCCAAGATCAAATAAGTTTACCCTGTGCTAGGCAGAAGTTCTCCCTAAAGTGAGCTCCTTCACTTGGTTAGTCTTAAGGGGCATAATACTTACAAGTGATACACTTGAGCACCTTGGGATCACCCCTCCTTTGAAATGTGCTTTATGTGGTGTTCAACCTGAAACAATAAATCATATGTTTCTCCACTATCCTTTTGCCTGTTCGTTTTGGTATTCGCTCAAAAGTAAACTCCATCAGGTAGCCCCTCTTAATGCAAAATTCTCTGAGGTATGTGAAGCTTGGCCTCTTCTCCATCAAAATTCATTCTTTGCTACCATTTGGGTGGTGGCCCCATCTTTTCTGATTTGGAACATTTGATGGGAATTAAATCGTCAAAATGTTTGTAATGAAATCAATTCTCTTGACAGAGTTATTCAAAAAATTGAAGCCTCTATAGCTGAATCCATTAATGCATATTGTATTAAGACCAAGAATGCAAAATCTCATTTCACCTCACATGACTCCTGCATATTATTTGAATGGGAACACATTGCTCTTCCTTTCAAAGGTGCTCTTTTGAACAACAAACCAAATAAAATCATTAAAAATGAGATTAGGTGGAAAATCCTAAATCTAAATTTCATAAAACTCAATTTCGATGGTGCCTCTAAAGGCAATCCAGGAATCTTAGGCATCAATGGTTTCTTGAGGAATTCAAATGGAGATATAATTGTTGTACTCGTTGAAAGAATTCCATATGACACAAATAACACTACATAGGCAAGAGCCCTCCTGGCTTGAATAAAACTTGTAGTCTCCTTCAAGGTAGTAAACTTGGTTATCAAAGGGGACTCACAAAATATTTCTTAGCCCTCAAGAGATTTGAGTTCCCCAAATGGAGAATTAATTACATACTCCAAGAAGTGTGGGGACTTCTTCCCTTTTTAGATCAATATTAGGTTCTCCACTATTACAAGGAAGCTAGCAACATTGCCAATGGTCTTGCTAATAAAGGTTGTCTACTAGAGTTAAACGATGCAATTATTCTTGGCAACTAAATAATGGATGATTCAATCCATCATACTTCTATTCTTTTTGATACCTCGCGTGACTCTTTGTAGTTATGGTTTCTTTGTCCTTCCTCTTCATCTTCCTATACTACATTTGGTGGTCTCTTCATCTTCTTGGGTATGGTTTGGTTGTATTGGGTGTTCAGAGTCGGGGTTCAGTTTCAGTGTCTAATTGTTTCAAGTTTGTGGTTGCCTTTTACTTGGGTTCAATGTTAGAGTCAAGTTTGGTTTTAGCTCTCTCTCTCTCTCTCTCTCTCTCTCTCTCTCTCTCTCTCTCTCTCTCTCTCAATGGACGAGCAGGCCAAGGGCCCATTGATAGACTCTTTTTTTTTCTAAGTAGTTGTAAAAGTGAAATTTGTATATGTTTTTGATATAAAAAGCAACAAAAAGTAGGGTGTTGTCCCTTTTACAACCAACCTAGCAAGCTAATAGTTAAGAGTAAACCAAAGGCACATTAACAACTCTCTAACCATATAAAATATTATTTAAACAAAAAGTATAATGAACAATTTTGATTATACCATCTATGCTAACATAGTTACTAACAGTCTTAAAACCACAAGCATAACTAAACTTAGTCTTATTTGTATCACATATAGGGGCCAACCTAACCAGTAGCATGAGGCTACTCTTACTCTTAAACATTATATTTCAAACATAAAAAGATTAAACATAAGACCACTACAACTAGCAACAATAGAGAACCAAAAAAACACCCAGGACACCACCACCATAGTACTCATTTGATTTTTCACCCAAATTGGAGCAACACATTTGCCCAATCTTTAGTTAGGAACTTAAAAAGCTATGTATAATTCCCCTCCTTGTTAGAATTAAGACCCTCACTTAATAAATACTTATTCTAAGAGGTATGTTATTTATTTATTATTATCTTCTTCTATAACAAGCAAAGTGTTGTGGTTGAGTTGTGCATCACCCTTAAATTGAATATGGAGATGCTACTAGTCTTCGTGTCCAATTCCTCCACTTTGACCTTCAGCTTGCCTAACTCCTCAACCATTGTATTGTAACTAGCACAAGTCCCAAGATGAGTAGTTTTGCATGTTCTGTTGCATCGTCTTCCTCCTCAAGTATCATGTCCTTAGTGAGGTCAATAGACCCCAACTTGAGGCTTTCAAAAATATGGGTGGAAGAATTGGTCATCTTAGAACTACCTTCCATCTCTAATTCATGACCCTTCTCTATCTCATCATTTGTACTCTTCTCTTCATTCTCTTCACTTCCTTAGTCCCTCATATCATCAAAATTAGACTCCACCACTTCTTTCATTTTGGCCTTACCACCAGATCGAGTGGCAAATTTATAGGAGCGCCTTGGGATACTCGCCTCCTTTGTGGCTTCATCTTTAGACCCCTCCTCCTAGATTGTAAAATTGGCTTTTTTAGCCCCAGCTTTACCTTTTTTCTTAGATGGGCCCTTTGTTTTCCTTTCAACAGAATCATTCTCGACAATCCTATGAGTAGCAGTTTTAGGACTGGCTTGACAAGAAGCAATTTTGAGGCTAAGGTTTTTTAGGTATTTTTTCTTTCTAGGGTCTGGGGTGTGAAGAATGTTGGTAGAAAGGGGGCGTTGGGCTGAGGAGTGTCATGAACCACAATCTGCCTAGGAGGACAAAGGGCCAGATGAAAATTATATAGATGGAAGATAAGCCCTTGCTGGAGTGGGATGAGTTTTTAAACCAAATTTTTGGCATTATCAACCACTTCTTTAAAAGAATTTTCCAACAAATTCAAAAGGAAGAAAGGAAGGGATATAATACTCTGGTTGCAGAAATGATTCAAGATAAGAATATGGTAGAAATAATACACCTTGAATCTACCCTTAAACGTGAAATATTTCATAATCATTAAACATACTTGATCCCATGACTCCAAATTTTTTTATCTTTCATACCATCCATGGTGTTTCACAGGGTTCTCATCCTCACGAAAGAACTGGTTAAGACTCTCAACATCATAAACCTTACTTAATTTTTGCCACATTTTTCTTAACGTTGGGAGTCCCATAGTCTTGGCTATAACTTCCTCATTCACCTCAAAAGAGATGCTAATACACCTTGAATCTACCCTTAAACATGAAATATTTCATAATCATTAAGCATACTTGATCCCATGACTCCAAATTTTTTTATCTTTCATACCATCCATGGTGTTTCACAGGGTTCTCATCCTCACGAAAGAACTGGTTAAGACTCTCAATATCATAAACCTTACTTAATTTCTAGCACATTTTTCTTATCGTTGGGAGTCCCATAGTCTTGGCTACAACTTCCTCATTCACCTCAAAAGAGATGCTACCCACATAAAGCCTTCACTCAGACTAAAAATTGAATCGACATATTTTTGTCATAACCATTTATATGCTCAATGAATTGGACCACTCCACCCTCTTTATAGCTATGCCAAGTCATGGCATCATTTTTGAACTTGGCATGCTTATTAGGCTCAATTCTACCCTTGTCTCCTCCAATAGCTAATGAACCAGTCTCAACAATGTCATCTCTTGAAATATTATGAAAGCTCTTAGCAAAATGGGAAAGGAAATAATGCCATAAAAAGATCGTCTGAATGGAGAAATAATTACTCTACACTCACCCAAAAAATCACATAACTCATCAAGACACTTTGTTGATGCGACTACCTTATACATAAATGAATAACAAGAACTCCACAAATTACAAAATCTTTCCCATAATAAATGTTGAAAACTACAACTCTTGTAATTGTGCAAAGGTGATGCCAAACATCCTTCTCTATGTACTTGGCCTTGATCACGTGGTCATGGCTCCAATTATACAATGCATCACCTAACTAACCAGCTATGTAAATCACCATTTTGATTATTATAATCAACGTGAGCACCAAATTATTTGAAATATTGTCCACCATAAACCTTTTAAAATTATATCCCATTCTAACACATTTTTCTATTATATAAGCTATGTTAAGCCAATAGGGTCTTGGAAATAAAGTAACATCCATAGAAAGAATCAATGTTTTCTTTCTCCCTCAAGGAGAATCTTCACATTAGTAGGAAGAACCCCTTGGTCTCTCCAACATCTTAAACTAATAAGCCTTAGTCCATGAGAAACCAATACATTAGCCACAACGTTGCTTTCTCTATAGGTATGGTGAATAGAAAAACAAACAAGACCAAGCAGTAACCTTTTGATATCATCCATCACACCATCAGAGGACTAGTTGATTTTAGCTAGGCCCTGAGCATCATCAATAACTAATTTCAAGTCCCTCTCAAGAATAAGAGCCTTGACACCAATAGAAATAACAATTTTAAGGCCCCAAAACATAGCCATACATTCATTATGATTATTAGTAAACCTCTCCAGATGACTAGACTGGGTTGTCATCAGGTCCCCTGAGTTGTCATCAAGTCCCTTGAGGAGGCATGAATCACACCTCCCACCCTTGCCACTAAGCCATTTCTAGCAACACCATTAAATTTTAACTTACACCAACCCTCGTCCAGAAGTTTCCACTTGGTGTTCTTTCTAATGAGTCTTTTAAAATTATCAACTTTCGCATAAGCATTGGGTAAATCCCAATTTCTAGCCATTTTGTGGTTGAAGGGAGTAGGTTGGAACTTAGGGCTCTTACACTTGGTAACCAACAAATTATCTGATAACATATGGAAGAAGGATCTAAACACCACTTCTACAAAATTCCCAACCTCCCTAAAAACCCTATTATTTATTTCTTTCCAAAGACTAATAAACATGATGGGGGATTAGTTTCCATAATTGTTTAACACATGGGTTCACTATAGGTCCCTTCCAATCTTCAATAAATTGATCCAAACAAAAATTAAAAACCTAATTGAGGTCAAGCTTCTCCAAAACCAACTACTATAAATCTGTGGCAAAGTGGTGGTGCAATAAAAGTTGAGCAATAAACTCCTCTCGTTTAGGGTAAGTGCACCAAGATGTTGTGCAAAAAGCGGGGTATAAGTGGCCACTTTTTTTCTAAAATCAGGTAAACCTGAACTTGAAAGAGAAATTGGAGGGTCTTGCACTAAAAAATAGATGTGTAAAGAGTAAGAATTGTAGTACTTTGAATCTAGTTTCTAATCTACTAATTTTTTTAAAAAATGGATAATATTAAGAGGGAAAACCCTCCACACATGAAAAATTGTTCCTGATTTTTTTAGAAAAAACATAACAGAGTTGTTTTTGTGCGCTCAACAAAAGATATAGTTAGATTTAATATTTTGAAAAACCTTTTGGTAGGATGGTAGGTAAGACTAAGATCTAGAAGTTGTGTATTTTTTCATATTTTTAGTTGAGTAATTTTTTTAATGATTTTTTGAAGTGACCGCATCCCAGAAAAATCTAGTACTTGTTCATGGGCTGGGCATAACTTGCATCAAAATAATAAAAAATGCAATCTTTTTTTAAAAAGTGTATATATTCAAGTGTAGAACAGTAATACGAAATTTGTTTTGCAATTGGCTGAGTAGATCAAAAGTTATTAAAAAAATGGTAGACATGTGTCTGTGAGGCTTGTCAAGACACTGGTAAAGAAAATTAAATTTCACTATGTTAATGTTGTAAAAAAAATGAAAAAATTATATTGTTAGAAAGATGAGGAGATGTGTAAAATTATGGGGGTAATTATAGAGATACCCTCTTGATCATTTGTAACTTGATGATGATGAAATCGAGAATTCATGTTAGAAGATGAAAAAATGTGTAAAGGGACTAAAATGGAGGGAAAATGGGCTTTCAAGCCTTATGCTCATTTACTAACCCTTTTTCCAAGACTAAAATGCATACGGGTTTTTGTGTGCATCATAACCTACTTGAGTTTTAAAAAGAAAAAAGTGCATTTCAAAAATTTCAAAACCCTTACGTGTTTTGAAGAAGTAAAGAAATGCAATTTATGTTTTACAAAACACGTACGGGTTATGAATACATTAGAACACATGGTACTAAATTAAGAATACACTAAATTTATGTATAGACTTATGTATATAATATATGTCTATGTTTATATATATTCATATCTATAGTTTTATATACATATAAATATGTGCCTCTCTCTCTCTCTCAATTGCATCTTTTTGAGGTTTTACTGTTTCCTTTGTTCTAATCTATTTTCCATGTAGACTAGTACCTCTATGTTCTGCTTGGTTGTTCATTATGTTTTGGCTTTGGTTGGTTTGCCTGGGAGTTTCTTTATGATTGTTAGTTGTGGTGCACCTTGAAGTGACTGGTCAAGTTTATGATGGAAATGCATTGTCCTTCTGTGCTGTTCTAAAATCTTCATTATGAGATTCTCAACAATGTATGAATTGTTTGTTGGTTTATGTAGGCCTATTATATTCAATTGTTCATTTGTTAGATTCTTAATTTTAGCCATGTAGGCTATGTACTCAGCTTGAGATAACGCTCTGACTTTTTATTATCTTCACATAGATGGATTTGACATGTTTTCCTAGTTGTTTTGTGTGTTTCTCTTGCAGGCATCCTCTACATTTCTTAGGCCAGATGCTCATTTGTTTTGAGTTGTGGTACATCATATAGGTTGGCTTGCATGTTGTAGCCTTTTCCAAGCTCTTCAGTTTCTTCCTTGTTACCTATTGAACATTATTTCCAGTTGGTCACATGCATATATATGGTCCTTCTCTCACATTGACTCTTCTATGAGTGGAGCCAGTGTTATTTATTCAACATTAGTGTTTCTTGAGTTGTGCTCTATATTCATATTACTATTCTATGCTTCTTATGCTCATTGATGTTGTTGTGTTTTGATATTTTCTTCTTAGTGGGATCTTTTATGTTGACGCTCTAATTTCCTTTGGTGCATGTTGTTGTACTTCTCTCCTAGTCCTGATATTGGCCTCTTTGTTGTTGTGGGTGCTTGCATGTTGAGGTATGTTGAATGGATACCACATTTGGTATTTCATGTTAATTCCTTGAAGAATCATTGCAAGATCAATGTCTTAGGCTATTCTCAATTGAGGACATTGATCTAAAACAAGCAATTATCTACCTTGTTCAACATGATATGGTTGGAGATCATCTCCTTGATGACCATGTTTACATAATCTTTTTCTCTTCCCTTCTTTAGTTAGTTGGTCGTCTAGAGTGGGTTCTTGTTGTTGGAAATCAAATTGTTGTGCCTCAACATTGGGAAAATGCATCTCATGTGATTGAAAATTTTAATCCGAAGGTAGTCTCGGGGAGACTTGGTGCATCTTTGATTTAAACAAGGAAGGTTTCGAAGAGAAGATGACATTGGCTTGGGATATTTTTAAGTTTTGTGTTGTGTAAGATGACTTCATGCCCTTGAGCATCTTGCACGAGAACAATGAAGACTACTTTTCAACTATGGAGAAGTATATTTTGTGGGACTACGTTTTGGTCTCACACTTTTCATCTCCAAGTTTGCAGATCTTTAGCTTTTGGAGGAGGGGCTTTAGCTACCTAGTTGTTAGCTCTCTCTCTCTCTCTCACTCACTCACCCCCCCCCCCCCCACACACACACAACTTAGTGTGCTCATGTTTAGTTGTCCTATTGTATTAGCTTCTTTTTTGCTCGATTAGCCTTTCTTCTCGATGTATTGATGTGTGTTGAGGATTGGTGGAATCTATTCCCCCCTTACATTACCCTCCACCGCTTTCTTCTTTTTCCCTATACGTTTTCTAGTTTTTTATTAGTTGTTATATGCTCTTATTCTAATTTTCTTTTATCTAATATATTACACGCATCTGTGTTTTACCAAAACAATTAAAATTGGAAAATAATAATATCAAGCATCAACAATCAATCATTATTAATCAACACATCATCATATGCTTCAAACATATAATCACTATCCACATTAGATGATATAAGTATTGGTAAATTAGAAGAACCACAAATAGTGCTACTAACATTGACATTGGCACTAACACACTAGTTGGTTAACCTTCAATATCAAATGTATCATAAAGGGAAGTAGAAGCATACAAATCAAAATATGTATTGGCTTGATATACCACTTTGCGCCTTTTCTCTTGTGCCTATTTTTTTTTTAATTATAAATACAACAAAACAAGAGTATTGTCCATATACAAAGACAATCCGAATAGGCCACTTATAAGTGGTCAAGAACATGCCACTAATAGAAAAGTTCAGTACAAAACACTTACAATGCACTAGTAGAACAACTAGTAACCCACATTAAGCGAGGGTGGAAATTTCACCCCCAACTTGGGGAAGAGTTTGGGAATAGGGGGAAGAATGATCTTTCCTCCACCAATGAACAACAACCCAGGAAACAGTATCATTAGAAACACCATCACAAGGGGAGCAAGTGGGGAAGTCCCCTTAGTGAGACTATCAACACAAGGACTCAAATGTTAATGAGGCCCAACATGTCATCCAACAAAGGTTGGAGTAGCACACAAACAACATGCAAAGAAGGGTTTATGTGGCAAGAGGGGGCCACAACATCAACAAGAGGTGGAGTAGGATCCACGAGACATGAGTAGGCCATAGTAGTAGCAAGAGGCAAGACATCATCCTAGGAGGAATCATCATCAACCTATGAAGAGTCATTAGAGGAAGAATCAGAACCCATGATAGTCAAGTGATCACCATTAGCATCCTTCTACCAAGAGGCATTGCCTTTACAATGTGAGAGAACAATTTGTGGTCAAGTGACCAGTAGAGAAGCACTGACGACATCAAAATTAGAGACCCTCATAATCTAATGAGAGATGTCAATATCAATCAAAATGCATGCAAAAGTTTAAAGACCCATTGAGGAAGTGGTATCATAAACCATGTGGATGACAAAGTTTCCAATGGCCTCAAAATGAGAATTCTCCCAATAATGAAGGGAAATATTAGAAAGACAAACCCATATTGAACACACACTGAGTGGTTCAATAAAAGGGTTTACTATTTTTTCAAATAACATTATTATTTTGAAACATTTTAAACTTCAAACTATCTTAGACTTACATTTATTATTACAATTTTTTTACATCATCTGATAAGGATTGTTATGAAACCAATAAGTCACCAAATAAGTATAAAGGCAGAAATACTTAGCCAGTAACTCTATCCTTTTAGTTCATTCACATATGCTCCATATCAAGATATTGTAAGTAATTATCTGCTCCTTCAATCTGAAGTCTATGCCATGCTTTTCATATAACCTTCCTTCTCCACTTTCACTGGAAAATTGAACTTCATAATCACATCAATAAAATTAACTGTATTGACTCCCCATTCATTGGATAGTAGAAAGGATTACTGTTAGCTAGAAAATTGCCATCCATAAAAAGTAATCTTGTTTCTCTTATATCAAAACTAATGGCCACCTTTCTACCAATAAATATTTTCCTTAAAGTTTGGTAAGTCAATTTATTAAGGAAACCATGACTTTTCATGTTTTGATTAAGATTCCCACTATCATATCTTAGTTTTAGGGAATCTATGCTCCTAGCGAATCAAAGGTTTTATTTGATTAAGGTTCTAAACCCCTTTATTCTCTTTGTTAGTTTGTTTTTATTTTATTTGATGGAATAGATTCTTTACTAATAGTAAATGTATTGTAAATTATATATATATATATATATATATATATATATATATATATATATATATATATATATATATATATATATATATATATATATATATATATATATATATATATATATATATATATATATATATATATATATATAATTTATCTTTAGATGTTTATTTTTTTGATTAAGGTAAAAACAAGTTTTGAATGGGCCCCAAAACCATATACAAATAGTTTTTGGTGGGAACTATAACCCAGAGAATAACAGTAGGAAGAATTAGCTCAAATGAAAGTGAGACAGCTGGGGAACAAGAATAACCTTACAGAATCCCCCAGCACATTCTACTAGAAAACTTACCAATAGAAAAAACCCAGCGTTACAACAACCATAATAAATATACTTAGAAAAACTCAAGCTGCCAAGATCTAATGAGTAAGACCATCGCCTTACAGAATCACCATACTAGGGTTTTCAGGCTCCCTAAACCGAACATAAGGGTTTTGATGGCTCCCATAACTAGTTTTAATGAAATAGCAGCTCACATAGATTTGCATGTAGAGCTTCAACTACACCAATCCTTCATGGTTTTGAAAGGCTCCCACAACCTTTTTGATGGCTCCCATTACCAAAATGGGATTTAACATCCAATAGATTTTGCAGACAGACCAGTCCACCCTATCATGATCATACCAAATACGAAACAACAATTTATAAATATGAACTAGAAAATCTTCAGCTGCACCATAGTATTTAGGGTTTTGAATGGCTCCCCCAACCATTAACAATGAAATGGGAGTAATGAAGACTCCCCAAACCACTAAGTTACGATCTGCCAGAAAAAAGAAAAGACATTCAAGGATCTCTGGCAAAAACAAGAGTCTCCAGCAAAGGCCGCACCCCTAAGGGTTTTGAAAGGCTCCCCCAACCTTTAACATAGAAATGGAGAATAAGTATTCCCCACCCCACCTGATTACAACTTGCCAAAAAAAGATGAAACCGTCAAAGATCTCTGGCAGAAATAGAGCCCTCCAACTATGGCCGAACTCACCATCAAAACCCCAACCCTCCTCTTCCAACTAGCAGCTAGCCACTTCAATAGGCAGAGCCTCCACCTCAAAAGGAACTTCCACCACTATAGAAAGTGGGAAAGAGGTGTTAAGAGGGAAAGAGACCTTCACCTCAAAATGAGCTTCCACCTCTATAGGAAACAAAGTAGAGGAGTTGTGAAGATGAGAAACCAACAGCTGCCAACGAGCATTTGCGTGCAACCCCACCTCAATAGGGATCCCACACAGGGCCACTCCAAATGAACCAACACCCTTCTCCCACACAAATAGAAGAAGTGGTGGAACCCATAAAGAGGCCCACCCATGAGGTTCCCAAAAACATTCTAGCCCAACAGGATCCCACAAAAGGACCCAAAGCCGCCATTCACCGCCACACTTCTGATGAGGCAAGGGCCGCCTCCACTCCAAAATAAAGAGGGAAAGAAACCCCCCAAAACTTTGCCGTTTCTTGGAGCACAAACCCTAACAACCAGAATGGGAGAAAGGCGAGAGCACCAGCCGCGAATGCAACTGCCCCCCACCAAGAACTCCTGCAGACCCCACCTGGGTCACCATCCTTCTCATCTACTGCTCCCTCCTCCTCGCTGCCAAGGACCCCTCCCGCTGTGCTCGCCCCCGCACTACAATCACTCCCGCTCGTCCCACTCGTCATTATCTTTAGATGTTTATTATTTTAGATTCTTTAAAAGTAATATTTAGATAAAAATCGATCTATTATTACTTTAAATAATAATGTCTTTGTTTTTTAGTTTTAAGAATATTTTTAGAATATTTTGAATGGGAAGATTTGTTATTTATTGTCCATATGATTGGTACTCATTAGTTTATTAAGAGTTATATTAATTCAG
This sequence comes from Chamaecyparis obtusa, assembly GCA_027943335.1. NCBI lineage: Eukaryota > Viridiplantae > Streptophyta > Pinopsida > Cupressales > Cupressaceae > Chamaecyparis > Chamaecyparis obtusa. The sequence goes on along the minus strand of BSBK01006200.1, from coordinate 39,940 downwards.
TATTGTTAAACCGAGTGGGAAATCTTCCTTCCCTCAGATATGAAACATCTTTGATCCTTCCAAAGGAAATTTGCAATTGTTGTCCGCGACCCGGTTATTGATCACAATATTTCCCTTATGGCTCTCACTATGGTTGGAAAATTTATGGGTCCCAGACTCAATATTGATGTTGTACGGGTTTTTACCAAGAAAAAGTGGGACCTTAAGGGACATTTATAAATCACGACCACATCGAAGGATTTCTCACCTTTGCCTTTTCTTGCTAGGAAGATATGCCAAAGGTTTTATGCTACAGTCCTTCAGTGGTCAATAAATCGGTGTTGGCTCTCTAGAAACAGTCACCCAAGTTGGATTTGAATGACTCCTTTGTCCAGGTCCCTGTTTGGGTGAGGCTCTTGGGTCTTCCCCTAGAATTTTGGTTCAAATATGTGTTTAGTGGTCTAGCCATATCTTTTGGTGATTTGATATCTAAGGATCCTGTGAAGGTAGCTAGGAGGAGGCTTACATATGCTAGAATATGTGTGGGAGTTTCTCAAGATGCAGACATGCCTCCCATTATGGAGATAAAATATAAGTTGGGAAGATGGATCCAACAACTAGAATATGAAAGTGTCCCCTCCGCCTGCTTCCATTGTAAGAAGATTGGTCATGTTGCCAAAAAATGTCCTATGCAGGTGGATAAGGAGAAAGCTAAAAAAGAGAAGAAGAAATTTTGGAAGGCCAAAGATACAAAAATTAAGGACACTAATATTGTTGATGATAACATTTAGAAGGATAATTCTCTGGACTCTTTGGAGAATTAAAAAAATAGGTTGTTGGTCGTCCTCAAAACCAAATAGAAAACACTAGTAATGAGCCCTAAAATATGGAAGGACAACATGAAGATAATGCTACCCTAGTTAGTTAATAGAATGTGGAAGGAAAATAGGATGGTATTGTTATTCCAGATAGTGAATACAATGACCAAGACCGAGAGGAGGGAGAGATTCACTCTAATGAGGAGGAGGATTCCAACTCTTTCAATAAGGGTCCAAACAATGATCTTGTTTTTAATGATGCTCAACCCTGCTAAATTTTGGGATGACTCAACTCTGGTGCCACTGTTCCATGAGTTTGTAGATTTTATTAAGAGAACCTTCCCATCTTATGCTAATGCTAGCCCTAAATGAGTTGATGAAGATGGAAAGGATAATAAATATAAGATGGTTATGATCCATTTGAACCTAGAGGATGGGGTACCTTTTACTGAGGTTGTGGACAAGAAAAAGGTGGGGGGGGGGGGAGGTGGGAGGATCTAAATCTACTACCCAAATAACCCTAGTCAAAACAAGAAACAGGTGTAAAGCTCATGTTGGTGCTAAATCTACTAGTCCGGGTAGAAGATCTGCTACTTAGCTTAGAGAGAAGGAAGCAAATAAGAATATAAAAGCATGATATTATGTCACCTTTTAGGCTAACCTGATAGACTCGGCTGATTTGGACTTGACCGACTCCTACTTAGTCAAGCATAACACGACCGAGTACAAGTAGGCACCACGTGGTGCCGAATGGTGCCTACATGGACTATTAGACTCGACCAAGTCCAAAAGGTATTTTAAATACCCCAAAAGTCCCTAAAGCCCCTCATTTGCACATAGAGGGGCTCAAGAATAGCGGGCATCGAGCAACAGTGTCTACTCAGTTGAGTTTCAGGTAGAGGGGATTTTTTAAAAAAAAAATTTAGTGTTTTAAATTTTTTTCTTGTATTTATATGCAAAAAAATATTTTTTACTTAGCATTATAATTTACATTATTTTCTTTCATTTTTTAGCAATAAACATTTGTAGACTATATGCTATTGATGTTAAACGTATATGTAAAACCTAAAAACCTAAAAACGTAAACCTAAAACGTAACCCAAAAGTTTGAAACTTAAACGTAAACCTAAAACCTAAAAACATATATAATTTACCCAAAACGTAAACTCAAACCTAAAAACATGTAAATAACACACAATACATGGTTAATTTAAACAATTTTTCAAAAAAAAATCTTTAAAATGATTGAGAGATATAACTTATATATCATACTAAGTTATTTTCTAAAATAAATATATATCAAGAACATATAGATCTTAAAATCCTTTACATATTTTTTCAAACAAAATTATAATTAAGACCTAATAATACTTAATAAGACATAATAGGACCCTTAAGACATAATAATACCTAATAAGACATAATAGGACCCTTAAGACCCAATAGGACCCAATAAGACCCATACGACCCAATACTTGACCTAATAGGACCAATTAAGACATAATACAACCCTTAAGACCTAATAGGACCACTTAAAACCTAATAGGACTTAATAGGACCCTTAAGACCTAATAGGACCTAATAAGACCCTTAAGACCTAATTAAGACCCTTAGATATCCTCTCTAGCTAAAAATATTGAAACATTGGAGGTGATCCTAACTCAACTAATAATATATATCTTCTCCCCAAGATAGGTTAAGTATTTAAACTAGATCATTTTCCCCCTCCTAAACTTCATAAGGAGAAATCTATGTTCCATCTTATGCTTTGTCCATAGAAAAAGTGCAAAAAACTAAAGGAAATCCATTGTTTAGTGGAAGAATGATTTCATCTAGTACCTGATTATTTTCAAATGAACCCCTTTCCAAATTATTATATTTCCACCATTTATTTTAGTATTTATAATGTTTTTCCCTCCCTAGTTATGGATTTACATGTTAGCAAACTGATTTAAAATTTATCTCAAATTTATTGTCACTTGAATCTAGGTAGATTTTGGATTTGTATTAAATTCATTTTTCATATATATAGACACACACACACACACACACACACACACACACACACACACACACACACACACACATACATACATATACACACACACACACACACACACACACACATATATATATATATATATATATATATATATATATATATATATATATATATATATATATATATATATATATATATATATATATATATATATATATATATATATATATATATATATATATATATATATATATATATCAATTGATTTTCTAATCAATGTATGTATATCTGTATGTGTCATATATATATATATATATATATATATAACTTTTGTGTGCACATCATGGCTTCTAGTGGTTCAGAGCATAGTGTCCATAATAGTTAGGGATCATGAGCTTCCTCATACCAGCATGGTACCTAGGCCCCACATAGTAGAGATAGTTGTATAGATGAGACTATCTCTAGGATGCAGGTCACTCTAACTGTGTTAGAGCAAACATTGCATAATAGTACTACTCTCCCTAATAGGGAGAAATTGACATCTATACACATTGAGCTCAGGAGTATGATTTAGAAGGCTGAATCATACATTCCATATGATGATGTATCGATTGATTCTTTTTATTATAGCCTCTCTAGCACTGTCACAAGGATATTGGGTTGGAGGACAATTGATTCAGATGTTTCAGTTACTCAAGTTAAGAACATGTTTGGGACCCATTACATAGATAAGAGGGTGGTTAGAGCATACAGGGTCACAAAATGTACAGATGACTTAGTGGCCCCTTTTATATATCCTAGATGGTTGGCAGCCCATCATATGTGGCACCAAAAGGATGAGGTGCCCCTATATTTCTGCAAATAATTGTTTGCAGAGTTTTATTTGGGCTACAATGTCGATTATACAAATTTACCTCCACATGTTGGTCAGGGTCGGGGGAGATATCAGGATAAGTGTAGATGACCTGATGTACCACAACCCCCTAGTAAGAGGGCATTGGTGGGTCAAAACCTTTTGGTTCTTCCAAAAGGTTTGTAGACCTACACTAGAGCTAGACATATTGCAACTGAGGATGCACATGTAGATATGTATTTTAGCATTTCCACCATCATGACTTAGGTCGATGAGTTGTCATTTGATCATGTGGGTAGGTACATGCTTAGATCACGGACGAGCGCAGACGTATCACCTTCTAGTCCATTTTATGATCCTTACATCAGATTTGATCTTCCTACTCTAGATGAGATAGCATGACTATTAGAGGATCGTCTGCAAGACATGAGCTCTATTTTAGTGAATAATCTCCTGACAACTTATCAGAGGATTTCTACGTTGCATGGGATTGAGCTGCGTGATATGCATACTTTCATTGGAGGACACAGTAGATCCTCCATAGGCAACAATCAGGGATAGGGAGATGCATAGGCAGGTTCCTCTAGACAGGACGATGTCCAGATACATCCTATAGCTCCACGACAGAGTGTGGCTGATCTTACACCGCCTCCACAACATACACAGGCTCCCCTACAACAGACACCTACAACCTCACAATTTCACACAAGATTCTAAAATTTTCTTATGGATGAGGCCATTGATCTTGATGCAATGTCCTTACAATCTTTTGAGTTATCTGACCTTGGATGTGCATTAAAACAGGTAAGAAACCATTTAATTTCAAGATTCAAGAACAATCAATTAATTACATTATATATATATATATATATATATATATATATATATATAGTTTTATAATTTTATAATTTATTTAAATTTAAATTTATTTGAACCTAGTACAAGACAATGTGATGGGTGCTGCACATGGAGATTTAGAGGAGCCCATTGATCCGATTCATCAGGATACAAAGGTAAAATAATTTAAATTAAATTAAAATTTATTTGTCGAGTTTTTAAATCTACATTTTAATTTAAGCTCAAGTCATTATATATTAATTTTATTTGCAAATTATTACATATACATATACATACTCAGGTCCAATAGGACATGGATCCACACAAGCCCGTACATCTAGCACGTGATGGCGGTCATTAATGTTGTTGATGTGTTCATAGATTTAGATTTGACATACATACATACATACATACATACATACATACATACATACATACATACATACATACATACATACATACATACATACATATATATATATATATATATATATATATATATATATATATATATATATATATATATATCCAAACTAAAAAGAATTCAGTGCACATGTGTAGACATATGTTTATAAATAGATACATTTAAATCAAATTTCAATTTAATTGTCCATATAACTAATCAATCTTTAACTAATTAATCAATCTAATTGAAGCCTAATTAATCAATCTAACTGATGTTCGATCTAATCAATCTAAATTAATCAAGCTATTAATATGACCCCTTAATCCCTATTATGCACTGTTAAGCCTTATCTAGATCAATTAAACTTGAACAATCTAATCAATCTTTAAAACCTAACTAATCAATCTTTAAAATCTAACTAATCAATCTTTAATTGATGTTCAATCTAATCAATCTAAATTCAATTTACCTAGAATCAATCTAATCAATTTATAATATAGATCAATTAATTGAAACCTAACTAATCAATCTTTAACTGATGTTCAATCTAGTCTAGATCTAGATTCAATTTACCTATAATCAATCTAATCAATTTATAATATCTAGATCAATTAAACTTGAACAATCTAATCAATACCTAATAATACATAATAAGACATAATAGGACCCTTAAGACCTAACAAAATGTTTCACGAACCTTACCTTATTTATGCATACGAAGAAAGGGCACAACATCTCAAACATTCTCTGACCTATTTTCACATCTAAAAATTCTTGTTTGAATGCTTCAAACAATTCACTTTGTGTAATATTGAAAAAATGTTTTGGATGTGAAATATTCATACCAGTCCCTTCATCTTTCATTTGTATAGTGTCCCTTCTATTGGAAGAACCACGAGAGTGGTTGGTCCAAAAATCAATGATCTGTCTTCTCACATCTTCATAAATTATGTCTTTATGAGGAACTCTACAAATCTATACCCAATTCTTTTCAATGTTCATTTCCAACATATTTCTCTTCCTAATATATCTCTGAACAATTCTTCGAGATACCTTGAGTAAATCAGAAATTGCTCAAACTTGATTTCTATGTGTTAATCTCTTACTGGAAATCATAGTCATCAACGCTCTTCTAGAAGCATTTGAATCCGATCCTCCATGATCTACCCTACTAACAACGTTCAATGCATCTTGTAAATTTTGAATTATTGTCTATTTTACTTGACCTCCTACCATTTTCCTATTATCAATAACCAACGACTCCAAAATCGGAGTCATTTCTTTTTTTTTGAATAACTTTGTAAATAATTGTGCTTTTCCCACCAAATATTTATCCTCAAAATATTCCTTCCACATGTTTTTGAGATGCAATTTAATAGTGCTTTTAGGTACTAGGTGCTCTAGTGCGATTTGACTAATAAGTGTTTTCTCATTCATGTCCATCAAATTTTGCATTGTAGGATAAATATGTATACTTCGACTACTACCAATATCCTCCCCTAGTTGAGTTGCACCTTCTTCAACATTGATAAGTTCTTCTTCAACATCAACCTGCTGCTCTTTGACAAGTTTCGTATGACCTTTCATTTGGTCATCCTTCTTACCATCATATTTCCTTGTTCTAGTCCTTTTTATTTCCCATTGCTCAAATATCTAAGCAAGAATTTTTTTATTCATTTTAGGTATTCCTTCAGAATTTTGCACTTCAAGTATTCCTTTCTCTGCTGAAAATAAAAAATGTAAAAAAACTAAAAGTATGATTTTGTAGATCTCGGAACTATGATTCTAGACATATAAATTTTATATTGTTTCAATTACAAAATGTTAAACAAATTTGCTAAAAACTACATGTAGGTATATTAAGCTTTGAGAAGTCATTGATTCAGAAAATATAGAAGAATGCTAAATCAATTTAAAAAAATTAAAATCATAGACGACACTAGAGAAGAGAGCCCTATTAAAAAATATATAATTTATTTGATTTTTGGTATAGTTTTGATAGGGGAAAAGTGGCGGGAGACAAAAACTGTTGATTTCAAGTAAGTTCGACTTTGAATACTTATAACAGACAAACTATAAATCGAAAACACTTCTTTCTTTTTTCCTGCACTAGATATACATGTCATCTAAAATATATTCTGAAATTGGAGGAAAAGATAATATTTTACTTACAATGATTTGATGGGAAGTAAACCCCTTGATTTGTAGTATTTTTCAGGAAATGAAAAATAGACCTAAATTTTTTTTAAAAAAAATTAATTTTTATTCAAATTAATTTAAAAAAATTATAGGCATAAAATTCATCCTATTTCACACATTTCATCAGTTTACATCATCTTCAAATTGTAAATAGAAATGTGACTTTTATGCCCTTGAAGTTTTTCAGTTTTGGTGTTGTTAGTCTTTTCCTTGTAAAAGGGTGACAACTTATTGTGCTTTTACTTGGATGGTACTCAGCTAACCATCCACAAGGTATGTTCTCTTAAAAGAAAATGAAAATTATCTCTTAGAACATACGTGGTCTAAATGGACCACACAAGAAATATGTTCTTAGGAACTTAATTAGGGATCACAAGCCTGATATGTCTTGATCCAAGAAACTAAAATGTCTAAGGAAAAAGTTGAGATAATCAAAGTGTTTAAAAACTATGGTGTGTTTGGAGGTAGTTCTAATGGTGCTTCTCAATGCATTTCTTTATTCTGGAACCTAAATCATATCTAGGAGATCTTGTTCTTATCGAGAATAATATGGCTTTCGTCATATTTCAACATATTAAAGATGACATCTCTTGGCTCCTGACTAACATTTACGCCCCAAATACAAAGCAAGGAAGAAGTAAATTTTGGAAGAAGCTCAAAAAGGTTAGGTCTCAATTTAGCAAGGAAGAATGGATTATAATGGGTGATTTTAACATCCCTTTTAAGGAGAGTGAAAAATTTGGTGGTATGCCCTCCCAACTTGATAGCTGATTTGGATCTTTAGGGTGCCAACTATACCTGGACCAACAAAAGGGCTGGTGTAGAGCTTATCCAAGTTCTTCTTGATAGGGCTCTCATTTATAATGATTGGTACTCTCACTACCACTTCTTTTTGGCAACCCTTTCTCGTATTGGCTCAGACCATTTTCCCATCTCCTTTCTTGCATATCCCATTTCAAGTAGAAGAATTTTTCCTTTCATATTTGAGAGAATGTGGTTGACCCATCCCAATCTTGAGGGGGCTATTATGGAATGGTGGAATATTTACGTGGATGGTTCAGTGATGTACAAAGTTGCTGAAACATTAAGGCATGCCAAAGATATGGTTAAGAAGTGGAACAAGGTGGTCTTTGGAGATATTTTTGGATCAAAGTTTGCTATTCAATATGATTTGGAGGTTATTTAGGAGAAAATTCAAGCTGAGGAGTATGTGAATTTTGAGAATGAGATATTAGTTAAATACCATGATATTATATCTAAAGAAGAATAATTTTGGAGACAGAGGTTCCATTCTCTTTGGTTGACGGTTGGGGACAAGAACAAAAGATTTTTTTACATGACTACTTCAAAGCATAGAGCTGCCAACAAAATCTCTCATCTAGCTATTAATGGGAATGTTTCTGATGTGGTAGAGGATTTCAAGTAGGAAGCTAGGTATTTCTTCTCCTCTCTTCTCTCTACTAACTACAGCTTGAATTCTCAGGATCAAGATGTGCTCATTGATTGTATCCCTTCTCTTATCGTGTGTGAACAAAATAAATTCCTCTTTGCTATCCTTTCAAAGGACAAAATTAAAAAGGTTGTCTTTTCCTTTGAAGGAAATAAAGCCTCAGGTCCAGATGGTTTCCCTATGTTCTTCTTCCAATATTTTTGGCATATTATGCAATTTGATGCAGTCAAGGGGGTTCAAGAATTTTTTGGCTCCAAAAAAATTCTCAAGGAGCTTAATGCGACCTTTCTTGTCCTTATCTCTAAGGTGACAGGAGAAGATTGTATGGATAGTTTCAGACCTATAAGTCTATATAATTATTTTTATAAGATAATATCCAAGGTTTTTACTCTGAGTTAACTATCCTTCCTTCCATGGATCATCTCTCCTCAACAGAATGGTTTTATTCTTGGTAGATAGATTCTTGACTCCATCATTACAGTGCATGAGAACATTTATTCTGTGGAAGTTTCGAAGAAGCAGGGTTTTCTAATGAAATTGGATCTCTCCAAGGCTTATGATAGAGTGGATTGGTATTTTATTTTTAAGGTTATTAAGGCCTTTGGTTTTGAAGATAAAGTTACTCAGTTAATCTTTCAGCTGATCTCTATCCCTTCTTTATTGGTTATGGTCAATGGATCACCCACCCCTTTCTTCATACTATATAGAGGTATTATACAAGGTGACCCTATATCCTCCATTATTTTTGTTATCATGGTTAAATGTCATGGAAGATACATTAGAAAGTTGGTTTCCCAAAGTTAGATTAAAGGGCTCAGCCCCTCTTTTGCTAATCTGGTTTATTCTCATCAATAATTTGTTGATGATACCATCTTTATGGGATCCTCAACTATTAAGGAGCCCATAACTCATAAGTCTACTATGAATTTTTACTAAAATGCCTTGGGCCAACTTATAAACTAGGATAAAAGCTCCCTTTTCTTCATTAACACTCCTGAGGATATATAACATCATATTGCTAATATTCTGGGTTGTCAAATTAAGCAACTCCCTTCTATATACTCAGGGATCCCCTTGTGTAGGAAATCTCCCGAGTCCTTCTAGAATAGTTTGGTGGACAGGTTTCATAGGAAGCTTGTCAGATGAAAAGGTGTGTTGTTAATTCAAGTGGGGAAAGTTCAACCCTTGAACTCTTCCCTTCAGAGCCTCCCAGTCTATGCTCTGAGCTTATTTAGAATTCCTATGAAATTTGTTGAGGCCATTGAGAAGATCCAAAAATACTTTCTATGGTCAGGAGTGGAAGAAAGAAAACATATGTCCTTAATTTCTTGGGAGAATGTTTGTAGACCTAAATGATTGGGTGGCTTGGATCTGAGAAGTATTAAAACCCTTAATCATGTCGTTCTTGTGAAACAAATTTGGAGAATATACAATGGATCTAGGGAATGGAACATTATCTAGAGAAATAAATACTTGAACCCCCTCCCTTATTTGTATGTATTCCTTTCCTCCTATGAAGGTCCTATGGGTTCTATGATATGGAATAACATCCTTCAAGCTAAGCAAATGAATAGTATTAGGAAGACCTGGTCTATTGGCAATGGAAGAAATATGAAGTTCTGGGATGATATCTAGTTATCTCATTCTTCTCTCTGCAGATCAGAGGCTTTCTCACCCTTTATGCAGTCTGGGAAGGATATATTTGGGATCATGGTTGCTGACTATAGGACTAATAATCAGTGGGTGAACCTTAATGTGATAAGTCCTTTTCTTAATCCTTTAATGATTATTCTTAATTTGGTGGTTCTTGTCCCAAAGTCTACTGATAGAACCATTTGGTCAGGTTCCCCTTCGGGGAACTACTCTATGGACTCTAATGTCCTTTTGATGTCTTGTTCTTTGGAGCCTCCCTCTACTAGTCTCAAGCTTGGATTCAAGTCTCACACCGAAGGTGAATATTTTATTCTAGATTCTCTTGTAGAATAAAATTATTACTACTAACAATTTGTGTCGTAAGGGTTTTTGTTTTCCCAGTAGGTGCTTTTTGTGCTTGAATGATGAAGAATATGTCAACCATATCTCTATCCATTATACCTTCCCTTCCCAAATTTGGTCTCATATTTTGCATAAGATGAACTTGTGTTGGATCTTTCCTTCTTCTATTTAGGAGTGCTTCTATGATTGGATTTTTTATTCTTCTAACAAAACAATTAATAAATTGTGGACCTTCATTTTGCCTCATGTCTTATGGGGAATTTAGATGGAAAGAAATAATAGAATTTTAAAAGACATTAAAGCCCCTCCTCATGTGGTGTGTGGTAAAATTGAAAGAGCTATAGTGGAAAATCTATTAGTTCTAAGTTCCTCACCCTCCTTCAATAATGCTAAAAACAACATCTTCAAATGATGGAACATTCTCGTTAATTCTTCCAAGATTTTGAAGCCGAATTGTTGAGATGGTTGTAGGTGGAGCTACCCATCTTTTGGATAGGTTAAAGTTAATTTTGATGGGATGACTAAGGGTAATCCTGAGCTAATTAAGTGTGGGGGAGTGATAAGAAATGAATTTGGCCAACGTGTTGCATCAGTGGTGCTCCTCTTGGGTTCTCAGACTAACCATTTAATTGAGGCAATGACAACTCTTCAATCCCTCATGGTTGCTAAAAAATGGGCTACACTAAGGTCTGGCTTGAAGGAGATTCCAACAATATAATTAGATCTCTTAAGGGTTTGTCTCCCCCCTCTTGGACCATAAATAATATTATATCTAAGGCAAGGGAAATTATTAATAATTTTGATAATTGTTTTATCTTGCATGGGTTTAGGGAGGTTAATTCCTTGGTGGGCTAGATAGCCAATGTGGTGGTGAGATCTGAGAAACAAGTGATCTAGCACGGTGAGTTGGACCTCCTGTGTGACACCAAGGCCATATTAAATCATGATAGGATACATGGAGATATGAGTGTACTTAAATCCGATTACAATGCACTTTCTAATGAACCAATAAATAATGATAAGTAAAGTTGGTTTTCTGACTGACAATTTGGTTAGTAATTATGAAATGACTTCACACACTTTCTGGGTGTTTTGAACCCTATATTGCCTTGCATTTTATAAAGTTTCACTGTGTATCAAGCCTTCAGTCTTCCTCTAGTTTATCTATGAGTTGTGATTAGTGGTTGTGCTAGAGGCGCTATGAGGGGCAATAGAAAGAGGAGGGAGCCCTTATCTTTTGAGGATTGAAAGTAAAAGCCTAGAGCTTGGGAGATCTTGGAGGTGGGTAAGATGACTAATATCATGGAACGTCTGCATGGTCGTAACTCTTCAATTTCTAGAATGTTTAAGAAGGATTGGAAGGAGGGGAAGATGACTATAGATTGGAGAAAGGTTAAAATTGATGAAGGGATGATTGCAGAAGTTACTGGTATGCCCATTGTGGGGAAGAAGTTCTACAAATATCAGAAAGTTACTAATGCTGCTATTATGAAATTTCCAAAAAATAAAAAAGAGAGGGACAAGTTGGTCAAAATTGATAAAACCTACTACTCCCTTATGGCTATTTAGAAATTTGGAGGTTGATTCTCTTATCCATCATGAAATATATTATGTTGGATTGGAGATTCTCTCGCATTTATGGATATCATTTCATTTTGCTGAACCATTTCTAGCATAATGAAAAAGTATGTTTTCCCTATTGTCTCTTTTGTTCTCTGAACTCAATTATTAAGAGTGCTAAGGTCAATGCAAATAGAAATCCATCCCTTCATGAAGGGCTTATGATTTTAATTGTTGATCATTTTAAAGCTAATTCTATTGAGAAAGCTATTTCTGAGCATTTGGCCTCAGATGAGGATTCTCATGAATCTGATGATTACAAGGAGGATGGGGAGTCTAATACTGAGTTGGAGGAAGACACTAACTTTGTTACCCTAGAGAAATGTGTTAGAGATGGTACGGGTAAAAATGCAGCCTCTGAGTTTGGTAAGATTGAGAAGGGGAAGATGTCAAAAGGAAGGAACGAGAAGAAAATCAAGGAGAAGATTTGGGTTGAGAAAGGTGTCGATGGCAGAAAGGATATGAACAATGACCTTGAGGAAGATGTTAGGTCTTCGTGAAAGAAACCTAATAATTTGACTTTTATGGTTAGAAACCCTAGGGGTATTGGTAGGGATACCCCTGTTCCCTCCCTACCTCGTGCTCCATGTGGCCCTAATAGCCCTATGCATTTTATTCCTACAGATTGTACTTTCCCTTCCCCACCTTTGCTGCCCATACTATGCTTTAGAATGTGTTGAAGAATAATGTGGAAGAGGATAGTGTTTTGAGGAATGTGAGTGGTGGTGGTTCTCTTCCTCAGAGTGATCTTATTAATATTGATGTTGATATGGGTACCTCTAGGGAGGAAGCTACCTTTTCAGAATTTGATAATTGTAGTAAGGAGCCCAACATGAATGTGTTGTAGTCTAATAAGAATTGGGTAATGGATTTTTATAGGATTGTTAAATGGTTTTTCAACGAGGTGAAATAGATGAAGAAAAATCAGAGGGTGTTCACCAACAAACTAGAATTTCTAGAGGCTATTGGTGTTGGTAAGGATAGCTCCTTCCCTAAAGAGCTCAAAGATCTCACCAAGGTTGTTAAAGATGCTAAAGCCATGAACAAAGTATACACTTCAATGTTTAATAAGGTGGATGATAGGTTTTCTATTGTTGAAAAAAGAGTTACGGGTTTGGAGGATACTCTTATGAAGATCGGTGAGGAAAGTTTTAAGATCCTAAAGGCTTCTTTAGAACACCTTAGGATCCTCTTTTCCAAGCTAGAGAACACTAACAAGGAGAAATTCATTGTATAGGTTGTCGATGACAAGGACACCCATCTTGTTGATGTTCCTCATGGGCTTGGTAAGAGAACCCGTGCCAACGCGAAGAATATGGTGTAGGATGATAACAAGGATATTGAGGACTTGAAGAAAGCTGTTGATAACATGAGCCATCTTGAGATGGAGGTGACAAAGATTCTAAATAATTTCACTTAACTCTGTCTCTTCCTGGAGGTTCTACTTTCCTTTTCTATTTTTATCTATTGGCCTTGTTTTGGTTGTTGTCATTTTTCTAGCTTTTGTTCCTAGTTTCCAGCTATTTTATCCTCGTTGTTTTGTCCTTTTTTATGCTTTGATGATCTTTCTTTCTCCTTAATGTTATAAATGGTTTTAGGTCCCCTTCAAAACTTGTTTTCACTTAAATAAAAACAATAATTAATATACTATTAATCAATAATTTAACTAGATCATAATATATTAATTAATTAATATTGTTAATTAATATAGATCATTAATATAATATAATATTAATCAATCAATATAATATTAATATTAATCTATAATAATCTATAATATTAATATTAATATAATTGATATCAACCTATAATATAATCTAAACATTAAACATCAATAATATTGATAAACTACTAAATTGATCCTCATGTTGTTGACGACTTTGGATAGACTAGATACAACCATGTTGGCACCCAAGTGACTGTATGAGTCACATCTACCTGGAAAGACATGACCCATGTGCAAGGCAATATAAGTAGGGAGAAGAAAATAGTGCAAGCGGGGCATTGAAGAAATAAGTAAAGACTTTAAGTGTCTACAGGAATTGTAAAAGGGAACTATTGTGTCACTTCATATATATATATATGTGTGTGTGTGTGTGTGTGCATGTCTCAAAATATGGGATACCATATTATGAGATATCCCTTAAAATTGTATTGATCTAGGAAATTTATTATATTATAATTGGGAATGAGTTTGGGTGTTTTAGACCATTATGAGTAATACAATATGTAATTTAGCTATTAGAAATTCTGATAAGTTTGTAGTCTCTATTTTGGTTAATGCTCATAATGGGTAGGGAGTTTGTGAAGGGAGAGAAATAATTCAATCACATTGAGGTAGAGATCCCAAAATGGGTGAGAACCATGAGGGAACCTCTTGTAGACTGTTTCTATACCCGAGCACGATAATTATACCATCCACTATGGGAATTAGACAAGACATGAAAGAAAACCTTTTCAATAACTAAGTAATAGCATGATGTGTTCTTGCATTAAATTTTGATAGTAATAGGGATTAAATATTTAATTAATCTTAAAGATATATTTAACATACATAGTTAGAGAAAGTTAAACTATTTACTTGTTATTTTCTTCCTAAACCCAATCCTAATGTATGGCCCATTCACGTCTCTAGCTCATTGCAAAGACAATCTAGAGAGGGGTCATTATAGAGATGTAAACTCCTATTGTGAACATTGTTATTGTGAATTAACATTCATTACATCTTGCACTATTATTTGGCATTTGTAACACATGATCGATTGTAATATAATTCATCCCTTTAGATCTAACCTCAACATTGTTAGGAGATTGAGCATGTCCTTGAATTAATTCACATTTACACACTTGTATTTGTTGCCTTTCTATTTAATTCAATTGATATAATTGCATAACTCTTTGCATTTTTATTCTCAATATATATTGATCATCACGAGATGTTCATGTACGATGTTGTATCATCTCATATTTCATGTTGTCCTATTTCTTAATCAATCTCTTCCACTGGCATATTTTCCCTATGTTTGACACATCTTTCTATATCAGTGTGGATTGGATGATTGATTTCTTCCTATTTTTTTGCAGTTGTCATTTGTTCACGTCATTGTCTCTTATTATTTTGAGCATATTATCTTTCTTGTTCTCTTGTTGCTCTTCATTTTCATGACTTCTCACTTCCTCTCTTTATGCATTAGTCATTTGTTCACATTGTTGCATCATTTAATTTCAAGCATATTCTCTTTGATACTATCTTCGTTGATCTTCATTTTTAAAATTATTTTTTTGGTGAGGCATCCTTCAAAATAAATGTATAAAAAAACAAAAATACATTAACTTTGTTAGTAATGGGAGTTGAACCTACAACCTTTCATTTAAAAATTAAACATGTTAAGTCATTGCACTATATATTTATTTAAGTTATTCATTGTAAACAATAACAATAACAAGAAAAAGTCCCTTCTTATAAAGAAGAACATTGAGGAGCTAAAAAGTGTCATTGGTCGGATGGACAATATCTAGGCCAAAATGGAGAAGAGCCTAGATGAAAAAGCTGGGGTTATGTATGCGGATGTTTAGGCTGGTCTCTGTGCTAGTTTTTTGTGTTTTCTGTTGTCTTCTGGACTGGTGTTTTGTCCCTTATGTCGCTAACTATGTAGTCCCTTTTTTGGGCAGTTTGTTGTTGTTTGCCTCTTTTTTGGTTTTATGATCTTTCCTTCCGATCTTTCAAAGCTTGAATTGTAAAGGGGTTCGGGTCCCTTCAAAACCTATTTTTTCCAGTAATTGGAATAATTAACATTATCATATTTCCATAATCTATATTTAATGCAAACTGATTTTTGGATTCAATTGTGTATGCTAAAAAAACATGCACAACTGAATCCATAAACGAATTTGCAACAATAACAATATAACTTAAAAATATTTTTAAATTATATTTATTATATTTTTATTTTAATTAAAAGATTGTAGAATTTGAAGCCACAAACTTTCACTTACAATTCAAACATGCTAAGTCATTGCACGATATCTTTGGTTTAGTTACTTAATATAAACAATCATAATTATAATTACAATCATATTTATTGTAATTTAATTATAATTATTTTAAAAGGTATGCATTTACTATGCATTGCACTTGGTACTTATATAATTAATTTGAATGAAATGTGACTGTTCAAAAAGTTATGACCTTTAATTAAATACTTGTTGGATTTTAATTTTTTTGATTTTAACATTTTTAATATGCTCGCGCCATTTCACTCCACCTCGTGTTGCCACTGTAGGTTTATGCTTCTCGACGTAATAAGTTTATATTTGGTTATCTCTTTATTAATACTTTTAATTTATATTTATTTTTAATTTATATTTAATTTTTTTATATATATTTATATTTAAATTTTATTTAATCAATTTAACAATAATTTTATATTTTGAATTTAAAATTTATATTTAGTTTTTTCTCTCTGAATATTTTTAATTATATGTAAAGTTTCAATTATTGTGTATATAATTACATTCTTAAATTAATTTTAAAATTATAATTGTGTTATATAAACTCAATTTATAATATTTATATTTATATTTTATTATTATTCTTGTAGGATATTAATTATGGCATCATCATCATTTGATGTCACAACATAAAAAACAAGTGGATTAAACCAAACACTAAATCTACATTGTGTGAATGTGTCACCATTCTTTAAAAAAATCACGGCGTTGGAGGTTATAAATAGGGGTATCATGAGTGTTTAATTGATAATATATGTTCTTATATTAGGGTTCGTGGGTACCTTTATCACAAAAAAAGTATTAGATGTGAAGTATTCCATGGTACAAATGTTTTTGATTCTTCAAGGAAGGAATTGTCAATTGAAAACATTATAAAATATAAAAAGAATAGGATAAAGTCAATAGTCAAGTTAAAACATGAAATCAAATGTTGATTCTAAGTCTAAATGGACTCCCTTTGCATCCAACTTTAAGAACATCTATTTTTCACAAGAGGGGCAATTTAGGACTTCTTGAAAAAACATTTAATTTGCAAAGTCAAGAGGATACAAATTTGAAAATTGCATGTTGCCTACATGCGAATGAAATTTCATTTAATGTGGCTCACTAAAAATGTTGGCAAGAAATGGTCATGTCAATTAAAGAAGCCCCAAAAGGATGCAGAAGGTTGGGCTTCAAGAAGGTTCATACAACCCTTTTGGCTAAAGAAAAAGTTGTTATTGATAGAAAATTGCTAGTGATTCAAGGTTCATGGAAATCCTTAGAGTTTCTATTATTTGTGATGGATGGAAGGGTGCTAAAAATATGTCACTAATCAATGTAATTGTAATGAGCCCAAAGGGGGAAGTGTTTCTTCAAGTAGTAGAATACAAAATGAAGAGAAAGATGTTTGATTTATTGCTAACATTCTATTGAAACAATTGAGTCAATGAGGTTATAAAGTGTTGTTCAAATAATAATAGAAAATGCAGAAGTATACAGTGTGGTAGGGTTGTTTGTAGAAGAACGATATCCAAACGCTTGGTTGACCCCTTGTGTAGTTCAATCTTTAAAATTAATACTTCAAAAAATTGGCAAAATTTAATGGATAAAAAAGATTTATGAAGAAGCCAAAGAAATTTAGATTTCTATTTGTAATCATCACATGTCACAAGCCATTTGTAGACAATTTGCTAAGCTAGAGTTGTTAAAGGTAAGTTTTCTTTTGTATTAAAATATTCAAATATATATTTTAATTATTTATTTATTTAAAATATTGTTAAGAATTTTAATATTGTTAATTTTTTTTATTTAAGGTGGTAAAACACGCTTTGCCACATATTACATTTTTTAAAAAAGGCTCGTGGGTGTCAAAAAAAAGTCTCAGAAAGTATGGTGATTAGTGATGTTTGGATAGTTTAGAGGTAGTCTCAAATAGATAGAGAAAATAATATCATAACATTAATTCTTGATGATGATTGGCGGACACAAATAGATTACTTACTATTAACTAAACCAATATACACCCTCATTCGTTGTTGTAATATTGATAAGTCAATATTGGGTGACACATATGATTGCATAGATATAATGGTGGAGCTAGTTAGAGATATTATTATAATAGAAGTGCAAGTCCTGTCTAAATTTTTTATAGAAAAATATACGAGATAATAAAAAAGAGATAAGATAAATGACAACTCCTTTGCAACTTTTAGAATATTCTTTGAACCTCAAATATTACCATGTTGATATGTTACCATTGCAAAATAGGACAACACCAAATATTGATGTTGACATAATTTTTGGATAAAAAAACTTTCAATAAAATGTTTACAGATCCTAAAGGTGTTGTAGAGTTTTAATATGAGTTTGGAAAATTTGTGTTCTCTAATGGAATTGTTACAGGTGTCACGAATAGACATTTGCAAAAGTTTTATTTATATGAATTACATCCTAATTTAAATTATTTCTTATTCTAATTTTCATTTGATTGTTTGTGTCTTTATAATTTATACCATAAAATTCATTTATAGGTTTCAAGTTCTTCTGCATTTGAGAGGAATTGGAGTACATATGGTTTTTTCCACTATGTGAAATGGAATAGGTTGGCAACTAGGAAAAAAAATTACCCAGCATATGTGTATTTCAATCTTTGTCTCCTATTGTATTCCTCCACAAACTACATGAATGAACATAGTAGACTTTGGAATGTACAACCTGATGTGAGTTGCATTGGTGTATTCATAAATACATTAACATATCTCAATCCCATTGTTGATGATTATTACATAGTAGCAGGTTCCTTAGGGGAATATTCATTTTTTTTTGAGAGACTAATATTCATTATCTGGTAATCTTCAGATGATCTTAATGATCTAGATTTCCAATTTCAAGAGAACGGTGATGATATTTTTGATATCCCACAATTCTACCAATCTATTAATGTATTTGAATTTTTTATTAAATGTAGTACACAATTTTTTTTTGTCATATGAAATAATAACCCGAGTGTCCACTCAAAAGACCACCCAAGATATAATCAGATGGTCCTTAACCCACTACATTTTCAAATAAGAGAGCTCAAAAAAATAACCATCAAAGAGTATTAGATAGAAATATCATCAAAGAGACATATGATATTCGATATACACATAAGTAAAGAGACATGTGATAATTTAGACATACTATAACTAATGCCAAGCCCCGATGATATTATTACTACATACTGACTCATCATAGGAAAAAGCACCAAGCAAAGGCTTAATCCCAAGATTCACCACAGTATCTCATTGGAAAATTCAGGGTCTCTCTTTGTTTATATCTTCCTATTCGATGTCCTATTTAGTGATCTTCTTCTCATGCAGGAAATCATTCAAAATCTTGAGTTCATCCTTGTTCAACTTGTTCTTCCCAGTAGAGAAGAAGTGAGAAGATAGGATATCTTTCTTGTACACTAGCATTACACCTTCCTTTAGTAATGTCATAAACTTATCCTTCAAAATATCCATTATAGCAGATATATGTGAAATAATTAAGAGATATGTGAGTTTACATTAAAGATCAGTAAGATCAGTAAGGTTCCTTTATTCAACCTCAAAGACCTCCTCATTCCTCTTTTCCCAAAAAAACCAAAGAAATTTATTAGTAAAAATAAACCAAAATCTATTAAGAGAAGTATCAAACAATTCCATATATCTAGCTAGGATTTCAATCCAATAAAATCCTTCATCCATCTTCCAAGTAAATGGAAATCCAAAAAAAAGGGACCACAAAGCAATAGTGAAATGACACTAAAAAAAGTTCAAAATTTTCAGGGACTTAGCATGCATCATATAACTAGGTAGGGAGGTCATAGGTGTGAAGAACACTATCAAATGAAAGTTTTTTTAATAATAAAAGCCAATGAAAATAAATCTTTTTCAATTTAGTAGAACCACACCACATGAAATTAAGACAATTAAGCCATTTGAAATTTGACCAATCCAAGTTCTAGGATTTGTTCAGTATGTCATAAAATTTTTAGACTCAATTAAAATATTATAAATATTCTTAACAAACAAATTCAAGAATTTAGTACCATCTTTCCACCTAATGTTCATAATAGTATCATTATATGACCACTTCACCTAGGGAAATTTGAACCCACAACATTGACAATTATGGAGAAAGTCTTTATGTGAAAGGAGAGAAATCCATACATCTACATGAACTACTCCCATGACCCAATCTTGTCATCAACTAGAATATCACTCAAGGTTTTAATCCCCACAACGAACCATCTCTTGGCAGAACATCCTTGAGTTAAAGCCAAGAGTTTATCTCAATTACATAATCCCCACCATACTAATCTATCTTCAACATAAAATAAAGGAGAATTGTCCACTACAAATCTAGGAGAGATCAATGGTTTGACCAAAGACAAAGCTTTTCAAAGTAAGGAGAAGACTTTGAATCTAAATATTTTAAGCTCGAATCGACTGAAAAAGATATCAAACATAGATATTAGGTCCCACATCTTCCCCTTTTTGGTGTGAGAAAGATCTCGATTATTTTTTATGAGAAACTTCCAAGGATCATTTCCTTGAGTTTCATTAAATATTGATTCACAAGAGAGGGCATGCCCTTGGATTTTTATATCCTTCAACTCTATACCACCTTGGTTTATAGGGAAGCAATGCCATTTCCATGATACACAATGTCTTTTCCTATTCCCCTTACCATCAAACTAGAGAAAATATCTAATAATTTTTTCTAGTTTATTAAAATGAACATTTGCAAAGATTCAAGTTGAAGAGTGATAATGGCATGAGAGGAAATACATATTTGCACCACTTGAATTCTACATTTTAAAGAAAGCATGCCAGTCTGCCATTTTTCATGCTTCTTAATTTTATTGAATAACCATTCCCACATGTCCTTAAGAAAGATACAAACTACAAAAGGGGGATCTAAAGATATCTGACAATCTTATTAGGGAAAAATTATCCCCAACCTTGCATTGTAAACCATTCAGGAGGATTCTCTAACTAGCTAATCATTGAATAATTATGGGGAGCTATCTTGGACTAGAGGCTTGACAAAAAACTTGAACTCTATTGACCATGTTGGAAAATTTTGCCTTGGTGAGTTTAATAAAGAGTGTTGTATCATCATAAAATTAGGCATTAATAAATTGATCACCATTTGGTAGTAAGATGTATTTCAAAGGTGGGGTGAAAGGAACTAGACCTAAGTATTTAAAAGAGATTATCCACAATGATGACAAAGAGATATGGAGCAATAGGTCACCCCTTCATGATAGATATTTGAATAATAATAGGATTTGATAGTTCCTCATTAACATCTATGAATATAGAGGAATCTTGAAATAAAAATCTAATCCACTTGTATAATTTAGAGTCCAAATTTTTTTAGCATACCTTGCACAAAAAGCCACTCGATTCCATCATAGGATTTTTCAAAATATACAAGAATCATTTCAACATTCACATTGTCATTCTTTTCCCTATGCATACCTTCCTAGCTAGTGATTAAATTTTCTAATATGTATCTCCCCCCAATGAAACCGATTTGGGTCACTTCCACAATTGTATACACTACATCAATCAATCTTCTAGCAAGGTTTTTTTGGAAAAACATTGTAGGAAAAATTCAAAAGTGTAACAGCTCTCTAATTTCTAATATGAGATTTTCTAATATCCTTTGGGATGAGTTTTATGACACCATGATTGATGTTCTCTCCCAATTTTCCTTTGTCAAAATATGAATGGTAAAGTTCTAATAGTTCCACACTAATCCAATAAGAGCTAACCTTATAGAATTCAGCTAGTAGGTCATCAAGTCTTGGGGATTTATCATTTTACAAAGAGAGAATGGTGTTTTTTAATTCTTGGATAGGATTATATTTATCCAAGCACAAAGCATCATCTTTAGAGACCTTTTTTTGGAATCAACTAAGGGTGGATTCTAGAGTGTTCTAGATTTGAGGATAAAAATTAGAAGATAATATTTTGATGAAGTCATGCAAAACATCTTTGGGAAAAGATTTAACATTAGAGGTTTTACCATTATAATCAATATACACAATAAGCTCCCTATCCTACTTAAATTCTATAAACTTGAAGAAATACTTAGATCCCCTATCTCCTTCTTTAAGCCAATTCATCCTGGATCTAACTTAATGTCCTTGGAATTTGTAGTTCTAGACTTTCCTAAGAAGGGACTTGGTATTGATCAGTTTAGTCTCCACCTCTTGGTTAGAACTATGTTCATGTATCTTCTTTTCAAAAAATCTAGTTTTTGATGCATGACCAATTCAATTTTGTTTCTATCTTTATCTTTCTTTTTATTGACCAAATGAAACATTTTCCTCCATAATTCTACTAGAGAATCCCACAGGATAGGATGGGAAAGATTATTTTTAATAGTTTTATTGATATAGGTGACCATCTGAGTAGCCCTCAATGAATCTTCATCTTGAAGAAAGAAAGTATTCATCTTATACATATTGGCCCTTTATGATTCATTTGGAGCTAGTGCAATACTCCAAAAAACTAAAGAGATGATGAGGGGATGGTTAGACATAGCAATAGACCAAATAGATACCACCTTGTCCCTTTTTTAATGCAAAAAGGAAAATAGAACTCTATTTACATAAATCATGTCAAGTCTATAAAATATTTTGTTTCCTAAGGATTGATTGTTGTTCCAGGTAAACTAGATATATGATGACTCACTTTTCATCTTTTCCATTGGGTATATAAGACTAAGTCAACTTTTTAATGTTAACCAAAAGAACATCCCATCCCCTTTCCGCATGAAATATTTACCACCTTTTTATCCTCCCTCAATTTAGTCATGGCCAATGCAAAAAATAGAAGGTACCTTTGGAAGATTCAATTTAAGCCAACTCTAAAGGGTTGATCTTTCTCTATATTCATTGGGGGAATATAAAGAGAAAAGACAACAGGATTCATCATCTACTTTCAAAGTAATCCATACAAATCAGTTAGTAGGGGAGGATCTAGTAATATCAATATATTTATTCCATTTAGGATGAATGAGGATAGTACTTCCTCCCTTCCCTTTATCATATTATGTGATAAAAAAATGTGCCTCATGCCAGTTTAATTTCAAAATAGATTAGGCATGAAAGGTAGAAACTTTGACTTTCTGCAAGAAGAGAAAATCAATATTTTGTCTAGACTTACAAAATGACTGATCACATATTTATTTTCCATCTCTAGGCCCCTTATATTCCAATTGTAGATGATGAAGTTCATTTAATCACTGGGGGTGATTTTATTATTCTTATATAACCTATAAAAACACTTGGGCATAGCCTTCTCTTTCTTTTTTGAAGGCTTCTTGTTAGAAAAAGAATCAGGATTGGTATCCTACCTCCCAATTTCCTTTTTTTCTCATCCTCTTTAACATGCCAATTAAAAATATTATTGTCTTGGATTTCCACGGTCTCACAAATTGGGGTGGGTGTGACCAAAAGAACTTTTTTTCCTGTGAGCTCCTCCAAGGGAACATTATTAATATCCAAAGAAGTGGGGCCATCAAATCCTATAGAGGAACTAGATTTCATGATCTCTCTAATTTGGGCAACCTTTTTCTATATAGAATCTAGAGCCATTTGTTGGCCATTTTTTTACTAGAGTTGATGAGTAAACAACCCACAGCTCCTAAGAACACCTGCATGCAAACACCTATCACTAAAAGAGAGAGAGAAGAAGCAAGAAGCTATGGAGGCTTGAAAGCATTGATCCACGAGATAGGAGAAATCATTGTTAATGTGCAAAAACAAAAGTTGCAATTCAATAATGAAAAATCTATTACAAAGTTATGAAAACAAAGGAGATCAATCCTTATAAAAGGAGATTTGAAAACCTAAAAAGGTAAAACCTAGGTTGCACAATAATAATTAATAAAACAATTAATTATTATATGCCTAAAGTTTAGCTTAAGCATAAAGAGATAATAAGTGTCTTAGTAATTAAATCAAATATGATTCAATTAATAAGAAAACACTTTATTACTCTAACATTTTTTATTACTAATGGAGTTAGAGCCTTGTTATATTTGGTGACCAAATTGGGTAGTAGAAGAGATTCAATTTCCATCCAGGATGATAATTTAATCCTCCTCAAAGAGTGGATTTTGCAAGGACATTTTGATCCAAGGTGAGCACTCATGACTTTTTTTCTCTCCAAGAGAATGAGCTAAAAGGTCATTCATTTCTGTGTTAATAATGATAGTTTGTACACTATGATTTTCCTCATTAGCAAAGGGGTTAATTTTATCCTCAATCAAGGTTTTCTTGGTCTTGAGCCTCAAGTCTTTAGATTATTTTTTATTAGCATGAAATGAGCCAACTATTTTGGGTTTCATGTTCGGAAAATCTCTTCTGATATGCCCATTCCTTTTATAGGAAAAAAAGCATTAAAATTTCCCAGCACTTCAATATCCTAATATAAATTCATATCTTCCATAGTTAGTGCAATTATGTTAGGAATATTTGCATTAGGATTTAGGGAAATTAAGACCCTAGCATTCATATGGGGTAAGGTAATCTTGGATTCCTCAACCTGCATTACATTACCAATTGGTTTCAAAATTTGAGGTGGGAACCTCTAGTGTTCTTATTGCAAATATTTAATCTCCACCCAATTAAGGGAAGATCTTTCATCGACTTCTTTAAGATTATCTTTTAGAGACTAGGGGAGATACCTAAATAGGGATTTTCCTAAATTCAAAAAAGGTTTTTTAATCACTCTATCTTGCATAGACTGATCTTTGAACATGATAAAAAATAGACCTTTCTACAACATATCACAAAAAATTACATATACCCTCATTTTTTTTTGCCCTAGACTACAACAATCCACTTATAAAGAATTTTTTGGAAGGAAGAAGATTGGTATCCAAACAAAAAAAATGCAATACTTTTTAATCTTTCCTATTCATTAATAATGAAATGAACCATATCTTGGCTAGGGGAAATGGTGAGGACTTTAAGGCTAGAGGAAGAATCCTTACCCATTTCTTCTTCTCTAGAGTATCCATTTTGGATGAATCCTCCATTTTCACATCTCAATTTCCCGGTGCCCAGTAATCTTCTAGTTCCTATTCTGGGGTCTCTAGCCATTTATATTCTTCCATCAAATTTTTTTGAGGATGAGCATTGTAAATCACTAGAATTTGAAGTGAGTGCTTCCTGGTAAGAGGTTTTAACTTCCTTATTATCCACCTTTGATTTATTGTCTTCTTCATTATATTCTGTAATATAGAAAATGGTGATCAATGGTAGATCCTCACTTTCTGTATACATTGGAATACTAAACCCACCCTTAAACCAAAGATAATTTACACAACTACAAAAGGATTAAGGGGTGAAAATTCAAGATCTAGATAAAGGAGGATGTGGGTATTCCCTGTACAGATAGAAAGTTTGATTATGATATATAAATGAAATGAAGATGATTATGATATGAATAAGGAAATGATAAATAAAAAGATGTAATATCAGATATAATGTATCAAAGCAAGTGCTAAGGGAAGATGTACTCACCTTGTGGGCTAGGAGAGGATAAGTGAGTGTCATATCTAGAAAAACCTATTAGAAAACTATCAGAATCTGAAACTATTTTGGATCTGGAACCTTGAGACTTGTAACTCCTAATTGTGAAAATTGCAAAGCTCCAAGACAATGATGACTTGAGACCCAATTTGACCTAGTCCTAGAAGCATAAAAGTTGTTGAACTTTGTGAAGGATTAGTCCCTAGTTCCAAAAATTTGGATCTACAACTTCATCACCTGCTCCTGCACACATGAAATAAGGGGAAATTATATAGGAATTAACCTTTAAATGTGATTGAAATTGCATGAGGAAATGTAATCTAGATTTGAAACATAAATTACCTTATACCTCAATGATGAAATGTCTCTTTGAAGATGATCACAAGTGTTGATGCAATATCTTGGACTCCACAAAAACCCAATAGGAAATCATGAAACTAAACCCTTGAATGACGAATGTTGTAGTTTTCCACAATGTTGGGTTGAGGAAGAAGAGAAGAAGAAGACTTGAAATGCTTGATAGATTGAATGCTTTCTTGAATTGAATGCATAATATCTTTCTTGTGGATGTGAATGCATTTGATGGATGTGAATATAAGGGGAAGGCGTCTCATTTTATACACATTTTGGGGCCTATATTTCACAAGGCTGACCCCAATTAAGAACCTAGGAGAAATAACCCTACATCAGGCTTAGAGCCCAGTAAAATTAATCCCCAAGGGAAAGGTCAAATTTGATCTAGTCCTAGAGAGACAAAATTTGAAATAGTATCCGGGTTATGTGCTAAAATGGCTATTGGAAGTCACAACCCGCTAGGAGATAAGGGTAAATTCTGAGATCCAAAAATGTATGTAAATGACCTAGATGAAGGATGAATTATGTTATTGGATGAAACATGGGGAATCATGCATAGAATTTGGAGCCATTCTCAATTTTTGAACAAATAATGTTGATTTGAAGGATGCAAGAGAGCTAGAAGGACATGAAATCAATGTGAGAACCTATAGATACTAAAATGGTGCTAAAAATGAGCATCTAACAAGGGTTCTTACTTTTTAGGATGGTACACATTCAATGTTTTTATTTTTAACACAATCCTCTCCTACATGAATACCTCCCATGAGGCAAGATGACCTAGGGAGAATCACCAAGTGTTGTCTTAACTACACCAAACACCATGGTGAGGGAAAGCTTACATTAGAGAAAAAAAATGAAGTTAAAAAAAATAAAAATAAATGAAACAAACGAAACAATGATAGAAAAAAGGTGAAACTAAATATGAACAAAGAAGGCCAAACATCAATGTAGGAGGCCAAACCAAAAATAGACATGAGAGGAAAACTCAAAGGTCAACAATGGAAAAAGGATAATGAAAACCTTACAATGCTACTATTATTGTATTTGAATTTAGTTTTGATAATAAAACTATATTTAAATATAGCCATTTTCAATATGTAACAATTGTAGGGATTGGCCTGTAGTGCAACGGTTGCTGCTTCTCTTTGTAATAGAAAGATCTTGAGTTTGATTCCCAAAATGGGAGCTTAAATAAACTTAATATAAAAAAAGATATGTAGCAATTGTGTTCATATCTCTTTTATAGTAATGAAAATACTCTTTGATTATTTATAAAATTGTGTTGAATGTGGGCGTGTATTTATTATCAATGTTGTATTCTATCATGTCCATGTGAGAGGCCTTGAAAAATTATTGTATTCATATTCAATACCATGCACATATCTATATCTATGTTCATGTCCATGAAACTTTGATATTTTTGAATGCTTGTCATATGTGAATCTTGCATTTATTTTTATTGGTTATAAATATTTACTAATGATAGATGTTGGGGCTTTACCATTAAAAATAAGTGCTACCTTGTGATAGTTCTTTTCATGATTAGTATTTTTATATTACATTTCAGTATGATCTAGATTTTTCTTGTAAAATTAGGTGTTGGCAAATTTGGTGTATAATGTCACTTTCAATATATTTTAAAAGAATTTGTATTTAGTTGAAAGATATATTTATTGTTGGAAACATGTGTGATAATATAATGTGTTTTAAATACACACACACACACACACACACACACACACTTACACATTTTAATAAAAGATTGATCTAGAGAAGTTTTTGTTCAACAATTGATGTTTAACATTTAGTAGAAATTATAATACTTGTCTACATATGAAATAGTGTTTAATTATTTCTATAATAAGATAGACCAAATTGATTCAACCTTAGAGCCATGTTGGTTCATTTTTGCTCTAGCTTTTATTTTATGCCAATTTACTAATGTGTCGATTTCATTTCAAAGATCCTCTTTACTATTAGTATAAAGTAATTTACACACAACTTAAATTCACCGATGTTTTCTTATTTAAGGATTCTTTTAATATTTTTGCAAAAATTTCCAAGGGCATTGGAACAAGGATATTCTTTGTATGCATGTGCACATCCTTTTGAAAGCATTGGAGCCAAAAATTAGAGGTGTTCATTTCCCTAAGTGTATAGCAATGTGGCTCTTAAATAAAAGACCTATGCTACTTGTGATTACCATCAAAGGCTTCTCTTTCATGTTTGAGAAAGTGTGTTCCAATATGTGAATGCAGTGGATTGAACCTATGTGCGGTTGAGGAACTTACCTTAGGAACTGTGGGTCGCTTGCAACCAACCTAACTAAAAAAATAGATGTTGCTTTCCTCTTCAATCAACTAGTAATGAAATTACCATAGTTAAGGCAACACAAGGCGATAGGGGGATAAGTTTTTGAGTATGGATCAAATAATTTTGGAAGAAGTCATTGAAAAACCTAGAAACATCTACAATTAATAAAGACCGATTTAATAATCCAAGATTTATCATGTTGATTTGATGGAAAGAACCATATATCCCATGAGAATTTCTCTGCAATTATAATCCCAAGTAATATTGAACTATAGAATTATTAAAAAAAATATGAAAATTTTAAAATATGCATTCATTTAGAAATGATTGACATAAAATTATGGCATGATAAAATTGAATCAAAGATAATTCAAGATTATTGATAGTTATCAATTTATTTTTCTAATAGTAATCTCATGCATGGTTGCATTCACAAGTGCCAACATTGTTGTGGGTCAAATGATATGCCAATCAATATAATTGTTACTTATAAATCATCAAACAAAAGGTTTTTCTTTTATTTTCATTTTTCAATTACATATAACATAAACATACCCCAAAATGATAAATGGAAGGGAGGGGTAGTAAGGTGGTGTAACAAATAGGATGAAGTGACACTTTCCTTGGGACTTATAGTGGTTGTTTAAATATTTTTTGACAACTTTTTTTTTTTTTTTTGATCGGTAAAAGGCCGAAGCCCTATTAGAATTTTATTAATATAATTAATAGTTTTACAATGTGACCCCGCTCGTTGTAGGCGCTGGTAGGAAAGAGCGGGGTTGAGAAAACCTCTAGCCTTGCTTGGGACCATAGGTCCTATACTTATACAAATTATACGTGGGCATTCCCATGACTCGACATTGTCGAGATTTGTCATAGTACATACCTTCCATGGGCATTCCCACGGTTCGATATCCATCGAGATTTTAATACAAATACAGACATTCAGTGGGCATACCCACTGTTACAAAAATATCAAAATTTAAATTTACAATCCTTGAGATGCTGTTTGATGGTTTACACCTTTCAGTTCCATGCAATTAGAATGGGAATTTGATTGTTTGATCTAAGATCTTCGTTGTTAGGATGATTTAGATGTTTGCTTGTAATAATCTTCATTAACGCGCTTTCTCTGCTACTTGTTCTTTGAATAGGAGGAGTGTAATTCTCCCCTACGAAGCTTTCCACCTGAAAATGTTAGACAATATAAACTTCCATTTCCAAAAATTAATTCTATCAATCAATAAAAATTCCTCCTTCTTGTACCCAATATCATCATTTGAGTAAAATATAACTAAGTATCAATTAGATTATCTTCATCAATAGGACTAGTTTTATGCATGTATGCTCATTCTAATATTGTAAACCTATGCTTACTATATGCCAAATAACCTTTTCTCCATGATAAATAAAAATCCTTTTGAATTATTAATAGCTGTATTTTAAAATATCACTAACATTCCTAATTATGTATAAATACTAACTTTACCCTCCATAACAGCTTTGGTTAAACCTTATATCTACATATATCTTTTTTACCTTTTGTTCTAATGCTTCCTTTGGAATAATAAATTTCCGGACTGTGCCTGCTCCTTCCTGCCAATTGTTAGCATTTTTTAAAATATTGTCAATAAAGTAAGTCCATACCCATATAATTGAGGCACATCACCACTTTACAAGATTCACATAAATCGACTGTTCAGATATGTATAAATATAGGACTTCATTTAACTATGTACCAATATTTATACATATTAACCTTTATAGAAAAGAGGTTTGAGGAAAACCTAATTCAGAAAATTGCAATTCTATGTGTCTTGGCTTTAGTCATCGCTATATAGATATCTATATACTACTGCTAGTATATATATCTCTATATATCTATTATATTCTTTGTAGTCCATTTCCCAAAGCCAAGTGTAAGAATATTCTTACTGCCAACTACATATACATATTGGAGAGCAAATAAATATGTATAAACATATGCATATGTTTATACAGGAATAAATGTGCAGGCACATGAATTATGCTATTACATATATCAGTGTATTTATTTATGCAGGATCTTTATACATCCATACATTTGACCTACAGGTCCTGAAAGAACAGGGCTTAAATGATATATATGTACCTATATATAACAGTTATATTGAATATATAGGTACATATATATAGGGGCAAAAATGCCTCCAGCCCAGCCTACGGGGCAAACGACTCCTCCAGGTCACCATAGGATCTGTAAATTACCAAATAATGAAAAAAGTTTTTACATCATTCATTTTGAATATATTTAAATTTGCACAGTTCCATTTAGGTATACTTAAGAGAATTTAGCTTTCTTGTCTTTGAATCCAGCTCAACTCAAAATTCAGCTATGAATAGAATTGTTCCTTGAGCTGGATGTTGCCTTTTCGATCTAGGTAGGATTATGCTCATATATGTTAACTTGAGATGAGAGTGTCATGTTATCATTCTAAAAATATTCTAATGTTCTAAAATGTTACCCTTAGAAAGTTAAGGTTTGAAGCAAACACTGGAGGGAAAGGAATACCTTTGATAAGGAGTTTTATATATATATAAAGGTGCCAAGCACCCAAGGACTCTCTAAGATTTTGGTCTCCTTTCATTAAATTTATTATACTCTGTTCTTTGACCCATTTGTGCCTATTACCTATAAGATAGTATTTGAAAGATCTGACAAGGGATAGTTATCCTATTCTAGTTGATACAAGTGTATATTATTATTGGTGCCTTATTAAGATTGTATTATTTTAGTTAGTGACTATGGCATTCTGAACCATTGTTATGATACCACTAGCTCCTAGATTTGCTAGCCCATCTACCTCTTTGTTACCTTCTCTATAAGTGTGTCTGATTTCGAGTTTATGTATACTATCTATGATTTGATTGATCTCTTCTATCTTTGAGTTAAGATGCCAATTAGGAGTTTTTCTGGTTCGAATGGCATTGACTATTACTTGCGAGTCTCCTTCAATAATAATCT
Source organism: Chamaecyparis obtusa (assembly GCA_027943335.1). Lineage (NCBI taxonomy): Eukaryota > Viridiplantae > Streptophyta > Pinopsida > Cupressales > Cupressaceae > Chamaecyparis > Chamaecyparis obtusa. The sequence continues at coordinate 8,531 of BSBK01006200.1, read as the reverse complement.
TAGTTAAGTTAAGACTTTTACACAACCTTAATCCTTCTAATCCCGCTAAACATTTGGCCATATTATTAGTGGTCGGGTTAATAGGCCTAGAATATTTAGCTATCACTTCTGATTTCCAATTACGAATGATTCTCCCAATTCCTGCAACCCCGGGGTTTCCTTTAGATGCTCCATCAAAATTTAATTTAAACCAACCTTCTTTTGGAGGTATCCATTGACAGACGACTCTATCCGCCTTTACTTTTGGGCCCCCTTTTCCATATAAGGGCGGGATATCTAGTTTAGGCCACTTGGATCTAATTTTATTATCCCAATTCTTAAAAGAGTCCTCGTAACTAAGCTTGTATCTTAGTTTGCTATTAATAATTTCTATTATTAACGCTTCTATTTTGTTCGTGATTGAAGACCAAGGGAGTTTCTGGTCTGTAAAGATCCTTCTATTTCTTTCTATCCAAATTTCTGATACCACAATCGATGGGGCGATAATCCAAATATCCTTATATAAATTATCTTTATAAAGGGAGGGCCAAGCTTTAAGGTTGTCTAATAGATCCGATTGGGAAGCTGACTTCCAACCTAAACATTGATGCAACCAATTCTAGTAGATTTACGCAAATGAGAAATTAAGGAGAATGTGATTTACATCCTCTGAATGGTTCTCACATAGGGGACACCTGGAAGGCCCTTCAAAACCTAATTTGGAAATTCTATTTGCAGTAAGAATTCTATTTTACAAAGATGCCCATAAGAACATGCCTGTTTTAGGTAGGCATGCTTTGTTCCAGCATAGATTCAGCGGTATGTCTATGTTATCCATTTTCTACTTTCTAATAATCGAATTGTAGCCCTCCTTTACCGTATAGTTACCATTATTGGATCCTGCCCAAATTAAAAGATCTGGTCTAGATTTAGGAGATACTTCTCTAGATTTCATAATTGACATAAGGTTTTGTTTCTCATTCCATACATGATCAATTTCCTCTAACTCACTCCATTTGGATACTTCTTCCTTACTAAGATAATCCTTAAGGTATATTCCTTTAGCTCTTTTACATTCTTCCATGAATTCTGATGTGAAACCTAATTTGCTTAGGGGGGGAGGCCGGCCCAAGAATCATCCCAAAAAAGAGCTTTATCACCTACACCAACATCCCATGTTAAGTAATTAATAATAACATCTCTGCATTCTTTCATAAAGTTCCATATTCGTGATTCTTTAACGTGAGAGGAGGATCTAAATATATCAATGGGTTCCCCTTTGGGAATATATTTGTTTAATAGTATTGTTGCCCATTTGCTACTTGATTGCTTATACATTCTCCACAAAAGTTTAGCTCCAAGAGCTTTATTTTTCCATTGGAGATTTTTAATGCCCAATCCTCCTTTTGAGATAGGTCTACATAAATTATCCCATTTGATGAGGGCTAGTTTTTTGTCTTCTGAAGGGCCTTGCCAATAGAAGTCTCTAAACAATTTGTCTAAGCTATTTTTTACATTGGTGGGGAGGGGGAGAATAGACATATGGTATGTGGGAATGGCTGAAAGAACCAATTTAATCATAGTCATTCTTTCGGCTTTAGTTAACCATCTTCCTTTCCAAGAGCTCTTTTTATTTTTTACTTTGGTTGTAACTTGTTGCCAAAGTTTGGAGGATAAGATTCCTTTATCCAAGTCAATGCCAAGGTATTTACACGGGAATTTACCTCTTTTGTACCCCATTATGTTACATATCTCTAATTCTCTTTTCAGAGAGGTGTTAATAAAGAAGATTTTTTATTTGGTAGGGTTGATGCGCTGACCAAAGGCTTTCATATATAGGTTTAAGATACTTTTAAAAGTTCTGGCTTCTTTTTGGCTAGCATACCCGAGCAAGATCGTATCATCCACGAACTGTTGGTGTGTTATATTTGGTACATTTTCTGCTGCCTTTAGCCCCACGATTTCACCTTCCATTTGTTTCTTGGTTATGGTTCTTCCTAATGCTTCTGCCATAATGACATAAAGAAAGGGAGATATAAGATCTCCCTATCTAATTCCTCTAGAAATACCAAAAAACCCTTCCGAGGTCTTGTTAATTAGTACTGAAATTTTAGGAGTTGAAATACAATTAAATATGAGATTAATCCATTGTTTTGAGAATCCAAAAGCTTCCATACACTTATAGAGAAATCTCCAGTCTACTTTATCGTATGCTTTTTGTATGTCTATTTTAATGAGCATACTTGGGTCCTTAGTGATTTGAGCAGTATGGACTACTTCCTGGGCAATGATAATACCATCCAGTATCGATCTATTTGCTACAAAACTTGTTTGTTCCTCTGATATGATATTGGGAAGAAGAATTTTAAGTCTATTCTCCAGACATTTGCAAAGAATCTTGTATACAGTATTGCATAGTAAAATTGGTCTGAAGTCCCCTGGCTCCAGACTTTCATTTTTCTTTGGGATTAAAGTGAAAAAGGTATTATTTATTTCATTTAGCAAAGATCCCGAATTTCTAGTTGCTTCCACTACTTGCCATACCTCCTCGCCAACGAAGTACCAACATTTTTGAAAAAAGCCGGCTTGGAACCCATCTGGGCCCGGGGCTTTATCTGGATGGAGTTGGAACACTGCTGATTTCACTTCATCGATGGATAATTTATTATTGAGCATTTTATTATATTTTATGACAACTTTATTATTATATAATTTTTTATTTCTATTCTATCCACGCCATGTGCATTGTATATATATATTTTTAAATCTTTTCATATATTAATTTTTATTAACATTGTTAATAAATAGTAAATGCATATTGAAATAATTTCAACTAATAATTCTTGTTTATAATAAAATTTAAAATTATTATCATAATTTTACAATTAGTTTTTCCTTTATAAATCTAATTTATATGTACACAACATGATTATACCTCTCAAACAATAGCTTATAATTTATATATAGCTTAAATACTTTGGTCATTGATTGCTTAATAGTAAAATTTCTAATGATAAATTGGTCAACAAAACTTTGCCTTGTATAGAAATTACAACAAGGTATTCCATTGTCAAATATATATTGTGTAAACATTCTATAAGATATTTTATATTATTATTTGTAATGTGTTATTACTTTTTTTTCAAAAGTTCAAAAGTCTCTTGCTATAATGGCTATTTCTAAAATATTTTTTTTAAAATAGGTAAGATATTCTTAGATACCAAGGTTTTCTCATGAAAACTAATTTTTTAAGGAGAAAGGAATATAATTATGATATTAAATATTCTTATTCTTTTAAAGGAAGGTGATTTGGTTTTCAATGAGAATTGGCTTAATTTAAACACCAACCAATATTTAGGAAAAATTAAATCTTAATTGACTAGGTTCTTATATTTTCAAAATATGATGTGTTAGTGTACCATAATAAATTATAAGCACCTATAATTAGATGCTCAATCAGTTCCCATTTTAGCATGTATGAGATGGTGCATTGATTTTTGGTACTCCCAGCTCCACATTGCTTCATTCTAGCATTTTATTTGCAATCCATATTCTTGAACCAAATTTCAAGACTTTTTTGGGGGAATAGGTCAACCCACCCAATCTATTCCTTGAGGTTTGCCTTGACATTCAAATCGGGAACTTGTATCAATGATTAAATGGGAAATATCAAATCTCATTGGCTTCCTTTGATTTTGAGCTCTGAAGTTCTATGACAAGTATATAAGAAACCTACCTCTCCTCATTTGGAAATAAGGAAACTGGAATTCAAGCTCTCTCCTACAAATTTCCATTTCAAGCATTCTAAGGAAAATTATCAAGCATTCTAAAGTATTTTCAATGCAAGCTTCTCCATGTATGAAGCTTCTTTCCCTTAGTGAAGGCCAAGAAAATGAGTCCACCGTTAAGGAAGAAGATCATAGCATAAGCATCAATCCAAATGCTCCCAAAAAACCAAGAATTGAAGTCTCAAATTATACATACATACATACATACATACATACATACATACATACATACATACATACATACATACATACATACATACATACATACATACATACATACATACATACATACATACATATATATATATATATATATATATATATATATATATATATATATATATATATATATATATATATATATATATATATATATATATATATATATATATATATATATATATATCTCTCTCTCTCTCTCTCTCTCTCTCTCTCTCTCTCTCTCTCTTTGTCTCTCTCTCTGTCTCTGTCTTTGTCTGTCTGTCTGTCTCTGTCTCTGTCTCTGTCTCTCTCTGTGTGTGTGTGTGTGTCTCTCTCTCTCTCTCTCTCTCATCAAAGCATTGTGGAAAACTATAACATTTATTGTGGAAGGCTTGTCTTTCATAATTTCCTTTTAGGTTTTGTGTGGAGTCAAAGCTACTACATTAAAACTTGTGATTACATCCAAAGAAGCATTGTTCCATTAAGGTATGAGGTAATTCATATTTCAAATCTAGATTCTATCAAAAAGCTTTCCTTTCAAGCACATTTCATTTAAATTTTAAGGTTGATTCCTCATTCATGGTTTGAATGAGGAAAACCAATCTTTGCACAACATTTTCCTTTTTTTTCTTTTTTTTTTTTCTGTGTAGGTATAGGTAGAACTTGCATAAGATTAGATCTAGGAAGTTCAGGACCTTGTGGACAATCTACAACTAAAAACAATCAAAATTGTAGGAACAAGTCAACCCACTTGACCTAGTCATGGGACCCCATGTATGATATGTGCATTGAGATGTCTATTTTTTGTTAGTTTGTGCATCCTAAAACTTGTCTTTTCCTCCTTCCTAGCTCACTACTTTGTATTACTTCTAATAAATGCTCAATAACAATGAAGGATCATTACACTTGCTCAACACTTAAGTCCACTTGATCCTAGTGGGTCATCTTCCTTATAAATGTGCTATAGAAATAGGATCTACCCATTAATTCCCATTTCCTATGTTACATTTTGGTGAACCCTAATCGTAATATTCCCATTCTAATTTGGTGTTTGTGCATCTCGAAACTTGTATTTTCCTCCTTTCTATCTCACTACTTTGTATTACTCCTAATCAACACTCAATAACAATGAAGGATCATTACACTTTCTCAATGCTTAAGTCCAGTTGAGCCTACTGGGTCATCTTCCTTCCAAGTGTGCTATAAGAAATAGATCTACCCATTGATTCTTATTTTGTATGTTACATTTTGGTGAACCTGAATCATAAAATTTTCATTCTGATTTGGTGTCTTGGATCTCATTTGTACACATTCTATTTACACTTCAAGATCTAATATGGGTAGATTTCATTTTCATGATGGAATTCACTAAATTGGATTGGCTTGTTATCTCTCATGTCATTACATTTCTCCTTTCTTTCGTTTATCAATCACATGAATTAGATAATACTTTATTTCATTTCATGTTACTTTATTTCATATTACTCTTGCATATAGAATCATAAATATCTCAAATATCCTTCCCTCTTTTAGATATTTTAAAACACGTTTCATGTAATTTTATCATAAAACTCTTAATGAAATGCATGGATTATGTTGAAAATGATAATATTCCCATAAACAAACCTACCACTTCTAATGGATATAGTGATCTGTTTGCATTTGATGAAGGTGTTGGAGATATTTCTTTTGTAGGATGCATGTTGGAGTGTTGTCATTTCTGGTAAAAAAGTCTTTTTGGATGAATGAATCTAGTATACCGGTGGTGAAGATGATTGCACAAGGATTTATCTAAGCATACAAAGTGTTTGTTGATAACAAAGTCAGTCATGGTGATTGTGGTGTATGGTGATGAGATGAACATATCTAGTGGTGATATTGGAAAGGTAGAATCTACAAATTCATATTAGACTACTTCTATGATTGTATAAGTTGATTTGATGTACTATTGAGGAATTGGAGGAAACACCAGTGATATTGGATAGAATAGACAACCAATTGCCAAGGTGATGAAATCAATGTGGCATTTGAACTAGTGTTTATATTTGTTTTATTTTTTAGTTGTATTATTGAGAGCTGACATTGTGGATCACAATTTCCTATGTTTATGTGATTTCTTATGAATTTGTATGGAATTTGGAGGCCGACATTAGTAACACATTTTAAGGTTATTCCACCAACCTAAAAGTGTATATACGGGATGAAATTGAAGGGATTAGATTATGGTTAGATGTTGTGATTATTATGATCATTGAAGGCAAAGTGTGTATGGTTAGAAGAGTTGAAGTGTATATATCAGGGAGAGTGTGCTAGAATTAGACTAGTTTATTGAGTTCTTTCTCAAGGCAAGTTTTAATAGGCTTGCAGTTAAAATCATTTAACCAAGTTACTCTTGAAAGGGTATGCAAGATCCTAACAGGTCTAAAGTCTAATTCCTCTAACCAGATGACTCTCAGGAGATATAAAATCCCTCAATAGGGTAGTTACTAACAAGACTTTGTAATAGCTTTTAACTGGGCTATAGATACTCTTAACCAGATATACCCTTAGCAGGGTATTGCAATTTCTCCTAATAGGGCAAATCTTATTTTATGCACTAGTGATTTTAGTGGGTGATAATTCCCATTGTGGTTTTTCCCTCTAACAAGGGTTTCCACACAAAAGGTTAGTGTTATTGTGTGATGATTATGTGGATGTTTTATGTGTTATATTTCTATGTGATATTTACTTTTGCATATTGGATAATCTACAATTTATGTAAAATTTTATATAGATCTATGGTTGCACTGATTCACCCCCCCCCCCCCCCCTCTAAGTGCCTTATAGTATTAACAATTGGTATCAGAGCTTCATGACCTTAAATAAGAAAAATAGCTTTGGGAAGATCCTTGAGACATATATGGAGAGTTTGAGATATCAAAGAGAACTTGAAAAATAGTTTGAAGATGTAGAAGAGTTCATTGACTAGTTGAGAGACCAACTCAAGCAATCAAGAGAAAAGAGACAAGAACTTGTTGAACAAATTAATGAAAGAAAATATCTCATTGAGCAACTATCTGAAGGTAGTGGATCAGAGGAATCACAAGTAACTTTGTAATAATTTCGTTAGGATAATGTGTAGTTGCATAAAGACAAGAAGAACATCAAAAGAGAGTCAGAAGCCTTGTCAATCAGGACGGGTGAAGAAATGGAAGAAGGCAAGGCAAAAAAAGTAGCAAGGAAAATGATAGAGGAATCCATACAAGCCAAAGATGAAGCCATTAAAGCCAAGGAGGAAAAGATATTCAAATCTGAACAAGAGGTTGTAATATTGCATGCACAACTACATGATACAAATAAAGAGAATCAAAAGATCCTAATGGAGAATGAAAAGATGATACAGGCTAATGAGAAACTGAAAGGAGAATTGAAAACTACAAGTGATTTTCTCAAGAAATTAAACAAGATTACTACAAGAGTGATTTCTAGATGATCTATTATCTCTTTGTTGCTAGTATCAATTATAACATGATGTGTCTCCTTGCAAGGACTTGTTTTATTTTTCACAAGGATTTATGTTCTTATTTACAATCTCTTCCTTATTTAGGAGTGTATCTATATTAAAAATATTCATTAACTTAAGAATGCATAATATTTCATCTTCTCTATTACCTCTAAGATTAGGGGGAAAAGTGTTTTCTTTGCAATTTTATCTCATGTATAAGCATCCATTTTCCCTAGTGAATTGGTGTTTTATTTTTATCATGTGACATACAATATTACATGGAATTTTTTTTTGCATTAGGGATTTTATTTTATACAAGAGGTATTTTTCCTTGATTACATCCTCTTCTTGTTTTAAATTGTATATATATAATAAAATAACCCCCTACTTGGGGGCTTAAAGTGTATTATCCTTCATCAAGTATCCCCTTTTCTTACTTAGAAACAAGGTGGCTAAAAAGGCTAATTCTTGTTCACCTTCCCATTTTTCTCTCGAAGATATTATTCTTATTCAAGAACTCTTGTTAAGGTATGTATCTTGGAATAAAGACCTCATCCTCCTTCAGACCTCTTTACATATGTTTCATATATATTTTACACAATTTTTTCCCCTTGGATATAGAAAGAGTCAAGCCTCTTTCGCTAAGAATATACATGCAATGTTGATTAAATGATATCTCCTTTTTGTTGAAGGTGGATATCCTTGTTCTACTTTTCCTTAAGATGTCATCCTAGATTTATGTTTTCATCTTTTTTTTGGGGGGGGGGCATATTTAATGAGTTAATTTTTCATTCCCTTGTGCACTCCATTTTAAGCTCCTGCACCTTGTGCCTCTATGCACTCCTTTTTGTGCCTTTGTATGTTGTGCCTTTATGAAGTCCATTTTATGCCTATATGTGTTGTGCCTTTGTGCCTTCCCTTTTTCCCCTAATATTTGTGCCTTTGTGCAGTCCCTTTTATGCCCCTATGCATTCTCTTTTGTGTCTCTATGCATTACATTCTTTTCATTGTGCATTATTACAGAAAATGGGTTGACTAGAAAGTGTTGGACCATCAATTCCATATTCGTATGCAATGTT
>BSBK01006199.1:675000-900450 GCA_027943335.1 Chamaecyparis obtusa | reverse complement strand
ACATCATACAGACAGACATATATAATATATATATATATATATATATATACTATATATATATCTGTAAGTATGATATAGAATGTATGATATATGTATATATATATATATATACATATACATACACATACACACACACACACACATATACATATACATACATACCATATACACACTAGTACATTTGAGACTTTTTTCGACGGCTGATTGTCTAAATTCAGACAGTATATCATCGATTAAGCGACACCATCTGACATCACAGTTTTGCAGTCGGAAACACCAACGGTTACGATAGGCATCGTACATGCGATGTCTGTAGTTTTCACAAAAGGGGGTTTCAACATAGCGAATATACCTATCGGGTCTACTTGTAGCCGTCCTAAGTTTGACCGATCTTCATCAGACATAGTTAGTTATCAACAGAAATGCTTGTACCTACGATAGGTAACCATCATAAGCTTTCGATGCCTATCTGTCGTTGGAAGATTGTATACCGACAGAAATGCTATTGGTGCGACAGTTATCCATCAAGAATTTTTGACAGATTGTTGTCGTTTCTCTAATGTCATCGTAATTGCGACAGACATCATAATTTTTTTAAAAAAAATATAAATTTGTTGATCTAGTTTGACTCGATTGGTGTTCTTTCATATTTGGTTGTCATTCGGAGATGACTTTATAGTAGATTCGGTAGGGGCTCGTACATTATTGAGTCGAGTCTAGAGACTTGGATTTGTAGATCACTATGGGTGTCCGTGATGACTTGGAAGAAGTATTCTTCTAGGTGAATCAAGCTGGGAGACTTGGATTACAGAAAGCAGGTCATTTGATGCAACTTATGAGACATTGGATGCCTCTTCATAGTGGGTTCGAAGTGCGGTCTGTGGTGTTCTTTGCGACTTGGTTCTTGGTAGCCATTGAGATGAATCGATATGACTTGATCTTGGGTCAAGACTTATTGAGGTGTGTTGAAGTGATCATTGCTCCTTGAAGTGATTGATGTTTTGACAGATAGTCATCGCTTTTAGTTTTATCATCGATTATTCTTTGGTTTCCGTCATAATTATGATTGGTGTTCACTATTTTTTAAAAAGAAATATATTTGTCGTACATGATGGAGATCTTAAATTATTGAGCTTCTCTTTGTTTTGATAATAGTTTAACATTCTCTACTTAATAGGGCCAACCACGTGAAGGTGGAAGCTCATCTGGCCCCTCCTAGGATCCTCTTATGACCCTTTAGGACACTTTAAGACCTCTAAGATGTGTATTCTTAGGGGTCGTAAAGGGTCAGAAGGGGTCCTGGGACACAACAACTGAGAACCATAAATGTAGGCATCATGGTCACAATTGTTTGGAGACACAACATAATTGAATGCTATACCCAGAAAATGCAACACAATCACTACTCCTGTAGTTCCAAGTTGACATTGCGGGATCCAAAAAACAAAGATAGGAATCTATATATGGTTTTTGGATTCCTAGTGTTAACTTAGAACTATAAGAGTAGTGGTTGTGTTGCATTTTCTGGGTATAGCATTCAATTATGTTGTGTCTCAAACAATTGGGACCGTGATGCTACATTTATGTTTCTCAGTTGTTGTGATACCTACATTTATGTTTTGTAGCTTTCATGTTTATTTTCATGTTCTTTATGTTTGGCTTCTCTCCCTCACATCGAAAATAAGATTTTCCCACTTGAATCGAGATGTGTGTGCAACACAAGCAGAATATGCACAGATAGCAGGTGGAGCTGAGAAGACCCATCACGTTTATATTTTTTTCTCCTTTGTTTCTTGGTACACCATCTCTATCGGCAAAGTTTCTTCATGATGTCCTCCACTATCTTCCCCACTACAACTGTAACCACTATTCATTCTCCTGCGGTCATTACTATCTTCTCTATTGATCAGACCTCCACTGCAATTTCTCTGATGAAAAATTCCAAATTCAATGTTTGGTATTCCTTCATCTCCCTCAACTCCATCACTATGTGTATGGCTTCTCTCCCTCACATCGAAAATAAGATTTTCCCACTCTGAATTGAGAATGCGTGTACAACACAAGTAGAATATGCACATATAGTAGGTGGAGTTGAAAAAACACAACACGTTTGCATTTTTTTAATAGGTCAAAATTACAATGTTCGCAATGGTCTATAACTTAAAATACGCAATTAAAGACCTCTATAAAAAATGCAACCCTGTTGTGTTTTTCAGCTCCACTTGATATCCTATGTATATGAATTGAGATGCATATTGAACTAGGCGTCTCCTTCTGCATTGCCTGAAACCAAGAGACTGTCACAGTTAACATCTAATGGAGTGTCTCATCATCACAACTAATCCACCTTAAACAATTGATTAACGATTCTAGACAAGATGATGATTTAAGTATTGTGTTTTAGAAAGAACCCATTGAACATTCTAATACTAATTTCTCCCAAAATATGAAATCCACTAAAATTTAGCGAAAACCCCTCCAACATTACAACAGTGTATAAAAGGAAAACTCAGTGTCTAAACCTGGAACTAAGCTCAAACACGTGTGAATAAACATCAGTCATTATCAAATAAGTTGCATAAATGAGAATACATTTTTTTGGCTTTCTCTTTTTTGTCTACTTCCTTATATTGTTGCAGAGGTGTATCCATGTCTAGAGCATCATTTCTTCTCGGTCCGTGCACGTGATCTCACTATCCTTTGCAAAGGTGGGTCCTCTGCAATAACAAATAAAAGCCTTCATTAAAAACATATTATCATAATTGGGGTTAATTTAAAATATATTCATTATTGTTACAAGCATTTCAATACATTAAAAAACATAAACGTGATGCTCTTTACCTTGTCCAACCACATCATCTTGCTCGATGGCTTGAACCTCACACGCTCATCGAGAACAACGTCTCTACATCCCCTGCAACTGCAATACAAAATGTTTTATTAATCCCAACACATTATAATTAATTTTTATTACTACGCCAAATTCAATTTAACATGTTTGCTTGTATTAAATATTCATTAATCAAAATTCAAATAGAAAATGTATACCTTGAGTACTACAATTCACATTAGAATCGATGCCTCCATCGTGCTTGGCCGGTGCAGTATCAATATTGGTAGAATGCATTCCAATGTAAATAATTAGTGTATTTATCGACAATATATACATATAAATACAAGATAAATACTGAGAAATGTTAATCATTCAGTTTACTACATATAAATATATTCACTTAAAGTTTTAAACAAATATATAATCAGTGTTTCCTTACTTAAAACAAATATATTCACTTTATGTTGGAACTTAAATCAAAATACGGTAATTGGTAAAGTTTTCAACTTGAAATAAAAATCAATTGGCTTATTTACTTGATCAACAGATCCAGTAGAAGAACCTTGTGCACTCATTGCTCAGTATTCGTTCAACCACGACTTTATAGCCTTGTTTGAAGCCTATTTTTTTTGTCCTCTTCTGTAATCAAGTTTTTGAACTCCAAGGCTTGCATTTTTTATTTGTATCATGAATTTTTATTGTAGTGAATTTCATCAAAACTAAATTGATTGCAATTTAATTATAAATATTTGCATACAATTTTTCATTTACTAATACTTACAACTTGTGCAGCAAGTTTGAATATCCACCCGAGCCAAGCTGTGTTGCCCGTGCTTTTGTTTTCTTGCTGTTGTTTGCCTTTATTGTGTTAGACAACCTATGTGATGTTTGAAGTATGTTAGATCACATAGGTACAAAGAGTAAATAGTACATAATTTTATTATTAACATTATCACGTACCTTCTTTCCTCAGGTGTATACTCGTCCACTATGTCTTGCACTTCTCTCAAGTGCATCCTTTTTAAGATCCTCCCACTCATTAATAGGAATATAGGGAGGCCGCTCGTAATAAGGGTTGTGTTTTATTTGGCTCCTGTAGTTGTCCCTAATATACTTCAAAATAGTGCCCACTTTTTCAAGGAGTCTAAGTCTATGAAAGACTTCATGTCCAAAAAGTGTTGTCATAGAGTCAATGAGCTTATTCTTTAACCCTTTATCTTGTGCTGACCACCTTTTAAGAAAAAAAACTGTTAGATTCATAAATGAAGTGAAGCTACTTTTTAATATACTTGAAGAAAGGGATGAACAAAATCTAATCTTGCAATGAAATCAAAATATGATACCATGTGTGTATGATCGGCCCGAAAATGCACAAACATTCATCATTAAGTTTTTCATAAAATAGATTATTCCCTGCAAGATAATTACAAGATTATTATAATTAGTTATTGCAAGGGACCACACAAGGGGTTAGTGCATTATGTTATGAGTATTATATTGTATAGTAAAAGAAAGGATCAGTCTTTAAAGTACCTAGAAGCTGGGCTACTCTCAAGGGAAGTCCATCTTCATTGCTCACGAGCAATTGATCACACTGTATTGTTCCTGTACATTTAACACGAGTACATCCAAGAATTGCATCATCACCTCCTACATAAAATGAATCCAATATTACAAAATGCCCCCTAAGAAAGAATATATAGTTCAAGTGAAATAAACACATGATAAATAAGAGAGAAAAATAGAAGTCTACTTACATATAGTAGGTGTACTTGCCTACATTTCAGGCACAACTACCTCTGTGGATCTGATCCTCGTACCAGGCACCGTACTCAACATAGGTTCAATAGCAGGTGCTAAACAAAAATATTGTTAGAGCATAAAAAAAATGGATAACCATGGACAAGATGGAGGATAAAACATGTGATGTACCATCTAGAGTATTTGCATATAAGGTAATGCCCTTTAATCTATTTAGCATCCCCTGTAAAGAGAACACATCTATATTTTAGTTAATGACATAAATAAAATAGTATACTATAAAAATCATTATTGAACTTTTGTTATAATAAAAAACTACATTAATACTTACTCTCTAGTTCTGAACACGACCAAGCAACATATCCACTGCCCTTTGTATTTCAGGAGTGTGAGGTTGAATATTTTCCATTTGAGCTAACTCTTTTGATATTGCACGAAGGACCCTTTCCAATGCAACCACAGGATCAACCTCTGATAAAAAATCAACATTGAAAGGATCATGCTCATTTTGCGGCTCCTCATGGACTACTTGTTCCTTTCCCTTTATCTGATCAACACTCATTTGTGAGAACAATATTATTAGCCCTTTATTTAAAAGAAATCCAAAATAGTAGAACAATAAAATATACACATTAACATATAAAAAATACGCATTAACATTTTTCTTGTATGTGCATTTGTACAACAACAATGAGTTTTACCTGTCGGGAAGAAGTCCCATGAGAACTATCACCGTCATGTGTATCCTATGGCTGTTGATCCATACTATAGCTCTATATTTAAAAAAAAATCATTCAGACATGTTAAAACACGTGTTCTTATTCTAAGTTACGTTGAATAATAGACAATTATCAAAATGTGTACCACCTTGTCCATGATAGTGATGGGGTTTTTTTGTATCTATGCGATTCAAATTGTAATCGATAAGCAACTCCTCGCCTCCACGTATTGATTTGATCGCACATACAAATACATGATTTCCCTCGCGCACCTCAAATATGCAATTGGGTTGCTTCTTAGTTGACGTAGGTCATGTACTATTTATAAAGCCTGCAATATTCCTTGATGCTTTTGGTCTTTCGTTAACGTATATAGCTACTTTTTTACTTTGTTCACTGACTTTTTGTTGTATATAATTTTTTGCGAGTGCATACCTACACATACTTTTTTTATATTTAACAATCTGCATCCAACTATTGTAATCATAACAAGGTCCAACATACTCCATCAATTCGACAACTTTGTTGTAAGAGACCTTTATGCCATCCATGGAAAATAGGCCCAAACCATGTAATGAAGATGGTGCTATGCGATATATCCTCTCTTTAATACAAAAATTAGTGTTTATTGGAGGAATTTCATCGGGGACCCATTGTTTCTGTAGATGTTTGTACTTAAACGGTAGCTCAGAGTCACCTTTTCTCTCATCATCATAAGAACACAACCCCCCTTGAGCAAGGAAAAATTTCATGCGTTTATTGAATTTCTTTTTGATGTTTTGACCTCGAGTCGATCTCATTGAATTACACATACTAAATGTCTCACTTTCTTCCATTCCTAGATTTTCCTCGCTCGAGGAAGACAATTCTGACAAATACCTTTTTGCTAGTACCTGTACCTCATGCACTTGTACTTGACAATCCATGAGACTATGTGGGATACCTGACATAAGATAATAGTTATATAATCAAACAAACATAGTTCACTCCATAGTTTTCATTATATCTTGTGAAGGACATTATTCATTTTTAAAATTATCTATTTATCAAACAATATTTTGAATATCTCAGCATTGCATGGGACACCACTATTGTGGCATTTCATCAAACAGTTCTTGTGCCTTGCCACTAGTGTTTTTATTACATCTTGTGAAGGACTTTATACATTGTTAAAATTATCTATTTATACTTTCAGAATTAACTCACTCCATTGCAGGGAATAAAGAGAATCCCCTATGATTTAACATCATTGAGATGCCTCCTTTCATTAGCTTCATGTCACCTTCTCATAACTTCTCATAGCTTCCTATGTGTTTCATCCTTCATTTATACACTTCCTTCCTAAGGGGTATTTTTGAGTTCAAACACATTGAGCTGCTACAACTAAATTATAAATCATGAATTCACTATAAAATTAATTCACTATAAATCAAGGGGCATTATAAATCATGAATTCGCTATAAAATTAATGTATTGCTCTAGATTTCATATGGAAATTTTGTCAAATGGTTGGCATGTATGTTTATTCAAATGGAGTTATATCATTTGGAATGGATATATGATCAGTTGATATCGAATTCTATGTCAAGATTTACAACATTAAATTGATCATAGTTAGAAGACTCAGACAAAAGAAGAATACGAGTATAGCCAATTTTTAGAAGAATATGAATGAATGCAAACATACATAAGTGGATTAACATAAATAATGAAGGTACCTGATATTGCTTGAAGTAATGAAGAGTTGACCCTGGGTTCAATCCAGTATGCTCATGTATGATCCAGAAACTGCAAGGAAAAAAAGGATGGGGTTAGATCCAAAGGATCTAAGCAATGCCCGACACCCTATTATTGATCCTCATCTACAATTATGCATGTGCATAGTTAAGCCATACACTTCTAAAAGGAACTATGTTACAGAACATGACTTGAGCTAGGCATTCAAGCTTTGTCTTCTCATTAACTCAATTTCATTTTGATGACATTTGTTGATTTAATTGCGACACCAGCTTGGTTATAAACAAAAAAAAGGAAAAAGAAATTGTCATTTGTAATTTTTGTGAATTCGAAGAGTTGTCGCGAAGATGACACTGCACTTTTATGTGGCGCGAAGAGGGCATTCGAGTTTGGCTCATGGGCTGCAAGCTAGGGCATCATGCATTGTTTATGAGCTCACTGTTTGAGCACCTCATATCCCTATTTGATTGGCCGGTGCTCTGTTTGTTATATTGATTTTACATCATATATTTAGTCTTAATAAATATCTTATAAAACAACATAAAACTAACCCAAAATACTTTGTCTTAATAAAATCTTAATAAAACAATATATTTAGTCTTAATAAAATCTTATAAAATAACATATATTGTGTGAAGTGTTTGATCTCTCTTTATTTGTTTTGCTGTTGATATTCACTATGTGGTACTCCCCGCTTATGATCATTTCATGAGAAAATGTCTTGATGCCTCGCGGGCTGCAAGCTAGGGCATCATACATTGTTCATGAGCTCACTATTTAATACTGGCATTGTTTACAACTTTTCATTTGGAATGCTTGATGACCTACGAGCTTTGAGAGCTAGGGCATCGTTTCTATTACCTTCAAGACATTGTGTGAAGTGTTTGATCTCTCTTTATTTGTTTTTCTATTGATATTCACTATGTGGTACTCCCCATTTATGATCATTTCATGAGGAAATGTCTTGATGGTTCGCGGGCTGCAAGCTAGGGCATCATGCATTGTTTATGAGCTCACTGTTTAAGCATCGACCAATCAAATAAGGACATGAGGTGCTCAAATAGTGAGCTCATAATGACATAAACAATGCATGATGCCCTAACAAAATAGCAAAACAAATAAATAGAGATCAAACACTTCACACAATATATGTTGTTCTATAAGATTTTATTAAGACTAAATATATTGTTTTATTAAGACAAAGTATTTTGGGTTAGTTTTATGTTGTTTTATAAGATTTTATTAAGACTAAATTTATGATCATACATTAATACACTTACTATTTTGAATTTGAGCTTGAACATCATGCAATGTTATTACTGTCATTGCATGCTTGCTGCTGTTGTGCACCATATATTGTTTTATACACTATTTATTTCATTGAGACCGTGAGCTTTGCATTTGTTTACATCTTTTCATTTGGAATGCTTGATGACCCGCGAGCTTTGAGAGCTAGGGCATCATTGCTATTACCTTCAAGGCATTGTGTCAAGTGTTTGATCTCTCTTTATTTGTTTTGTTGTTGATATTCACTATGTGGTACTCCCCGTTTATGATCATTTCATGAGGAAATGTCTTGATGGCTCGCAGGTTGCAAGCTAGGGCATCATACATTGTTCATGAGCTCACTGTTTAATACTGACATTGTTCATAAGGTCACTGTTTAATATATGGCATCATGCAAACATACATTAATACACTTACTATTTTAAATTTGAGTTCGTGCATCATGTAATGTTATTGCTATCATTGCATGCTTGCTGCTGTTGTGCACCATATATTATTTTATACAATGTTTATTTCATTGAGACCGTGAGCTTGACATTTGTAATGTATTTTATGTTATTAGATCAATGCTACTATGTTGTTGAGGCTGTAGATGCATTGAATCACCACTGTCATTCTATTTTGATAGCAACAATATAACAAACAGAGCACCAACCAATCAAATAGGGACATAGAATGTGGGTAGATGCATTGAATCACCACTTCCATTCTATTTTGATGAAGATGAACTATGTTATAAAATTTCAAGGCATGATATTTTATAATGTACATATATTTTATGAGTATAACTATACAACAAAAGAGAACCCACATGCCTTGGTTGTTATTGGTCTATGAAAGGTTTTGGTTTTCCTTTCGCAATTGAGATTTCATCCTATAATTCAAAAGGACTACAGTATTGGTGAGGGCACCTAGGTAGGGTTGTTTGGTACCTAGTGTTCCTAAATTTTGGCTTGTAGTGGCCTTAGCCAAGCCAATAGGTTAGGGAGAAGCCTATTTGGTCTCTCTAGGTGTGCTAGCTAGTGTTTGTTCTTCTTTGTTCTTTTGAGTCCTTGGTGTGTCTTTTGGAGCCTGGTTGCAGTAGTCTTAGCCAACTTTGCTAGGTTGCCTGTCATAGGATAGTGTTCTAAAGTTGAACAAATGACCTCTTTAATGTTTTAGAGGTTTGAAAATGGCCTTTATGACCCTTAATCAATCAAGGATTGAGTGATTTTGAGGTGTGTGTAGGTGGTTTGTCTATCCACCAAAAGTTGCTTGACAACTTTGAAAGTTGTCATGACAATTTTTCTTGCAAAAGCATGTAACCAGCTTGGATAGTGTTCTAAAGTTGAAAAAATGGCCTCTATAATGTTTTAGAGGTTTGAAAATGGCCTTTATGACACTTACTAAATCAAGGATTGAGTGCTTTTGAGGTGTGTGTAGGTGGTTTGTCTATCCACCAAAAGTTGCTTGACAACTTTGAAAGTTGTCATGACAGTTTTTCTTGCAAAAGCATGTAAATGGCTCGGAAAGTGTTCTAAAGTTGAACAAATGGTCTCTTTAATATTTTAGAGGTTTGAAAATGGCCTTTATGACCCTCAATCAATCAAATATTGAGTGCTTTTGAGGTGTGTGTAGGTGGTTTGTCTATCCACCAAAAGTTGCTTGACAACTTTGAAAGTTGTTATGACAACTTTGAAAGTTGTCATGACAACTTTGAAAGTTGTCATGATAGTTTTTCTTGCAAAAGCATGTAACCGGCTTGGATAGTTCTAAAGTTGAACAAATGGCCTCTTTAATGTTTTAAAGGTTTGAAAATAGTCTTTATGACCCTTACTCAATCAAGGATTGAGTGCTTTTGAGGTGTGTGTAGGTGGTTTGTCTATCCACCAAAAGTTGCTTGACAACTTTGAAAGTTGTCATGATAGTTTTTCTTGCAAAAGCATGTAATCGGCTCAAGAGATAGCTAGCTCAATCCATGGGCCCTAACATTGAGGAGGGATCTATTTAAGCTTTTAAAACCATAATTTGAGGTGTAGGGAAGAGTGCAGTACAGAGAGCAAACTTTTGGTTGCAATTAGACTGTGTAACTAGTTTTCCTTTGACAGAGATATACATTTTTGTGTTGACAGATATAAGAAATGGATTGAATATCTGACTATAATGTTTGCATGTGATGATTGTTAATGTTTTTGAATTCCTAGGATAGTTATTTAGCATTTCATTTCAGTTTTGAGTTAGTCTTCATAGTTTTCTTTATTTTGGCCTGTCTCGGATTACTACTGACAGAGCTTTGAATAATGGAGTGCTAGAGCACTCTCCCACCATACAATCTATATGGGTCTATGGGATTTGTGTCTAGACTCCATGTAATATATGTTGTGCAAAGGAGGGGCCCTAGAAAGTTCAAGATGTATCTATAAACTGATGCCTTAGGCAAGCTATCAGTGTTTGGTTAGGGGTTAGTGTGCTATTGCAGAGCAGATGGACTGATTGAGGGTGCTCAAAACCTGGTTCAAATGATGTGGAGGGGAGGTCAGATGCATGATCAAGCATCTCCAATGCAGAGAGAGCTTGGGGGATTATGGATATAAGGGAAAATACTAAACCCTCACTATTACAGACAATGAGTTACCAAACCCTCATTTATAGCCCCATTTTCAGTAGGCCCTGTATGGATAGTATGGGAAAAGGAGACCGACAGAATCTTAAAGCCCTCCCAAAATGGTATTCAAATCCATAATTAGTTGGGTGATTTTCTCAGAGAAGTTTGGAGTTATTAGCAAAAAAAGGTCAATTAGGCCTACTAAACCTAGTAGCCTTTTTAGGCTAGACAACAGACAAATTTTTTTAGAAGGGATAGAGAGGTTCCTAGAACAATGAACTTTATCATATTCTTGGTGTCATAGACTGAATGGAGAAAGGAGGATTTTGAAACTTCTTAGAAGGGGACTAGGATAGCACCCTTAAGGCTAGGAGATTAGCCTCTTTGATGCTAGGAGGGCCTAGGACAAAGTTATAGCAAGGTCTATGTAACATCAAGTACCCTAGTTTGCATTATTAGATGATCTTGTTAAATTTGTGTTCATTTCATACAAAGATACATGTAAATGAAAAAAAAAATTTCATCTAAAGATTACATGTATATATATGAAAAATAACTTGTATATACTATACAGAGAAAATAACTTTTAGAAGAAAATACAAGAGTACAAGCATACATAAGAGGATGAACATAAATAATAAAGGTGCCAGACATTGCTGGAAGTGATGAATTTTTGACCTGGGTATGAATCTAGTGTGCCTATGTGTGATCCAGAACCTGCAAAGAAAAGAGAGATGGGGGTTAGATAAAAAATATCTAAGCAATGAATGACATCCTATTACTGATCCTCATCTACAATTATGCATGTGCATAGTCAAGCCATACACTTTTGAAAGAAAAACCATGCTATAGGACATGTGCACTTAGAAGAATGTTGCAGAGAGTAAATTACTACATTTATGTCTGCATGAACACTTGGTGAGTCATTATTGTGATTTCAAGTAAAGATCATAACATCACAACATGGTTGGTAGCCCCAAGGAGGCCCCATTGCATGTAGTGAGTAAGCTACATCAAAACAAAGAGGTACACAAATCTGAATCATCTATACTGATGTCCCTATTTGATTGGATGATGCTTTGTTTGATTGTGACATCGATCCAATAATAGAAAATACATTACAAATGCCAAGCTCACAGTCTCAATGAAATAAACACTGTATAAAATAATATATGGTGCACAATAGCAACAAGCATGCAATGATAATAATAACATTGCATGATTCCTGAGCTCAAATTCAAAACAATAAGTGTATTAATGTATGATCTAATAGCAACAACCTCATTGATCATTACCGTTCACTCCTCCATCATTATAGAAGAGATAACTACCTACAACTATATTTCATAATTCCTCCTTTGAAGTATATATATCAAGTATAATTATGAGTTTACATCATATATTTAGTCTTAATAAAATTTTATAAAACAACATAAAACTAACCCAAAATACTTTGTCTTAATAAAATCTTAATAAAACAATATATTTAGTCTTAATAAAATCTTATAGAACAACATATATTGTGTGAAGTGTTTGATCTCTCTTTATTTGTTTTACTAGGGCATCATACATTGTTTATGTCATTATGAGCTCACTGTTTGAGCACCTCATGTCCTTATTTGATTGGTCGGTGCTCAAACAGTGAGCTCATAAACAATGCATGATGCCCTAGCTTGCAGCCTGCGAACCATCAAGACATTTTCTCATGAAATGATCATAAACGGGGAGTACCACATAGTGAATATCAACAACAAAATAAATAAAGAGAGATCAAACACTTCACACAATGCCTTGAAGGTAATAGCAATGATGCCCTAGCTCTCAAAGCTTGCGAGTCATCAAGCATTCCAAATGAAAAGATGTAAACAATGCCAGTATTAAACAATGAGCTCATGAATAATGTATGATGCCCTAGCTTACACCCTGCAAGCCATCAAGACATTTCCTCATGAAATGATCATAAACGAGGAGTACCACATAGCTAGTGAATATCAACAGAAAAACAAAAAAGAGAGATCAAATACTTCACACAATATATGTTGTTTTATAAGATTTTATTGAGATTAAATATATTGTTTTATTAAGATTTTATTAAGACAGTATTTTGGGTTAGTTTTATGTTGTTTTATAAGATATTTTTTAAGACTAAATATATGATGTAAACTCAATATAACAAACAAAGCACCGACCAATCAAATAGGGACATGAGTTGCTCAAACAGTGAGCTCATAAACAATGCATGATGCCTAGGTTGCAGCCCGCGAGCCATCAAGACATTTCCTCATGAAATGATCATAAACAAAGAGTACCACATAGTGAATATAAAAAACAAAACAAATAAAGAGAGATCAAACACTTCACACAAACACTTCACACTTCACATCAGCCATACACTTCTAAAATGAACTATGCTACAAAACATGAGTGTGTGTTAATGTGATTCAAAAGCTATTATGGAAGATTGTTTTATTATTGAGATAAGGATATCTTAATTCTACAAGAATAAATGTTTTGAGAAATATTTGAATTTAATTTTGACAATAACATGAGGAGTGGATATATTTCAAGCTTTAGTGAGACTTCATACCACACACTGTTCGTAGATTACGTTCAATGCATTATTTACGCTTGTATTAGTGGGAAAACTCTTGAAAACATGCAAAAGAGATTGCATTCAACCATGTTGTTTACATGAAACATGTAGTTTACCTCCAGTCTAAATCAACGTTGTGTACAAATCTATGAACGGTGCGTGGTACGAAGCTTCACTCAAGTGTGAAAATGATAAGCATTATGATGTTGAGGTATGGTGTGGTAAGCACAAGTATAGTTTCTCGTAAGTTGCTATTGGTATAGTTTGTTTGTTTTTTTCAATAGTTGCAGAATCCAGCTTCTCCTATACTTACACGTATGTATACATTTTGGGCTTGGTTTTAATGTCATGTAAATTTGAGTGAAATGGTAATAATATTTAAGAGCAATAAGTATGACATTTTAAACAAGTATGCATATACATTACATAACAATAGTGATATATTTTAATGGAAACACTTAATGAGAAGGATGCCTATATAACAGGAGGAGTGATATATTTTAATGGCAGTGGACATAGAAATTGTAGTGAAGCTCTGTAATTTATTATTGTAAGTGGACATAGAAATTGCAGTGTAAGTAGTAGGATGATTGTAAGTGGACATAGAAATTGCAGTGAAACTCTGTAATTTATTATGGCTCAGTGTTGTATATCCATAGTCAATGTATATTTAAACTTTAGGATGATACTTATATGATGGCTTAAGTAAATTGGTCTTACCTTGAGACTAGTACACCATGGGATTAGAGGATGGTTGTTATAATAGCAACTGTGTGTCTGTGGGATACTTTTATATTTTGTATTAAATGATGATAGATACATATGGGTTTCTTCCTTTTGCAACAGTTTATATTCTGATACTTATATCTTGAATTGTCAAATGACCAATGAGTGATAATTTCAAAAGTGTATCATAATTAAAGGCATGTGAATTCATATTGTACTTAGTCTGAATGCCACTATGTAATGTTTTTACTTACGATATTAATCTTAATATATTCCTATGAAGATATCCCTATTTTATTATTGATGTCCCTATTTACATCTTTTCATCAAATGACCCAAAAACATCAATAATGGTCCTATATGGTCACTAATAGCCAACTTTAAGAAGAATATGAATGAATGCAAACATACATAAGTGGATGAACATAAATAATGAAGGTACCAGACATTTTCTGAAGTAATGAAGTGTTGACCCAGCGTTCAATCCAGTATGCTCTTGTATGATCCAAAACTTGCAAGGAAGGAAAAGATGGGGTTAGATCCAAAGGATCTAAGCAATGCCTGGCACCATATTACTCATCCTCATCTACAATTATGCATGTGCATAGTCAAACCATACACAGACTCAACAACATGGTAGCATTGATCCAATAACATAAAATACATTACAAATGCCAAGCTCACGATTTCACTGAAATAAATAGTGTATAAAACAATATATGGTGCACAATAGCAGCAAGCATGCAATGACAACAATAACGTTGCATGATGCCCGAGCTCAAATTCAAAATAGTAAGTGTATTAATGTATGTTTGCATGATGCTAGATATTAAACAGTGAGCTCATGAACAATGCCAGGATTAAACAGTGAGCTCATGAACAATGTATGATGCCCTAGCTTGTAGCCCGCGAGCCATCAAGATATTTTCTCATGAAATGATCATAAACGGGGAGTACCACATAGTGAATATTAATAGCAAAATAAATAAAGAGAGATCAAACACTTCACACAATGCCTTGAAGGTAATATAAACGATGCCCTAGCTCTCAAAGCTCGTAGGTCATCAAGAATTCTAAATGAAAAGATGTAAACAATGTCAGTACTAAACAGTGAGCTCATGAACAATGTATGATGCCCTAGCTTGCAACCTGCGAGCCATCAAGACATTTCCTCATGAAATGATCATAAGCGGGGAGTACCACATAGTGAATATCAACAACAAAAAAAATAAAAAGAGATCAAACACTTCACACAATGCCTTGAAGGTAATAGAAGTGATGCCCTAGCTCTCAAAGCTCACGGGTCATCAGGCATTCCAAATGATAAGATGTAAATAATGCAAGTATTAAACAGTGAGCTCATAAACAATGTATGATGCCCTAGCTTGCAGCCCACGAGCCATCAAGACATTTCCTCGTGAAATGATCACAAACAGGGAGTACCACATAGTGAATATCAACAACAAAATAAATAAAGAGAGATCAAACACTTCACACAATGCCTTGGAGGTAATAGCAATGATGCCCTAGCTCTCAAAGCTCGCAGGTCATCGAGCATTCCAAATGCTAATTAAGATGTAAACAATGCCACTATTAACAATGCTATCAAATAAACAATGCCACTGAAATTGAGTTAATGAGAAGACAAAGCTCGAATGCCTACCTCAAGTGCCAGTGCTCTCTTCCCAAACGGTGCCGGCCTCTTTGCTTGCACACGCCAAACTCGGATGCCCTCTTTGCGCCATGCAGAAATGCAGTGTCATCTTCGCGGCAGCTCTTCGAATTCACAAATTACAAATGACACTTCCTTTTTCTTTTTTTTTGTTTATAACTAAATGGGTGTCGCAATTGCGACAATAGCATCGCTATTGCGACATCGCCGGGGGCACTTGCAAAAAAAAAACACAAAAAATATACACAAATTGTAGTGGCGTCACAAATTGGTGTCGAAATTCGACCCCAAATGTTGTAGTGACATACATACATACATACAGACATATATACATACATACATACACACACACACACACACACACACACACACACACATGTTAACTAAAATCTATAAATATGTATATGAGATTAGTTTGAAAAGAGATAGAGATTTGTTTTATTAAATAAATAAACTATATGTATTTATTTGAGAAAAATATACATATATAAATATATTTTATTTGTATTTTTTTAAATAATAAAGTAAAAGAATAATATTTTTATATAATTTAAAGGTGGGGGTGGGACCACCCCCACTCCCCACAGCCACACATCGAAGTACTATCATCGACAATACTTCTGCCATGACCGACAGGTACTGTTAGCTCGATAGCCTACTGCAAGACAGAGTACTACTGTGGTAGTACTTTTGTCATGACTGATAAGTACCACCGATCTATCCCTTAAAAGGGACAGGGGGTGGTGGGGCTGAAACCCCACCCCCATTTAATATGTTTTAATGTATATTTAAAAACAACAATGTTTTTAATTTTATTTTTTTTTAAATGATTTTTATTTAATTTAATTTTAATTTATTTATAAATTAATTTTATTTAATTTAAAATCTAACATATTTTAATGGCTTATTTAAAATTTAATTTATTCTACATTAGATATTTAATGTAAGATTTAGGTAATTTTAAATTAAATTTATTTAGTTTAAAATTTAGTTTATTGATAATTGGGTTATTTAATTCATAATTCAATTTATTTTCAAGTGGGTAATTTAAATTAAACTTAAATTAGGAATAAATGAGGGTTGGTTTATAGGATGGTTGATTATTTTATAATTTAATCTGGATGGACTTATAAATAGTTTTATTGGCTTATAATTTACCCTGATAATAATTCAACCTACAATTAAAACTAATTGTATTATTTGGTCAAAGATATTTTATATATGGATGCAATTTATTATTGGTTTTTTTGTTTTATTTCCTCTGTGAAGTAATTGTTGATTTTGGGGTAGAGTGGTGCCTTAGGTAGAATTTTATCTTCTAGACTTGAATTATTTTATGATTCATTATACTATGGATTTACACTGTGGAGTGTTCATAACCTTTATAATGTCATGATTGGTTCACGTGTTGTTTTGAATGTAACTGGGATTTATGTCCTATTTCTATTAAGTCCTCGACCTTTATCTTATTTAACCATAAGGTGACGACCATTATTGTTTGGAGTCTTAATTAACTTGGTCACCTTGTTTCTTCTGATATGGTTGTTATATGTTCTAAATGATGACCTTTGTGGCTTATGTTTTACTCCATGTTTGGAGAAAGATGCTTTGTTGATATTGATGATTATTGATCATGTGCTATGGGACTATGAAAATTGGTGATTGTTCATTGAGATGTCTAGTATGGGATGTATAGTTTGGATCCTTGTATAGGATGATATTTTACTTTTTATGCTCTAGCACTTGTCTTTGATGATTCAATTCATGGTTTACTTGTCTATGAGAAATCTTTTATGATTTTAGTTTTTTTTCTTACTTGGTTCTTTTTGCTGGGAGCATTAGGGTAGGTTATCTAGGAGCATAGAGGTTAAGTGGTTTACTTTGGAGGCATTGGATCCCTAAAGTGGTTGCTTGGGTTTCCTTTGTAAGTCATCTTAATAAGTGATAACTTAATAAATTTATTCAAAGAAAACATTAATAAGCTAATTGTGTACCTCACCATGCCTTAAGCGCTAGTATAGGATAGGATGTGCGAGATGATGCTTTCCGCCCAATGAGGTGTGTGTTCTGGCATAGTTAGTAGCCTTGTTTATTTGAGAGGTTTGATGATACTGCATATGGTCACTTGGACATCGGGGTCCATAAAGGCTACTAAGATGAAGTCCAAGGGTTAGACATATGTGATGATACTTCCCTATACGTGTCCTAGGTTCCTACATGAGCATTTCGTACACCTGCCTTGTCTCATGATCATTTATACTTGATAACCTTGTAACCACTTATTACCATTTTACCCTGTGTACCATTGCATTAGTCTTTCTTGTTTGAGTGTTTCCTTGAGTGAGGTCTGGTGCTATCTCCTCAGCACAATGGAAGTGGACTTCTTTGTTCCATGTGGTTGGGTGGTAGTGATTCTATTACCATTGAGATTCAATGTTTGTGACTTGGTGCTTGGATGATCCTTGATTTTGTTTCTATCTTCTTGTTCATTGTTTGGAGACTTCCTTTTTGTCATCATGAGATGTATATATTGTATTCCATTTTATGTATAGGTTAGTGATCTTGATTCTAGAGATGTATATATATTTTTAATATTCTTATCCATATGACATGTGCAGTGGAAGTTGTATTATCTTGAAGACTATGATGTATTAATTTTTATCTTATTGTATGTACCTTTATTATATTGATGTAATGAATGTATCTTATTATCCGATTAAAATGAATATGTTAGTGTACTTTAAGATTTGTGTTCTTTTCATTATGATTAAGTAAAGGATTAGGAATACTTTTATTTAGGTTTTAAAATGAACCCAAGATATATCATGTGATTATGTTATGTATTTTTCTTGGTAGATTAATTTATATTTACGTAGTTCTACATCATGGAACCCTTGAGACTTGTAATTTGTAAATGAGTTACATTTATGAGTATGTTTTTTCTCATGTTATATTACTTTCGCATTGTTATTTATTATTGATTGTAAACTGATCTTAAGAAAAATATTATTCAGTAAACTTAGTAAAATGGTTTAACAGGTTAAATTATCTCGGGTTCCCTGGCGGCGCATTACATCACCACTACTAGTTTTTCATTTTTTAATACCCTTTTCATATGTTTCCCCTTGTAGCCTCCCCTCTCACTCACCCAGGTGGTTTCCAAGCAGAAACTATTTTGTTTCCTCTACTTCATTGCAGGCCCTGATCTGCCCATGTCCTTAAGTTGCTTGGTTTTCCACTAAAAACCTTCCAACAACTCAACCTCCACCCTCACAAAGGCTCCCTAACACCCTTTAATTTATAAAAAAATAATTTTATATATAGTTTATAATTTATATATGTAAACTATATGTTAATAGGAGTTATAGAAAAAAACTTGAAGTTAGATTTAAGTGAAGTGAGTTAACCACCCTAAAATCAATTCATTGAAATTCTATTTTTTTTTTTCAAATACTTTGAATTGAAGATTCAAGAAGCATGAACCACTATATCCTTAGAAAACACATGTAACTTGATACACTATTACATGTAAAAGAATATTTTAACTAATATAAAATTCATATTAGTATGAATGCTTTCTAAACTTGAAAATTAAGGATGTCTCCCTTTAATAATTTTGGACACATATTTTGCAAAAATAAACAAAACAAATTACAAGCACAACACACCTAGTAATTTGATTTGCACTTTGATTCCTACATCATTGAAGATACCGTGAACAATTATATATATTAAAACAAAAATATACGCTAAGCAATCTAATAAACACTAAAAAAAAGTAATTTTTATTAACCAACAAGATTGGTCCAAGATCAAACATGTAATAAAAGAATGTATAAAAACTCAAAATCTCCCTCTACTCTTATTATTTTCTAATTTTCCTTTGAAAATATGAGAATTAACATAAGATTTTGAAAATTTTGTAACTTTTTATATCAACGTTTTGAAATACATTTATTCATAGAAATAAATATATGAATAATAAATTAATTTTACTAATGGTAGTTCAATAAGTAAGATCAATTATGGGTGATGTCACCCAATGTCAACTTTCAAAGAAATAGAAACATGAACTTTAAATATGAATTACCATATTATCACTAAATTCTAGTTTGACCAAAACCAATAAATGACTATATTGAAAATTAACTCTAGGAATTTCAAGGCTTTATAAGATAATTTCAAAACCCTAAAATAGGTGATTGCAAAACACATGTCAATTTTAAGGATCTCACCTCCAGTTGCTCTATCTTCTTTCTCCATCATATGCAAGTGGGCTAAAATTTACCTGCAAAGACAGATAAAACTTGAACAGTTTGGAAAAATACCTAACAATATGCAATGTAAGGGAACTCATTTAGGTTAATGAAAAAAAAGCAAATACTGTTGGCACATGCAATAAAAATTCATTACAGGTAGCATTGTTATTTTTAATATGCTTCAAATTGTGTATAGGAATCATACATTGACGAATATACAATCACTGTAATGAATATGTTTTCCTTTAATTTTATTTTTAAAAGAACTTAATTAGTGGATTTTTTTGCAACTAAAATAATTAGAGGAGACTTCTTTCCTGTAGTAGTCAAATAAGAAATGCATTGTGCTTCCCTTCATGTAACAATTTTCACTCCCACATATGCAAAATTACCATAATGTCTTGTTCAAATCTGACAAACCTATCGTTATTGTCTTCTATTGTGTTTAACCTATCAAGTTGTGATAGGTGGCTAAAGGAAAATCAATGTATGTGAATGCATTCTCGGAGTATAAAGAAAATCATAGGTATAACTCAAGTAAGTTGCAAGAGTGGAAGATGACACCCATGGTCAAATATTTTTAGATTTCTACAAACTAACATAAAAGGTATATCATTGTTGGGCTCAATTAATCCTACTTGAAGTTAAATCTCTCACAAATTATTGTTACCTTCATGATCTATTTCTCTTAAGAAACTTGAATTTAGGTGGGAACTAATAATAATCATGTTGAAATAATGCAATGAGTAGAAATTTAGTACCTAAACCAATGATTTAAACCAGAATTAAGATTTTTGGTTATTGACATACTTTTAAATTAACATTGTTTAATCTGCAAATACATCTCTTTTATGTTGTCTCAGTATTAGATTTACATATATTGTGATTCTTTTGATTTTCATGATGAATATTGACCTGTGATTTGATTTAAAAGCCTAAACACAATTAAATTTAAAAATCTTGAGCACAATTCTTAGTCTAAAGATTGCGGAGAGCTCTATCTATAATGTCGGATGCAGGAGACTACAAAAGGTAATAGTACAATAGTATAAAAAAGTATAAGTAGTATCAAAGCACATGTTTCCCTAGGAGATGATTATAGAAATACAAATTAGTGTTCTACAACTAACCAAATTGAAATGAAAGGCTGATTTCAATTAAGTCATATAAATTTGAGGGCTTCATTTACGAGTTGTTAACATTATTGTAGCGGGGAAACAACTGACATGGACTATTGTAGCTACGAAAACTATGTTATGGAACATATGGAAGTTGGAATATAGTTTTTTAGGTCATCATTTTCTTTGACATTGGATAAAAGAAATAGATTTTTTAGATTGTTTCAATGGTGTTGGTTCTCTCTATAAGATTGGTTGTCATTGGATGTTGGATGAAATACCGAGGTCATCACTTTCAAATAATAAATCCTTCAACAATTATTAATTTATGATATCACATTTTTACAATTCATAATTTGAATGGCTATTTTTGGATAAGATTATTCGTGATTTTTTTGTCAATCTACAATTTTAATTAATATTGTTTTATGGATTTGGATTAGATTGTTTGTTATTTTTTTTTTGTCAATCTGCAATTTGTTTTGATGAATAGTGCCTTCTCTATTAATAAAATATTAAAGTTAGTATTTAGAACTAATTGGAGTTTAGAACTAGCTAGAGTTTAGTATTTAAGAAGATGTTTGGGTAGTTTCTTAGGTAGTAGCTAATAGGGGGGATCTGTGAAAGCAAAGTTAGTAGCTTATGAGCTTAGGTAGCAAAAGATTGCTTGGTGACCTGCGGATACAAGTTTAGATCCTTCTTGGAATGCCTACCAGTGTCCTGTGTGTTGCAGACCTAGGCTAACTGAGTGAGAGGTGAAGTTGTGGAAAATATCTTGCATGATCTTGCAAATCATATTGTTATCTGATAGTTTTGTAGTAGCAGAGCTAGTGGTTGAGGCTTGGAGACTAGGAGATTGCTTGGAAGGTTGTGAGTACAAGTTTAGATCTTCCTGAGGGTTTCCATTGGTTGCTGATTATCTTTAGGACTGGATTAGTTGAAGGTGTATTGGATCATGTGTGATCTTGCAGAATTGTTCTTGCATTGTAATTGGCCGTAACCAGGAAGGCCTTACAGCCCGACACATTGCATGTAATAAGTTGTTGATGAATAAAGATAACTGTTTTATATCAGATCTGGTGTTTTATTTTGTGTAATTCCGCTATGCTGGTGTTGGCTGCAAGTTTGGACAGTCCTTAATTGGATTCTCCACACTAATCTACAATATCTTTAAACAAAAGAGTGAAGATTGACAAAAAAAATTCACAAAACAATACTACTCTACACCAAAAAATAACAAAAAAAAAATATCAATATTATTTTGATATTAACTAATATTGATTTGGAAAAGATTAATTAAAATTGCTTAGGCAAAGATATTGATTTGGAAAAGATTTGTTATTAACTAATCTACAATATCTTTAAACAAAAGAGTGAAGATTGACAATAAAAAATCCACAAAACAATACTAATCTACAATATCTTTGAACAAAAGGGTGAAGATTGCTAAAGATGTTTTAGAACTCGAAAAGATTGATATCTATATCTTCATTTCTATAGTCAACCAATTGCTAAATGTTTCTTAAACACCACATCTTTATATATATAATTTTAAAATTTTAAAAAAATATTATCTTTAAATGCTTTATGATCTAATTTTGCTTTTTTACATCTTCAGGCTATGTCAAACTATGGATATGAGATAGTGAAAATGCTTATTGTAGACATAGAACCTGACGTGCAGGTGAAGAAAGCAGTGGATGAAATAAATGAAAGCAAGAAGTCAAATTGGATTTTTATATTTAGTAATGTATGTCCTTTTATTTTAATTGTTTTGAAGATTCTAAGCGTATATTTCCATACATTTTCTTAATGGATGGATGATACTTTTAAACTGAGTCATTTTATGTAACTAAATAGAAATAACACACATGATCAATTTTAGAAAAAAGTTGTGTTTTTGTTATAAAAAAAACCAGTGTTTGATTTTCTTAGATAAACAATGCCTATTTTTGCCTTAACATCCACACTTCTTGAGACTATATACTATTTTCTAATTTACATGAACTTATATAAGATTTAACTTACACTATATTTATGTAAGAATCAATAGCTTCAAATTGCCACAATAATTTTGTGGGTGATATTAATCATTTAGTTGTTTATAAACACGAGGTCGTTAGAAAAGAGGAGCAAGTTGTTACCTCATAAATAGGGAGGTGCATTTCTAGATAGTTTGAAGTACATTGATATTTGCAGATGTTATCATTATAGCTACCCCAAAGGATTCACAGACCTCATAGAGATGCCTAAACAAGGTGCAGGGACTGTTGTCATAATGCCACAAAAGAGAAATCTCTTGGAATGTGATGAGAATAATATTTGCCTAAATTTGTTTGGTAGAAACTTAAGTATGAAGACATTTATGATGTAACTTTAAACTTACAGATGGTTGTATATAAATCTCCATTCCACTTTTCTATAAACCGTTCCATATGAGTAATTTTTAAAATATATTAAATGTTTATTGATTTTTTAAAAAAAATCCTACTAGAATTGAGGGGTTGTTTCTAGTAGATTCTAACACATTTTATATTACAATTGAACCAAAAAGCTATTTTCTAACGATGATTTGTAGTGCATTTTTAAGTGCAAAGATATATCTATATTTATTAAATCCTTAAAAAATAAAAAATATATATCTATTGTTATTCATGGTTCAATCACAATATCATAATATTTCAGAAGAACAAAAAATGTACACCATTGAGCTTATAAACAAAAATACAAATTGGCCAAGAATTTTGGATGAATTGCACTCAAAAAAATCAATGTTAGATAGTAGATAGCCTATCGCTTTCTTTTACACATGTTGTGGGTATTTGGTTTGGTTTTTAGATTGAAGATTTATGTTCATTTGTCATACTCATTTCTAAACTATTTTAGATTTAGTAGAAAATGCATGGTATAACGAACAAAAAATGACATCAAGAAGATGGCATTGCAAATTAAATAGCACATGGTTTTGAAAATCACAACACTTGTTGTTTCCTTAATGAAATGGTTAAAACTTATTTTCAGATAGAATGTTCTATCAAAGTTTATTTTTTATTCGACTTGAAATGTAAATTTAACTTTGAATGTTTATCATAATAGTCCTATGAAATTTAAATCCGAAAAATATCTTTGAATAATAGAGTAAAATTAAAATGTTTATTATTATATCGGTTGTTGTTTCTATATTTGTATGAGCACTTGAGTAGTCTAGCCTGATCTCAAGAGCCACAAGTTAAAAATCATCTTATTGTAGGCTTCATTTGAAGGCTTTCTCAAAATTTTACCATGAAATATTATATATTCAGATTTTTTGCATTTATCTAGCCTTAAATGTTAAATATTTGGCATTGGCCTAAAGTTTTTTGATATTTCTTTGGCTTAATTTGATAATGTACTTTGTATCATTGTAAACTTTAGACATGAAAATATTAATGTGTGCATGATATTTGCTTGTAATGTTAACGTAAGGGTAAAATTTTCAGTATGGTGTATTAATATTCTAATATGAGATGTTGAGTTTTGAGTGGCTAAAAATGTTAAAGAAGAAAAAATAATTATGCACCATTAGTTGTAGTTAGTTAAATGTGAGTGGTTATCTAAGGATTTGTTATTTCTAAGATCAAATTTGCATTTTGCATGGAAAGGGCTCAAACCTGAGACATGTACAAGTGATAACTAGGGCTTTATTTGATGGGGTGAAGGTATACTGACTAAACCTAGAGCTTTTATGGTGAAGTATAAAGAAAGTTTGGATCTTTGGGTAAAGACCCTCTTATCGGCATTAAAAGTCAAATCTATCAATACTTCTATTTATATAGGTTGTAAAGACATTTTTGATGCCAATGGATGAAGCAATTATATAGGTTGTAAAGACAAATAGAATACGATGTCAAAAGATTCAATTATTTAGAGAAAGACACTACAACATTTGGGGTCAAATTTTGACCCTAATTTGCGATGACACTACCATGTCGGTTTGATTTTTGTATTTTTTTTGCAAGTGCCCCTGAAGGTGTCATAATAGCGACATCGACCATCGTATATCGACATCCGCGTGATTATAAACAAAAAAAAGAAAGACAAAGGCTCATTTCTAATTTTTGTGATCAAGCTGCGCCTTGCGTGAAGAGGGCCCTAACTGTGAAACTCGACGATTTGGAAGCTTGACAATTTGGAAGCTTGCTGGCATATGGCACCATGACTTGAGGTAGGCATTTGAGCTTTGTCTTCTCATTAACTCAATTTCATTTTGATGGCATTTATTGATTTAATGGCACAATATGAATGTTAATATTGGCATTGTTTACATCTTTGCATTTGGAATGCTCAATGACCCGCGAGCTTTGAGAGCTAGGGCATAATTGCTATTACCTACAAGGCATTGTGTGAAGTGTTTGATCTCTCTTTATTTGTTTTTCTGTTGATATTCACTATGTGGTACTCCCTGTTTATGATCATTTCATGAGGAAATGTCTTGATAGTTCACAGGCTGCAAGCTAGGGCATCATACATTGTTTATGAGCTCATTGTTTAATACTAGCATTGTTTATATCTTTTCATTTGGAATGCTTGATGACCCATGAGCTTTGAGAGCTAGGGCATCATTGCTATTACCTTCAAGGCGTTGTGTGAAGTGTTTGATCTCTCTTTATTTATTTTGCTGTTGATATTCACTATGTGGTACTCCCCGTTTATGATCATTTCATGAGGAAATGTCTTGATGGCTTGTGGGTTGTAAGCTAGGGCATCATACATTGTTCATGAGACCACTATTTAATACTGGCATTGTTTACATCTTTTCATTTGGAATGCTTGATGACCTGCGAGCTTTGAGAGCTAGGGCATTGTTGCTATTACCTTCAAGGCATTGTGTGAAGTGTTTGATCTCTCTTTATTTATTTTGTTGTTGATATTCACTATGTGGTACTCCCCATTTATGATCATTTCATGAGGAAATGTCTTGATGGCTCATGGGTTGCTAGCTAGGGCATCATACATTATTCATGAGCTCATTGTTTAATACTTGCATTGTTTACATCTTTTCATTTGGAATGGTTGATGACCTGCGAGCTTTGAGAGCTAGTGCATCGTTGCTATTACCTTCAAGGCATTGTGTGAAGTGTTTAATCTCTCTTTATTTGTTTTGTTGTTGATATTCAATATGTGGTACTCCTCATATATGATCATTTCATGAGGAAACATCTCGAGGCTCGCAAACTGCAAGCTAGGGCATCATGCATTGTTTATGAGCTCACTGTTTGAGCACCTCATGTCCCATTTGATTAAATAGGGACATCCATAATAAATAGGGATATCTTAATCTTTATGAGCTCAAATTCAAAATAGTAAGTATATTATTTTATTACCAATGTCCCTATTTGATCTAACAACATCAATATAATAAACAGAGCATCGACCAATCAAATAGGTACATGAGGTGCTCAAACAATGAGCTCATAAACAATGCATGATGCCCTAGCTTGCAACCTACGAGCCATCAAGACATTTCCTCATGAAATGATCATAAACAAGGAGTACCACATAGTGAATATCAACAACAAAATAAATAAAGAGAGATCAAACACTTCACATAATATATGTTGTTTTATAAGATTTTATTAAGACTAAATATATTGTTTTATTAAGATTTTATTAAGACAAAGTATTTTGGGTTAGTTTTATGTTGTTTTATAAGATTTTATTAAGACTAAATATATGATGTGAACTCATAATTATACTTGATATATAATACAATGGTATGTAGTATAATCTCTACATTTGTGAGATGTGATTAATTCCAATTATATGATGTTTTGGGATTAAATTGGCAAGTTTGTATACTTTCTCCATTTTAAACTAACCTATGACTTCAAATGAGGAATTATGAAATATAGTTGTAGGTAGTTATCTCTTCTATAATGATGGAGGAGTCAAAGGTAATGATCAATGAGGTTTTTGCTATTAGATCATACATTAATACACTTACTATTTTGAATTTGAGCTCAGGCATCATGCAATGTTATTGCTGTCATTGCATGCTTGCTGTTGTTGTGCACCATATATTATTTTATACACTGTTTATTTCATTGCGACTGTGAGCTTGGCATTTGTAATGTATTTGTTGTGATTGGATCAATGTTGCCATGTTGTTGAGGTTGTAGATGTCCTTTTACTGATCTTGTATAAATAACATATATACCATGTTGACTCATAGCCCATGAGGTGTTGCTTGATAACACATTTGACATCATACCTTTTGCTCCATTTTGGTTTTGATTTACTCACTGCATGTACATGTTTCCTAAGTGCACATTTTATGTAGTATAGTTCATTTTAGAAGTGTATGGCATGACTATGCACATGCATAATTGTAGATGAGGATTAGTAATAGGGTGCCAGACATTGCTTAGATCCTTTGGATCTAACCCCATCTTTTCCTTCCTTGCAGGTTTTGGATCATACAAGAGCATACTGGATTAAACCCCGAGTCAACACTTCATTACTTCAGGTAATGTCTAGTACCTTCATTATTTATGTTCATCCACTTATGTATGTTTTCATTCATTCATATTCTTCTAAAAGTTGTTTATTAGCGACCATATATGACCATTCTTGATGTTTTTGGGTCATTTGATGAAAAGATGTAAAAGTTTCTTAAAAGTTTATATTTTTCATTTCAATTTTTAAAATCATAAAATGAATAAAATTTAAAGATAACAAATTAAGATAATCTTTGTCTTCACTTAAAAAAAAAACTTAAAGCTCATAAAGCATGGTAAAAATATAAAGCTCATAAAGCATGGTAAAAGAGGGCCCTAACTGTGGTAAAATGGGAAAGTTACCACTTTGCACTGCTCTTCTGTTGTGAAGCTCGAGCTTGATTTGGAATCTTGGAGCCTTTTGATCTTCATATGGCAGCTGCTAAGGAACTATGTTATAAACTTTCAAGGCATGAAATTTTATACTTTTTGACATCATACTTTTTTCTCCTTAGCATTGAGTTTACAATGTGGGAGAGTCAAAGAAAATATATGTACAGTTATAAAATTTCATGCTTTGAAATTTGGCATGAAATTTTATAACATAGTTCCTTAGCATTTGATCTTTATATGGCAGCCATGACTTGAGGTAGGCATTCGAGCTTTGTCTTCTCATTAACTCAATTTAATTTTGATGGCATTTGTTGATTTAATGACACAATATAAATGTTAATACTGGCATTGTTTACATATTTGCATTTGGAATGCTCGATGACCCACGAGCTTTGAGAGCTAGGGCATCATTTCTATTACCTTCAAGGCAGTGTGTGAAGTGTTTGATTTCTCTTTATTTTTTTTCTATTGATATTCACTATGTGGTACTCCCTGTTTATGATCATTTCATGAGGAAATGTCTTGATGGCTCACGAGCTACAAGCTAGGGCATCCTGCATTGTTTATGAGCTCACTGTTTGAGCACCTCATGTCCCTATTTCATTGGTCGGTGATCTATTTGTTATATTAATGCTATTAGATCAAATAGGAATGCTAGTAATAAAATAATACACTTACTATTTTGAATTTGAGCTCAGGCATCATGCAATGTTATTGCTGTCAAAATAGTAAGTGTATTAATGTATGATCTAATAGCAACAACCTCATTGATCATTACCTTTGACTCCTCCATCATTATAGAAGAGATAACTACCTACAACTATATTTCATAATTCCTCATTTGAAGTCATAGGTTAGTTTAAAATGGAGAAAGTATACAAACTCACAAGTTTAATCCCAAAACATCATATAATTGGAATTAATCACATGTCACAAATGTATAGATTATACTACATACCATTGTATTATATATATCAAGTATAATTATGAGTTTACATCATATATTTAGTCTTAATAAAATCTTATAAAACAACATAAAACTAACCAAAAATACTGTCTTAATAAAATCTTAATAAAACAATATATTTAGTCTTAATAAAATCTTATAAAATAACATACATTGTATGAAGTGTTTGATCTCTCTTTATTTGTTTTGCTGTTGATATTCATTATGTGGTACTCCCCGTTTATGATCATTTCATGAGGAAATGTCTTGATGGCTCGCAGGCTGCAAGCTAGGGCATCATGCATTGTTTATGAGCTCACTGTTTGAGCACCTCATGTCCCTATTTGATTGGCCGGTACTTTTTTTGTTATATTGATGCTATTAGATCAAATAGGGACATCAGTAATAAAATAATACACTTACTATTTTGAATTTGAGCTCAGACATCATGCAATGTTATTGTTGTCTTTTCATGCTTGTTGTTGTTGTGCACCATAACAACAAAAAGCATGCAATGTTATGAAATTATTGGATTAAATTAGAGAGTTTGTATACTTTCTCCATTTTAAAATAACCTATGACTTCAAAGAAGGAATTATGAAATATAGTTGTAGGTAGTTATCTCTTCTATAATGATGGAGGAGTCAAAGGTAATGATCAATGAGGTTGCTTCTATTAGATCATACATTAATACATTTACTATTTTGAATTTGAGCTCAGGCATCATGCAATGTTATTATTGTCATTGCATGCTTGTTGCTATTGTGCACCATATATTGTTTTATACACTATTTATTTCATTGAGATCGTGAGCTTGACATTTGTAATGTATTTCCTGTTATTGGATCAATGTTGCCATGTTGTTGAGGCTGTAGATGTCCTTTTACTGATCTTGTATAAACAACATATATACCATGTTGACTCACAACCCATGAGGTGTTGCTTGATAACACATTTGACATCATACTTTTTGCTCCATTTTGGTCTTGATTTACTCACTACATGCACATGTTTCCTGAGTGCACATGTTCTGTAGCATAGTTCATTTTAGAAGTGTATGGCTTGACTATGCACATACATAATTGTAGATGAGGATTAGTAATAGGGTGCCAGGCATTGCTTAGATCCTTTGGATCTAACCCCATCTTTTCCTTCCTTGCAGGTTTTGGATCATACAAGAGCATACTAAATTGATCCCCAGGTCAACACTTCATTACTTTAGGCAATGTTTGGTACTTTCATTATTTATGTTCATCCACTTATATATGTTTGCATTCATTCATATTCATTTGAAAGTTGGCTATTAGTGACCATATAGGACCATTCTTGATGTTTTTGGGTCATTTGATAAAAAGATGTAAAAGTTTCTTAAAAGTTTATATGTTTTATTTCAATTTTTAAAATCATAAAATAAATAAAATTTAAAGATAACAAATTATGATAATCTTTATCTTCACTTAAAAAAAACATAAAGCTCATAAAGCATGGTTCCTTAGCATTTGATCTTCATATGGCAGCCATGACTTGAGGTAGGCATTCAAGCTTTGTCTTCTCATTAACTCAATTTCATTTTGATGGCATTTGTTGATTTAATGACATAATATGAATGTTAATACTGTAATTGTGTACATCTTTGCATTTGGAATGCTCAATGACCCGCGAGCTTTGAGAGCTAGGGCACCGTTGCTATTACCTTCAAGGTATTGTGTGAAGTGTTTCTCTTTATTTATTTTGCTGTTGATATTCACTATGTGGTACTCCTCGTTTATGATCATTTCATGAGGAAATGTCTTGATGGCTTGTGAGCTGCAAGCTAGGGCATCATGCATTGTTTATGAGCTCACTGTTTAATACTGACATTGTTTACATCTTTTCATTTGTAATACTTGATGACTCGTGAGCTTTGAGAGCCAGGGCATCATTGCTATTACCTTCAAGGCATTGTGTGAAGTGTTTGATCTTTTTTTATTTGTTTTGTTGTTGATATTCACTATGTGGTACTCTCCGTTTATGAGCATTTCATGAGGAAATGTCTTGATGGCTCGCAGGTTGCAAGCTAGGGCATCATGCATTGTAATGGAGATCCCAATGTTACACAAAAGGAAATAGATGTAGCATATGGTTTAAGAGATCACCGAGTACTTTTAAATCTATTAATTACTCAACTGTATGTTTTTCAACTCGTGATGCAATAATTTATACATGTTTGACATTGTTGTAGGTGAAACACCACAAGGCTATGTTATGCAATGGTTATAAATTTTGCATCAAAAAGTTAGATGACATAAAGAGAGCTTGTGATTCTAAGATAAGTGCAGTCTTCTAGGTGACTAATATTTCATCTATAAATGACTTACATCCTCGAGAGTCACAAAATTGATACTATGATATTTTGGTTGATATACTTGACTGTGACTTTAATTCCTTCAAATTAGTTCTCTTCATTATGAAATGGTACAGACTATGACTCAATCAAAATGTTCTTGATAGAACTGTTATTGAACATGACAATGGATTTCCAATGATTAATACAAGGTTGTTTGAGCCAGTTGGAGAAGATCCCCATGTTCTTCCAAGCCAATGTGAGCAGGTATTTTACTCAGAGGTTCCACATAAATTGGGTTGGTCATTTGTTGTTAGACATGATCCAAGAGGAAGGCTGATAAAGTATAATGCAATGGAAGAAGAAGATACCAAGGAAGAGAAAGAAGTGGAAGATGATGTAGATGACGATCATGATCGAGAGCTAGTCAAAGAAGAATATGAAGAAGAAGATGATAATGATGATGTTGCTACTGATGATGATGATGAGGAGGATGATGATGATGATGATGATGATGATGATGATGTTGATGACGATGATGACGATGATGATGTTGATGATGATGATGGAGATGATAGTGGTGGTGATGATGTCATTGATGAGGATGATCTTGATGATGAGATGGATTAAGAAGAATATCAATGACATGAATGAAATGTACAATTATGCCAGATGTTTGGCATGTTTTAATGACTGTTTTGAGTTGAAATTTGCACTCTTTTGACTAATATGCTTAGGGTTTCATATTAATGGCATTTTTGGCTTTAGTGTTAATTTCTAACTACTCTTATTCACCTTGTTTTATATGTCCTACTTATATCTTTGATCTTTTGTTAAGAGAAATTTCATTCTAAAAGACTGTATTTAATCTCTATATGCTTAAACAACCTCACTAATTAAGACTGTTCTCATTTCTAGTGGGCATGACAAGAATCAAATCACTTGATAGACACTAGTATTTAGACATGCACAAATTAGTGACATGATTAAGCAAATTACCTTTCTTTATCATTTTTTGGGGTATTTTTTTATATCAATGCATTTAATCTAAATACTATCTTATGATATTTGCTTTTGATAATTTTATATTTCCTTGCACATCAATGATGTTAAATCATAGGGGATTCTCTTTGTTCCCTGCAATGGAGTGAGCTAATTTTGAAAGTATAAATAGATAATTTTAACAATGTATAATGTCCTTCACAAGATGTAATAAAAATGCTGGCAAGGCACGAGAACTATTTGATGAAATACCACAATAGTGGTGTCTCATGCAATGCTGAGATGTTCAGTTATATGCAATGCTTAGATATTCAAAATATTATAGGATAAATAGATAATTTTAATAGTGTATAATGTCCTTCACAAGATGTAATAAAAACTATGGAGTGAACTATGTTTGTTTGATTATATAACTATTATCTTTTGTCATGTATCCCACTCAGTCTCATGGATTGTCAGCTATAAGTCAATACACCCCATAGAGATTAATGTCTTTTACTATTTCTAAAATATCTCTCATTGCCACCTATCTTTCATGAAGTGCAGGTACCAACGAATAGGTATTTGTTAGATTTTTCTTCCTCGAGTGAGGAAAATGTAGGAATGGAAGAAGAAAGTGAGACATTTAGTATGTCTAAATCAAGGAGATCGACTCGAGGTCAAAAGATCAGAAAGAAATTCAATAAACGTATAGAATTTTTCCTTGCTCAAGAGGGGTTGTGTTCTTATGATGATGAGAGAAAAGGCGACTCCGAGGTTCTCTTTAGGTACAAACATCTACAAAAACAATGGGTCCCCGATGAACTTCCTTCAATAAACATTGATTTTTGTGTTAGAGAGAGGATATATTCCATAACACCATCTTCATTACACGGTTTGGGCCTATTTTCCATAGATGGCATAAAGGTCTCTTACAAAAAATTTGTCAAATTGATGGAGTATGTCGGACCTTGTTATGATTACAGTAGTTGGATACACATTGTTAAATATAAAAAAAGTATGTGTAGGTATGCACTCGCAGCAAATTATATACAACAAAAAGTTAGTGAACAAAGTAAAACAATAGCTATATATGTTGACGGAAGGCCAAAAGCATAAGAGAATATTGCAGGTTCTATAAATAGTAGATGACCTACGTCAACTAAGAAGCAACCCAATTGCATATTTGAGGCACGCAAGGGAAATCACGTATTTGTATGTGTGATCAAATCAATACGTGGAGGTGAAGAGTTGCTTATCGATTACAATTTGAATCGCATAGATACAAAAAAACCCATGACTATCATGGACGAGGTGGTACACATTCTGATAATTGTCTATTATTCAACGTAACTTAGAATAAGAACACATGTATTTTAACATGTCTCAATGATTTTTTTTTTGAAATACAGAGCTATAGTATGGATCAACAACCACACGATATGGACGATGATGATGGTTCTCATGGGAATTCTTCTTCCCGACAAGTAAAACTCATTTTTGCTATACAAATGCACATACAAGAAAAATGTTAATGTGTATTTTTTGTTATGTTTTATTTTTCACTACCATTTTGGATTGCTTTTAAATAGTTCTAATAATAGTGTTCTCTCAAACGAGTGTTGACCAAAAAAAGGGAAAGGAACAAGTAGTCCATGAGGAGCCGCAGGATGAGCAAGATCCATTCATTGTTGATTTTGCATCAGACGCTGATCCTATGGTTGCACTACAAAAGGTTCTTCATGCACTATTAAAAGAGTTAGCTCGATTGGCAGGGATTCAATCTCAGACTCCTCAAATATAGATGAGAGAGGATGAGTTGATTCACCTGGTTCAGACTTATACAGTAAGTATTAATGTAGTTTTTAATTATAAAAAAAGTTCAGTAATGGTTTTTATAGTATACTCTTTTATTTATTTCATTAACTAAAATACATGTGTTATTTTTATAGAGGATGCAAAAACAATTAAATGGCCATGCCCCAGATGTAGAAACTTAAGGTGGTTCAAGTTCATCTCATGTTCTATCCTCCACCTTGTCCATGGTTGTCTATATTTTTTTATGCTCTAACAATCTTATTTTTCAGCACCTACTATTGATCCTACGTTGAGTACACTTCTTGCTACGAGGATCAAAACCATAGAGGTACTACCGCTTGCAATGTCAGTAACACGTAGCATGGCCACAAATGCGATGGAAACACCTATTGGTAAGTAGATTCCTCTTTTTCTCTCTCATTTATCATGTGTTTATTTCACTTGAACTATTAGTTATTAGGGGGCATTTTGTAATATTGGATTCATTTTATGTAGGAGGTGATGAGGAAATTCCTGGATGTATTCATGTCCCCTATACGGGAACAATAGATAATTGTGATCAATTGCTCGTGAGCATTGAAGATGGACTTCCCTTGAGAGTAGCCCAGCTTCCAGGTACTTTAAAGATTGATCCTTTCTTTTACTATACAATCTTATACTCATAATGTAATGTACTAACCCCTTGTGTAGTCCCTTGCAATAACTAATTATAATAATCCCGTTATTAATTTTTAGGGAATAATCTATTTTATGAAAAACTTAAGGATGAATGTTTGTGCATTTTCAGGCCGACCATATGCACATGGTATCATATTTTGATTTCATTGCTAGATTAGATTTCCTTTCATCCCTTTCTTCAAGTATATTAAAAGGTAGGTTCACTTCATTTATGAATCTACCAGTTTTTTTTTCTTAAAAGGTGGCAATTACAAGATAAAAGGTTAAAGGATAAACTCATTAACTCTATGACAAAAATTTTTGGACTCGACATCTTTTAAAGACTTAGGCTTCTTGAAAAAGCATGCCAAGTTTTGAATTATATTAGGGACAACTACAGGTCCCAAATAGAACGCAACCCTCATTACAAGAGGCCTCCCTATATTCCTATTAATGAGTGGGAGAATCTTAAAACTGATGCACTTGAGAGAAGAGAAAGACATAGTGGACAAATACTATCACCGAAGGAAAGAAGGTGCGTGATAATCTTAATAATGAAATTATGTACTATTTACTCTTTGTACTTATGTGATCTAACATATTTCAAACATCACATAGGTTGCTTGACACATCAAAGGAAACAGAAGCAAGAAAACAAAAGCACGACCAACACAAGCTTGGCTCGGGTGGATATTCAAAACTTGCTGCACGAGTTGTAAGTATTACTAAATGAAAAATCGTATGCAAATATTTATAAATTGCAATCAATTTAGTTTTGATGAAATTCACTACAATAAAAATTCATGATACCAAGCAAAAATGTAGGCCTTGGAGTTTAAACAAAAGATTACAGAAGATGATAAGAAAATAGGCTACAAACAAGGCTATACAGTCATGGCTGAACGATTCTGATCAATGCGTGCACAAGGTTCTTCTGGTGGATCTATCGATCAGGTAAATAAGGCAATTGATTTTTATTTCAAGTTGAATACTTTACCAATTACTGTATTTGATGTTAAGTTCCAACATAAAGTGAATATATATATTTTAAAGTAAGGAAACAATGATTATATATTTGTTTAAAATTTTTAAGTGAATATATTTATATGTATTAAACTGAATAATTAACATTTCTTAGTATTTATCTTGTATTTATATGTATATATTGTCAATAAATGCACTAATTATTTACATTGGAATGCAACCTGCTGACCTTGATACACCATTCGAGCACGATGGAGGTGTCGATTCAAATGTGAATTGTATTACTCAGGGTATACATTTCATATTCAAATTTTGATTATTGAATATTTCATACAAGTAAACATTTTAAATTGAATTTGGCGTAGTAATTAAAATTTAATTATAACGTGTTGGGATTAATAAAATATTTTGTATTGTAGTTGCATGGGATGTAGAGGTTGTTCCCGATGAGTGTGTTGAGGCTCAAGCCGTCAAGCAAGATGATGTGGTTGGACAA
Organism: Chamaecyparis obtusa; assembly: GCA_027943335.1. Classification (NCBI taxonomy): domain Eukaryota; kingdom Viridiplantae; phylum Streptophyta; class Pinopsida; order Cupressales; family Cupressaceae; genus Chamaecyparis; species Chamaecyparis obtusa. Next base: position 864,087 of record BSBK01006199.1, on the reverse strand, counting down.
GGTAAAGAGCATCATGTTTATGTTTTTTAAAGTATTGAAATGCTTGTAACAATAATGATAATATGTTTTTAATTTAAGCCTTTTATTTGTTATTGCAGAGGACCCACCTTTGCAAAGGATAGAGAGATCACATGCACGGGCGAGAAGAAATGATGATGTCGACATGGATATGCCTCTGCAACAATTTAGGGAAGCACAAAAAAAGAAAAAATCAAAAAAGAAATGATTCTAATTTATGCAACTTATTTGATAATGACTAATGTTTATGTATCGATAGTTTAATCTTATGTGTTAATGAATGTTATGATGTGTTAATAAATGCTAATTAACGAGTCTTATGAATGCTAATGAATGCATGTTAATGAATGATAATTAATAAGATGAATGTTCAATTGTTGTAATGGAAATTGTTATAATATGTACCATATGTTTCCATACATGTTTATGTGCAGGGATGGACAAAGGATGTCGATTGGTACTTGTGTGATTAGAGAATACTTTGCATGATTGCATTCCCCAAATCATTACTAGCAAAATTGTGAATATATCTAAATGGAATACTTTGTGCCTAACATACTTAAATGGAATACACCAAGAAGTACCAAATGATGAATGCTCAATTGTTGTAATGGCAAAGCATCAGAACCATCCATTTCTAGAACTTGATTTTCTAGTCTTGATTTTTCTATAGTCCTAATGATTTTTCGTATTTCTTACCATTAGAGCCACTTCATATGCACAAGTCATGAATATACAGATTTGCCTAAGCAGTACTGGGAGTTAACACATCAACACAAGTACTATTGTGAAAATCATCACAAGCCCATTTGCTGTTGGGTCGTTCCCAGTGGTCTTTGGTCAAATCTGCATGTTTTTCACTTGTTCATATACCAAATGATGAATGCTCAATTGTTGTAATGGCAAAGCATTAGAACCGTCCATTTCTAGAACTTGATTTTCTATAGTCTAAATGATTTTCTATAGTCCTAATGATTTTTCTATAGTCTTAATGATTTTTCTATCGTCCTAATGTTTGTTGCTCTTGATAAATTAGGTCTTGAATTTGAATAGATACTATGCATGCTGATACAAAAATGTGCTATTTAATTTTTCACTGCTCATGATTGTAAACGATCAATATTTCTGATGGTACTCCTTGGTGTATTCCATTTAAAAACAATCATGTTTCTATGACTATGATAAATATCCCTTTGTGTTGAGAAAATTAGAGTTGACAAAATGGTTGTTCAATGTCTATATCTGCAGGTTGCAAACAAATCATCCTTCTTCCACCAACATTCTAGAAAATTAGTTTTGCAAAATTGGCCATGTTGATGATGATTATGAAGAATATTTGAAAATGTTGGACCAATCTAAATTGGATCAATCATCATTTTCAAATCTTCTTCATCAATCACCATCAACCATTTGGTGATTCACTTGGTTCAGACCTATACAATAAGTATTAATGTATTTTTTAATTATAAAAAAAGTTCAATAATGGTTTTAGATGTTAACTATGACAATCTCTTTGTTTCAGGAAATGCAGAAGGAGACGTCTAGTTCAATATGCAATCTCAATTCATATGCATAGGATATTAGGTGGAGCTGAAAGACTCAACAGGTTTGTATTTTTTATAGAGGTCTTTAAAATGTAAATGTGGTGAGTCTTCTTAGCTCCACCTACTATCCATGCATATTCTAGTTTTTTTTCATGTGCATTCTCGATTCAGAGTGGGAAAATCTTATTTTGGATGCGAGGGAGAGAAACCAAACACATAAAGAACATGCACATAAACATGATAGTTGAAAAACATAAATGTAGATATCACAACAGTTGAAAAACATAAATTAGATATAATGGTCACAATTATTTTGAGACACAACATAATTGAATGGTATACCCAAACGATGCAACATAACCACTACTCCTCCATTTCCCAAGTTGACACTATGGGATCCAAAAACCATAGATAAGGAATAAATGACCAAAATAATACAGGGTCCCTATATTATTTTGGACTTTATGGACCTCCTCCTCTGCTCTCTAAATTTATTCCTTATCTATGAAGTTTTTGGATCCTGCAGTGTCAACTTGGAACTAGAGGAGTAGTGGTTGCATTGCATTGTTTGGGTATACCACTCAATTATGTTGTGTCTCCAAAAAATTGTGACCATGATGCCTACATTTATGTTTCTCAGCTGTTGTTTCCTAGGACTCCTTATGATCCTTTATGATCCCTAAGAATACATCTTAGAGGTCTTAAAATGTCGTAAAAGGTCATAAGAGGCTCCTAGGAGGGGCTAAATGAGCTTCCACCTTCACGTGGTTGGCCATGTTAATTAGAGAATGTTAAACTATTCTCGAAACAAAGAGAAGCTGAACAAATATTTTTTTAAAAAAAATTACACCAGATTGTCGCAATTACGACGTTAACTAGAGAATAACCGATGGGAAAACACAACAAATGATGGCTATCTATTGGAAATATCCAATAGATAGACGTCACATGTACAACATGTCTGTCGCAAATGTAACATTGCCATCGGAATTACAAAAGAAGCAAATAGCCCCGACGGCTTGTTCACCATGTTGCCAAGCCCTCTTCGGATGCATATTTTGATGATAGATCATCACAATTACGATGATGACCAGTGAATGACCGATAGGAAAACACAACAAATGATGGCTATCTATCAGATATTTTTGATAGATAGACATTGCACACACAACATGTTCGTCACAAATGCAGCATTACCGTCAGAATTGTGACACCTATTAATAGCCCCAACGGCTTGTTCACCATGTTGCCAAACACTCTTCGGATGCATATTGCGAGGGCCATTTGCATTGTAATAATGACACCTATCCTAGCCGTCGGTAATTTCAACTCAAAAATTGCAACAACGGTTGGTGTCGCTTAATCGACGGGATAGTGTCGGAATACCGATGTCCAACCATCAGAAAAAGGTCTCAAATGTACTAGTGAGAAGAATTATTTTTTTGGATTTCAAAACATACTAAAAAATTTAAATTATTTTTTGCGCCTTGTCTTTGCAAAACTTTGTACTTTGTTATAGCCTAATATGGATGTAGACACACCAAAATTAGAGGTTGGAGATCTTGTAAGAGATCTCCCTATAGGTTTGCATGCCCTTTTTTGTAACAATCAAATCCTATGAAAGCTTTTTATTACATGTTTGCTTTCTTTTATTTTGTAAAAATGAAACGTGAAGAACTTTAGCTTAAAGATTTGTCAAATTATCCACTGCAGGGAAGCAAGAGCCTAGAGGAAAAGTGACATATCCTTTTTATCTAATAAAAACTGTTAATCCTCAACGATAAACTATAACATTTCTATCACTTAAACATTATTGTAAGTAGAAGACTAGACATGGACAAAACCTCTACACATGTTGACAATATCTAGAATAATTGTTGCTTCTCATGCAAAAGTTCACATGGAAGGAAATGATAGCATTATAATGTTGAGAACAAGAGGTTGATGAGGTTCGAGCTTGGAAACTCATTGCAATAAGCAGAAAACACAATTTGTGAAACAAAAGGCAAAGATTTGACTTGGGACCTCACACTCCCAATTAATATAGATATAGATATAGATCTATATACCTATATACATACATACATACATACATACATACATACATACATACATACATACATACATACATACATACATACATACATACATACATACATATATATATATATATATATATATATATATATATATATATATATATATATATATATATATATATATATATATATATATATATATATATATATATATATATATATCACACACACACACACACACACACATATACATACATACATACATACATACATGTGTGTGTGTGAGTACCAAACTCCTTTTCATTATTTTTGAATTAAACCAATTGTAGGATGTGAATTCTCTAATGAGATGTGGATGCCCCACTTAACAAGTATAGATTGAGAGTCAATAACTTGATTTGCTATATTTAAATGATTTTTGCAATATTTTTCTCAAGCTATTGATTTGATGCAACCTTTTCCAAAAAAAAATGAAGAACATTTGATTTGATTATCTCTCTTTCAAATGAAATCATTAAGTTAAATTCATGTACAATTTGAGGAGGAATGAGGTTTGAAGCTACCCATTGGTATAGTTTACCACTTGGGGATTCTTCTTCTTTGTCCATTTTTGTAGCTTCAGTGTTTTGTTATATCGATTATGTTAATAAGTTTATAATTTTTTCCTTTATAAATTATTTTCAATATTTTAATTCATTTTATTTGAAACTGTAGTTTGACATAAGCTAGAGCATCAACTACAAAATTAGTATATATATGTGTGTTCCTAGAAAGTTGTATGGCCACATCTGTAGTCATGCTATTTAAAACTATCTTTAGTCCCTTCTATTCCTTTTCAAATAAGATAGAAATTAGTTACAATCAAGAAAACTAAAAAGATCTTCATTTTACTCTAAAAAAGTCAACTTCAACATTCTAAAAAAGGTCAACTTCAACACAATTGACATTTTCTTGGACCCCAAATTTTCAAATCCAAGAACACCATCTACAAATATATACAAATCTTTCATATTCTTTTCCTTGGCACTATACAAAGGCTCTAATATTATTTGTATTAGTTCTCATTATTTTAACCCTGATGACTTTTCTATTGGGCCCTCAAAGCTTTGTGAATTCAATTGTAAGGAAACTAGAAGACCAAATAAAAAATTACAAAGCCATCCACATTACCTTCTATACTAAGATGGACACTTAATTTGGGATGGTAACCAGATTAATAGAAAACATCATCAAACCTTTGGTGATATATAGTATTCATTAGAAAAATATTGGGAAAAGAAAGAACTTGATAGATCTCAACCTACGAAGGAAGCATAAAATAGCCTCAAGAAAGAACATAATTGTATGAAATAAGAAAATATTATAGTTTTTTTTGAAATTTATCCCCATAATATAATACATTATAAGAGATATCTTACTATCACTGTAACCATTGTACCTTGTTGAGATGCTATTTCTAGTATTAAAAAGGAGAATGCTCAACATAACATAAATGATTCATTCATTACAAGGTGATGCGGCTGTTGTTTTTCTAAAGTTGGAAAAAATTGTGGGTCAAGAGGAAATAAATATGACAGAGGAGTAGATATAGAGGAGGTTGAACTCGAGAAGGAAAGGGGCATATTCAAAGTTGACACTATGGAGATTTCTACCTTGCTTTGTCTCATATAGGAAAGGGAAAATTCTTTTGAAGGGAGGACCCAAAGAATAAAAGTGGCATGTGAGGATCAATTAGGAGATTATTTGGGAGAATCTGAAGGTGAAATAGAATGATGTGGTAGGTATTGAAAGCACCAAAGAGGCATTTCAAGGGGTATTTAAATTCTTCCTATCAACTTTCTATAGTTTTTCACTAGGAAGTGGTAATGCCTAATAGAGGTAGTAGAAAGAAATAGAATGCAAAATACATCTATAAGACATCACATGAAATCATTGAGACTATTTTGAATCAAATAATATGTTCAAATTTGACATAGAGGATTGAAATTGTGAACTTGTATTGTAAACAAGTGATGATGAACATGTTGGTTTACTCAGTAGGGAAAAATAGTTCTTTTTAGTGACAAGGAGATATCAAATATATTCTCGCCAAGGGTTAAGGAAGATTTATGCTCTTATGCAAATCTTGCAACCATTACAATCCATGAGACAATAAATTTTAGACGCATTCAATCAAGTAATTCAGGTTCCTTGTCTATAATTCCACTTTCCTGTTTGAAAAATATTTCAAGGTCTTATCTATTTCATGAACTTTACATTGGGTATCAATTAAATTTTAGGCCGCCATAAGTGATCATGTAGGAATCAAGTATTCAGTAAGCATCTTCATTTACAAGTGAATGTGCTTTAGAAATATCTCCTATCTTAGACAGACCATATCCATGACTAAACATGTTTTAACAATAGATTGTCTTCTTTTCTTGAAAGCTATCATATGCATCTAAACTCTTCCCCTTAATACTCAATCTCTACTCAATTCTTATGTCCAATTGTGTATACCTACGAAGAATTATCATTAATGTTGTTTTGAAAGAAATTGCAAAAAAAAACAAAACACAATCATCCATGAAGAATGAGAATAAAGGTAGTTGTATTTGGCTTACACCCTAGTTGCATTTTCTCGCTAGTTTTTAATCCCTTCTCACCAAATCCAAATTTTGGGAAATTTTCTAAAGACTTTTCAACCAACCCATTTTATGCACATCCTTAAATCATTGCATCCCATGAGATATTTTTTGTGCCATTTTGTTAAACCATTTGTCTCCCATTTTAGTGCAGGCATTCTTTTGGACATATTAAATGCCTAGTCTATGATTTCACATTTTGTAGTCATGCTTGTTGTGGGTTGTTGTAACAACATTACTTCTTGTTAATGAATTTATACCCTCCATAATTCTTGCCTTGGGTAATGAATTTATACCCTCCATAATTCTTTCCTTGGGTATAGACATATGCACTTATATCCTTCAACACAGTTGCTTGAATGTAGAATTTTGGAACTCCTTTTTACATACCTTTCAAGCACATTTCCCATGCTTATGCTAGTGAATTCCAAATGGCCCATTTGGTGCAAGTACAAATAATTTTGTCCAATATTTATATTAGACATGTTAATCAATTTTATTGAAAGCTTCTCAAACCTTTATACAAATCTATCTTGTGCATATCTTGTGCTTTATTGGTGCTCCCAAATTTTGTATCTATAAATATAATATACAAATATGAAAGCATTTCAACACCTTAATCTATTTTGTTTGTTAAAAAAAAATTGACCTTCCATTTATATGATGAATGTGTTTTCCAATACCACACTTTATCTCTTAAAAATAATACCTATGAAAGGAAGTCAAAACCTTAGAAAATTAAGGAAACAAGTTATGCCTTGAGAAATGACTAATAGCATAGGGCAAAATTTTCTTTCGTCGGACTTGAAATCCATGAGATAAATTACATATTTGATTATTTACTTTATTGGATTTCCAAAAGAATTAAATTTACTAATTAAGAAGGAAAATATTATTAAATTTATTTCATAGTGTAAGGATATATGAATTGCATAATCTCTATTTAATTTCACCACATGAATGAGATTTTCCAAAACTTAGATCGACAAGGTTGTCCAATCATTTTAAAATGTAATACACTAGCTAATGAAAGATAATAAAAAATAGATATCATAAGCTCTACACCCATCTAACTTGGCATTAGATTTAGGTGTCATTGATCCAAACCAAGGAAGGAGCATTGCTAGGGTTCAGTAGTGATAATATATTCATATGAAAATCCTTTCTAGAGCTTGGGTTACCATGAGAAGGGAAACTAAGGGTTGATTCCTTGTTATAGAGTAGTCATGGAATTGTATAACTTAATTACACATACCAAATAGGCATATTATAATATCTATGATTGATGTTTACCTACTTTTGTTGGATATTGCTAATGCATTGGGGAGATTGTTGATACATTTAATATGTTTAATCAATACGTTGAGTGATGCTAGAGTTGTTGAAGTCATTCATGTTTTGTCACTGATGTCAACATATGTTTCTATGAAGAGAACAGGCTGGTTACTACAGTGTACGGATACTGTACGGATGTTGCAGATCTTGTGAAGTTAGTTGTGTACTGGAAGGTGTTGTGATCTTATATCTAAGATCACATGATGTAATATTGTATATTGGCTGAGTTATAGAAGATTTGGTGAAGAATGGTTACAGGATAGTGACAGTGGAAGTTGACAGAGTTACTCTCTATGTTTCTGGTATATCTTATAGAAGAAGAGGATTCAGTGTATGCGAGCTTAAGGTATGTTAGACAGGGTACTAAAGAATGTTCAATGGTCAGGGCAAAGTATAGAAAGTAGGATGATGTCAGTTGTGGTGTGTGTTCTAAAGAAGACCTATTTGGAATCCAACTTCAGAGATGTAGTGTGTATTATGGATGGAAAACTTGAATTAAGGATGCCGGTCCTTAAATGTTATAATGTAATTTTTTTATACTTGTTTTAGATACTGTGTGTATCTTAGCAAGGAGTTATGTAATTATTTGTATATTAGGAAAGCCTAATTGGTTGACTTGTTCATGTAGAAAGTAATAGGGTATATATGTAAGGTCTTTTCTTTTGGAAAGACATGGTGAGAATGTATGTGATGTAAAAGGGGAATTGTGGAAGCTGCGAGCTTATGTCTGCTGGATGTAGAGTAGAGGATAATTGTTTACTTCATTGGAATTGATCAAGCAAAGAAAGTTGCTATCAGGCAGTTCAAAAGATTGTGTATTTCTTTATATACACTAGCGTTGCAAACAGTGAGTTTTGAAGGTGGACATAACCTTCTTTGGGCAGTGATCCTGGGTAGTGAGCCCACTGTTGGTACTCAAAAATACAACATGGGTTTTTGAGCACCTTGTTAAACTTTTGCATTCTGACCCCTTGAAGTGCTTTTGTGCGTATTTTCCCAGATGAGGTTTTGATGTCTAGTATGCATGTCAAGTATTCATTACCCTTACTTTATCATTTGAAGACATCTCAGGTCACTAATTTCAAGTTTCAAGTTGTTTCGCGATGTCTTGTTTTGAGCACTTGTCCCAATTTTGCATTTGTGCCCGTGTCAATTTGTTGTAGTAGGCCCTATTTGCATTTGAATATCTTTTGCCCAGTGATTGGTCATGACATGCCAGTTGTGGCATCATATTGTAGGCATGGGATTGAATCATCTTGACAATTTTTAGCCCCCCATGTTCCTGTTTAGTCACTTTCCTAGGCCATTTCCAAACCCAATTTCTGCTTATTTCACTGTTCTGTTTCGAAATGTTACTAACAAGTTAGCTTTGGTGTTTGGTGATAATTCATCATTTGAATTTTTGGGCATGCTAATAATGGATTCATACTCCCTATATGAGGGTGAATCGATGCCCGAGATTTTGATTCATGAAAGTTTCATTTGGTCAGTTTTTAAAGCTAGTTCCAGAGTTGACTTGTGTATTTTTGGCAGTGCGGATAGGCAATGTTTTCGAGTGGCCATGTTTGATCATAAATATCTTTCGGCTCAAATTCTTTCTGTGCATTTTCTTTTGACTGACGTGCTATGATGTTGGAAGTCAATATGTGCTCCTGGTGGCGCTCTCATGTCAAGCATTTTTGTCAGTTTTTGAGGCCACTCCCGGATGCCAGCCGGTGTTATTTGGCAATCTTTGCAAAGGATGAAAGTGGAATACATGGAAAGGAATGTGTCATAGTGAGCTTTAATGTTTTTCTCAATGGTTGGGGTAACATTTTAGTTGATGTGTATCAGGTGAAAAGGCTATGGAATGACATGTATAATTTATGCATCACTCCCAATGGTCCATCTTGTAATACTATCATTTGTTGCTTTTTCAAAAGTAGACAAGTTGTTTGAATCTTGGATTGCAAGAAAAAGATGTGCACCTCCCTAATTACATCAGTATATCTTCAAGGAGGGGAGAGAGGGAAGACAATATAGGAATACACTGCACAAAAGTGTGTAATAGAAATCTCCAATATCAAAGAAAACTATAATGGCATCAAATTATTGCCAGGAGAATTAAAAGAAAGAAACTGTGTTTTTAAAGGCATCTAATTCTTTGGCATAGGTGGCCTTCCTATTTCAAATGGAGACTAAAAAAAAAAACAAATTGACAGGCCATGATTCACAATGACCAAAGGAGTGCACATGCCAGTATTTGAATGCCATGAAGAGATTTGAATGGTAGGATATGTGGTTACAAATGGAACCATGTTTTATTGAGTGATGCTTGCAGGCTAAGACAATGGAACTCATGTTTGGAGGCACATTTTGTAGATGAGAATCCTACACAATGACATAAGAAATAGTCCATACAATGGATTTTGCAAACACAGATTTGTAGAGAAAAAACAAAACAGTCATAACTTTTAATTGAACTATTGGATCGGGCTAAATTTTGGATATGTTGTTGCAAACCTAGTTCTCTAGATTCTCACCAGAGTGCTTTTCAAAATTTTTCCTGGTTCATGAGATACAGTCGATTGAGTGCAGCACTGTCAAAATTTCCCATAAAACCTTCATGACAATTATCCCACATTCACTAGAATTGGGGAGTTTTTAGTATTTATATACACTGGCGCCCATAATGAATGTAAAGCAAGTGTGAAGAGGTAGTGGCTATCTCCATATTTGTGGGCCCACCTTGGGGCATGTGCTGGCTGGGTGCTAGCCATTATTTTGAAAGAAGTCTTTAAAACTTGCAAAAACATTGTCCCACATTCACCCCAATTTGAAGAATTTCAATGTTTATCAGCAATGCTCCTCACATGATGAAATAGATGAAGAGCTGGAGGCTATGCTCACGTGACCCTCCATGTTGGTGCCTCAATTTTTGTTCCCATGACCACAGGTAAGAATATTTTGTAGACAATTGATGACGGTGATGATTGGACAAGGAGGACACGTGGCAACCATTCATCCATTCTCCAAATGGTTGACGGTCAAGAGAAAGCATCTGAAGATTCAAAGAATGAGTTAGTCGCCCAATCTCCAAATCCATGGCAGTTAGTGAAAATCATTTTGAGATTCAGAGATAGCCTCAGTCGCTAGTTCTCCAGATGGTTGGCGGTTAGGAGATAACATTCAGAAAATTGGAGATACACTTGGTCGCTGGTTCTCTAGGTACTTGGCGGTTAAGGCAAATGATTCTGAGATTAAGAGAATACATAGTCGCTAAGTCACTAGATCTTGGTAGTTAAGAAAGTTCATTCAGAGATTACGAGATTGAAGCTTAGTCACCAGTTCTCCAAGTTTATCCCAGGGTTAGAGCATGATTCAGAGATCTGGAGAATGACCTGTTCGCGTGATCGCTAGATGTTAACTATGGTTAAGGTTCCATTCTGAGATTCAAAGACTGAAGGGAATTCTCTAGATTTGATCGAGGTTAAGGAATAAATTCAGAGATTAAGAGATCAAAGCTAGTCACCAATTCTCCCAATCAGGGGTCAAACCTTGAGTTAGTCCAAGCAACCAATCACATGGTGACAAGTGTCCAAATCTGGTGGCTTCTGTGGCAAATAATTTTAAAATGGTTAAAATGTCAGATTTAAAAGAATTTAGAAAAATGATATAGTCTAGACATTTGAAAATATTCAAAAATTTAAAAGACCAAGCCTATTCACAGAAAAATGTCTTGGAAATTCAATTTTTGTCCAAATATATAGGTGTTATATGTTTTCGGAAACGGGAAAAGACAAGGAATCTCATGGTGATGATTATTTTCAGTTTCAGTGAAGTGTGAAAGAGCAGTCTGGGTTTTAAATTCGAGGATCATAATCAAGATCAGTCATTTGGAGAAATGATTGCACATAGTGGTTTAGTTTGGGAATCAGTTGCAGAGCAAAGTGTGGGAAAACCTGGAGATATTTTCATGCCAAAGATGGACAGCTGTTAGTTAGTTCTCAACTGACTCTCATTTGCTATATCTCAATTTTTCTTCTCATTTGTAAAGGATGGTGAAATTAATGCTGCAAGGTAGCTTTCTGATTCTAGGGTCATGTTTTCTGAGTTTCTTTTGTCATTTTGGAGGTATTGAAGCATAAAGATCTTAATAAAACACAGTGTAGTTCCTGTTCCAGATTATTGTTGTCTCTTTATATTTTTTTGATGCTCTTGTATGTTTAGTTTGTAAGGCATTCTGAATATACTGGTTGCAAGGTAACTATGCAATCACCTGTGAGTTTCCTTCAAGGAAGGAGTCAATCTCATGAGTAATTTTAGAGGGATAAGCATTTGTATGAGGATTTGATACATTAGTTTGGGAATGATAAGATAGTCTGTAAGGCATTCTATTTGAGCTGGATCTAGATTGTAAGGCATTCTGTTTGTGTTCCTATTAAGTGATTTCTATTGATTTACATTTGTATGAATCTATTGCCCATTAGATATGGCACTGGTCTTTGCTTGTCCTACAGTTTCATCATCAAACCATTAATTCAAATCTTTTTACATTTCTTGTTTGAAAGCATGAATGTTTAGAATCTGTATTGAATAGTACATATATTGTTGGTGATTCCTTGTAGAAGTGAATCTGATAGGCTAGATTGCCTGAGCCTCCGAGTTCGAAGAGAAGAAGGGTGAATATCCTTGTTGTTTCTATCCACTGGTTTTCATGTCTGCATAAGGGGTTTAGTGAGAGAGTGTTTGTGTATGCAAATTTAGCATGTTTTAGGTACACTCGCCTGGGTCTATGGAGCCCGAAGTGTAGAAGGAGTTTCTCCTTGTCAATTAGTATTTTTCTTTCTTGAGTCAGGAGTTTAGGAATCACAGAGTTCAATTGAAGCATTTAAGGCTTGTAATGAGATTCAACAAGAAAAATCACTAACACCCATCCTTCTTTTTCTTGACTCCTAATAGGGTCTATCCTCTAACAAGGATTGTGTACTGTAATGTTTTAATTAGCTCCTAACAGGGATAAATCTTCTAACAAGGATACTATACTCTGAGTACATCATTAGTGGGTGTTAATTCCCATCAGGGTTTTACCTTTAATAGGGTTTCCTCGACAACAAAATATTGTGTTATTGTGTTATGTTCATTGGATTTGATATTGCTGCTGTTCAAATTTTAAAGTTTAATAATCTGTCATACAACGGATTCTCCCCCCCTCTCAGTTGTATTAGGGTAAAAGTACAAAGTTGTGTCACGTTTCAGGCTAACTTTTTAGTACATCTGAATTTGAGTATTTCTAACTAAAAACTAATTTCTTCCAAACATATGGTCTATCTAGATTCATTCTAGCTAAGTTAGATAAGTGCTTGAACTTTTCCAATTGGAAATATCTATTAAATGCATGTTTTATACCAATTACCAAAGAAATAAAATAATTTTAGAAAATTGATATTTCAACAAATCTTACTCTTTTTAATGATATTTTAAAAAATATATAAAAATAAACTTTTTTAGATTTTAGATTCAAGATTATCATCATATAAGTTTTATGGTATTTTTATTAGATCTAATATATTATAATTTCAAAGTACTACAAGTAGGTATTTTATTATTCGAGAAGAAGCTGCTTCAAAAATAGAAAAAAATAGTAAATCATATCAGAAAAAATTAAATTTTATATTTAACACTAGAGGAGAGAGTCCTCTTCAAGAATGTGTAATTTTTTTTTTCTGAATATTGTAGATTTGATAGGGGAAATTTGGTGGGAGATGAAAACTATCAATTTCAGATAAGTTCGACTTTTAGTAGTTATAACGGAAAAAATATACATTAGAAACCATTTTTTCTTCTTTTCTGCACTAGCTATACATCTATAACATATTTTAAATTCAAAGGAAGAAAAGATTATTTGCATATACTTTTTTTGTGGGAACAAGACCCTAGTTTTTCAACATTTTTCAGTAGTTAAAAATGAACTTAAAAAATTAAAAAACTATGTCTATTCTTTTTTTTTTTAAAGTTAAAAAATTATAGGCATAAACTTCATGCACTTTTACACATTTCATCAATTTACACCATCTTTAAATTCTAAACATAAATGCTACTTTTATGTCATTAAACTTGAAAATTATGAGTGTTGTTGACCTTTTCCTTTGTAAAAGTGTGACATAGGTTTGTACTTTTACCCATTATGGATTGTTATTCCTAACAATTGGTATCAGAGCCACTAGTCCTTAGAGAGAAATCTTAATAGCTTGAGGTGATCTTGGAGATCGTGTTCTATAGGAGAATTTATTGAGGTTAAAGATTAGGATTCAACAAGGGAAGCACTGATCAACGCACTCTCTGAAGGAGAATTTATCGAGGTTAAAGATTTGGATTTGGCACACCAGATTTGGACAAGATTAGAAGCATTGTATGAAGGAGACAAGTTTACAAAGTGAGTGAAGTTACAAAACTGGAAAACAAGGATGGAGAAGCTACAAATGAAGGATGATGAAAGTGTTAGGGCTTATATACAAAGAGTTACAGAGGCTGTGATTGGAATCAGAAATTGTGGAGGCACTTTTGAAGAGGAAGAAGTCATTTCAAAGATTCTTAGATCATTGACACCTATTTACAAGACCATAATTCAGGCTATAGAAGAGATTATACCTTTGACTCCAAACTTTAGTAGATAAATGTTGATTGCAAAGCTAACTACCTTTGAAGCTGTAGAAATGGGAGATTCTACACCTAAAGTTGAAACTGCATTTAAAACATCTACACATAAGAAGACAATGTATGCACTTCCGAGCACTGGCAGTGAGAACATAAAAGAAGAGCTTGGTGAATATGCTAGAGAATGGGAATAGATTCAAGCAGGAGAAATAAAGATGGATGAACTTGGTGCACTAATTGCTAGGAGAGAAAAGAGAGGTAAGGGTAAATTTGAAGGAAAGATCCCTTTGAAATGTTTTTCATATAACAAGATAGGTCACTTTGCATCTAGATGTCCTACAAGAGTTCCTAAGCACAAACCTAAGTTTTTCAAGTCTAAGTATTCAAAGGATAAGGAATTTTATTACGCTAGTGAAGGTATTTTTGATGATGATGATTTGGACTATGAGGAGATTGGATTTATTTCTATTAAAGATGAAAAACTAGTGCATGTGGAAAAAGCTTTAGTATCTCATGTTGATAAGAAATTTGAATGGATTATAGATAGTGGTTGCTCACATCATATGACTGGAGACAAAAACAAGTTTGTTAAATTAGTGAAGTATGATGGTGGTGTTATAAGATTCGGAGACAATGTTCCTAAATCTATCATAGGAGTAGGATCTATTACTTTGGATGGAAAAACTAATACTGATAATGTACTACTTGTTGATGGGCTTAAGCATAACTTGTTGAGTGTTGGACATCTGATGGACAAAGAGTTTCAATTACAATTCACCGATGGTAAATGTTTTATTAGAAGTAAGGCAAGAAAGCTGATTACAACCATTACTAAATCTAGAGGTAATGTATTTGAATTAAATACATCTAGAGCTTCTTGTTTTGTTGTGAAGGTAGATGATAGTTGGTTATGGAACAAAAGATTTTTTCATGTTAATTTTGATAACATTGTGAAGGAAAGTTTGACTAATACAATAAGAGATCTACCAAAGATTGTGAAACCATCTAACACTGTATGCAGAGAATGTGTAATGGGAAAGCATACTAGAAGAAGTTATAAAAGTAAAGCATATATATCAAAAGGAAAGTTAGATCTGGTACATACAAACCTATGTGGACCTAAAAGGACAAGATCATACTATGGTGAAAGGTATTTTATACTTTTTGTTGATGAATTTTCTAGAATGATGTGGGTCACTTACTTGAAAGAGAAATCAGAAGCATTTGATAAATTCAAGATATTCAAAGCAAAAGTAAAGAATGAATCAGGCTTAAAGATAAAATGTTTGAGGTCAGACATAGGTGGAGATTTTACTTCATACTTATTTAATTCATACTATGAAGAACATGGAATACAAAGACATCCATCTTCTCCTAGGACTCCACAACATAATGGGATAGCATAATGAAGGAATATAACAATATTGGATGTTGCTAGAACAATGTTGCTTGAAGGAAATGTATCTCATGTGCATTAGAGAGAAGTTGTTGGGACAATAGTGTACACTTTGAATAGAATTCAAATCAAAGAAGGTACAAGTAAGACTCCTTATGGATTGTGGTTTGATCATACCCCTACTGTAAAACATTTTAGAATATTTGGTAATAAATTCTATATCAAGAGAGATGATGAGATAGGGAAGTTTGATGCTAGAAGTGATAAAGGAATTTTCCTTGGTTATTCTACTAAGAGAAAGGCTTACAAATATTTTAATCTGAGATTAAGAAAGATGATTGAAAGTAACAATGTGAAGATAGATGAAAGGTTTCAGATACAGGAAAGAATGTATGATTGCAATCAGAATACAAAGATCAAGGAGGTTGCTGCTACAGAAGAAGAACTTGTTGAGGCTGAATGGGAAAATGAGACTTGTGATGATGATACAAATGAGGCTACTGAGCTTCCTAAGATTCTGAGGTATGTAAAGAAAGACCATCCTAAAAAACAAATTATTGGTAATACAAATCAAGGAGTAATGACTAGATCAAAGGCTAGAGAAGAAATTTGTTTGATTTCTCAAGTTGAACCAAAGACTATAGATGAAGATTGTAGAGATGGATCTTGGATAAATGCTATGAAGGAAGAGTTAGATCAGATAGAGAAAAATAACACTTGGGAATTGGTTCCTAGGCCTAAAAACAAAATTGTAATAGGAACTAAATGGGTTTTCAGAAACAAAATGAATGAAAAAGGAATTGTAGTAAGAAACAAAGCAAGATTGGTATGTAAAGGCTATTCACAACAAGAAGTTATAGATTTTGAAGAAAAATTTGCTTCTGTTGCTAGAATAGAAGTTGTGAGATTATTCTTGGCTTATGCTGCACATAAGAACTTCAAGGTATATCAGATGGATGTGAAATCTACATTCCTGAATGGGGATCTTAGAGAAGAAGTGTATATAGAACAACCCGATGGGTTTCCTTTATGTGAAGATGGAGACATGGTATGCAAGTTGAAGAAGGCATTGTATGGACTGAATCAAGCTCCAAGGACTTGGTATGCAAGGTTAGACAAATACTTACTTTGCCTTGGGTTCAGAAAAGGTAATGATAACAGTAATTTGTATTTAAGAACTAGTGAAGATGGAGTTTTGATAATAGAAGTTTTTGTTGATGATATTATCTTTGGAGGAAATGATGAATTGTGTGAGAAATTTTCTAAAGAGATGGAAAATGAATTTGAGATATCCATGATAGGAGAAATGAATTTCTTTCTTGGACTGCAAATAAATCAGAGTAAGAATGGCATTTTTATTTCCCAGACTAAGTATCTTAAAGAAATGCTGAAAGAGTTTGGAACGAAAGACTATAAACTAGTTGGTACACCCATGGTGACTGGTAATAAGCTGACAAATGATGATGAGACAAAGTTTTTTTTTTAGACCAAGTACAGATCAATGGTTGGTGTATTAAAATATCTGACTCACACCAAACTAGATATTGCTAATGTTGTTGGAATTGTGGCTAGATAACAGGCAGAACCTAAAAGACACAACTAGTTGTTGTGAAAAGGATATTTAGATATCTGAAAGGGACAATTGAGTATGGCTTATGGTATGATAGGAATGATAAATTTGAACTTCATGCTTAGACTGATGCTGATTGGGCATGGAATATTGATGACATGAAGAGTACTAGTGGAGGTGCATTTTTCCTTGGGAAAAAATTGGTTTCATGGCTAAGTAAGAAGAAAGATTGTATAGCTCAATCTACTACAAAATTAGAGTATGTTGCTGCTTCTATTAATTGCACTCAAATTGTTTAGATGAAACAAATATTGAAAGATATTGGAATAAGTTTTGATGAACTAGTGATTATCCATTGTGATAACACTAGTACAGTAAACATGTCAAAGAATCATGTGATGCACTCTTAAAAACTAAGCATATTTCTATTAAATATCACTTCTTGAGAGACAAGGTAGCAGAGAAGGAAATAAAGTTGAAATACATTAGCACAAAGGAACAGATAGAAGACATATTTACTATGCCATTACCAAAAGATACATTTGAATATCTCAGAGGTATGCTTGGGGTTCAGGCCCCTCCTAGTCAGAACTAAATGATGTAGGGATGCATCAGTCCAAAGGTTTTCAGAGCCTTATCATATTCTGGACTTGATTTAGGGATCTACTCCTTAGGGGGAGTGATCGTTGACAATAGATGTTGAAGATAGTTGACGACTTATGGAATCCTTTGCCATTGTTGTCAAAGGGGGAGAGTTACTATGAGAAAATCCCTAAAGTGGAGAGATACTGTATAAGGAAGAAGGTACTGAGAGAATATTATTTAGGTTGATGGATTTTCCCATATGTTGCCATCAATGCCAAAGGGGGAGATTTTTGGATATTTCTAATGCATTAGAGAGATTGTTAATACATTTAATATGTTTAATCACCACATTGAGTGATGTTGGAGTTGTTGTTTTCATTCTTGTTTTGTCACTGATGTCAACATATGTTTTTATGAAAAGAAAAATCTAGTTACTACAATGTACAGATACTGTACGGATGTTGCAGATCTTGTGAAGTCATTTGTGTGTACTAGAAGGTGTTGTGATCTTATATCTAAGATTGTATGATGTAATATTATATATTGGCTGAGTTACAGAAGATTTGGTGAAGATTGGTTACTGGACACTAACAGTGGAAGTTGAGAGAGTTAGTCTCTGTGTTTCTGGTATATCTTACAGAAGAAGAGGATTCAGTGTATGCGAGCTTAAGGTATGTCAAAAATGGTACTAAAGAATGTTCGATGGTTAGCACAAGGTACAAAAAGTAGGATGATGTCAGTTGTGGCGTGTGTTCTGAAGAAGACCTATTTGGAAGCCGACTTTAGAGATGTAGCATGTATTATGGATGGAGAACTTGAATTAAGGATGTTGGTCCTTAATTATTGTAATATAACTATTTTATACTTATTTTAGATACCATGTGTATCTTAGCAAGGAGTTATGTAATTGTTTGTCTATTAGGAAAGCCTAATTGGCTGACTTGATCATGTAGAAAGTAATAGGGTATATATGTAAGGTCTTTTCTTTTGGAAAGACATGGTGAGAATGTATGTGATGTAAAAGGGGAATTGTGGAAGCTACAATCTTGTGTATGTTGGATGTAGAGTAGAGGATAATTGTATACTTCATTGGAATTGATCAAGCAAAGACAGTTGCTATCAGATAGTTCAAAATATTATGTATTTCTTTATATACACCAGTGTTGTGAACAATGAGTTCTGAAGGTGGACATAACCTTCTTTGGGCAGTGAGCCCACCCTTCTTTTTATTGACTCCTAATAGGGTATTTCCTCTAACAAGGACTATGTACTGTAATATTTTAATCAGCTCCTAACAGGGCTAGATCTTCTAACAAGGATACTATACTCTTAGTACATCATTAGTGGGTGTTAATTCCCACCGTGGTTTTACCTTTAACAGGATTTCCTCAACAAAAAAATATTGTGTTATTGTGTTGTGTTCATTGGATTTGATACTATTGCTATTCAAAGTTTAAAGTTTAATAATCTGTCATACAACTAATTCACCCCCCCTCTCAGTTGTATAGTAGACTATTATTCCTAACAACTTGTAGGATATCGTGACTAAAGTTGATGTTGGAATTACTATATTGGAATTTCCTTAGCATAGGTGATATCAATGAATTAGTAATGTGCATTTTGTGTGTCTATTATGTTGATACATTAGTATTAGGGTATATCACACTACATGAATTCCATTACTTTTGTTAGTTCACATCATTAGACTTCCTCATGTTGGGTTGGGTATCTTTCATGTCATGAAAGATTCTGGGGAAGCATAACTACTTCATGGTAGGGTGGTAACGTACTCTAACAATGTTCTCACCCACTTTGTGTTTAAGGGTTGCATGTATTAAGAGTTCTTGTCAAGACAATCTTCATGTTTTGTACCTTTCTTATTTATTGTGCATAACCTTGTGGTCCATTATAGAAGTATATGTTTTTTAGTGTATAACCTTGTAGACAATATAAGTTAATGTCTTTATACTCATGTATGAGACACATGACATTATTCTATACTTTATTTTGTGTATTTTGATGAATTATTTGATTTGTTATTATTACGTAATTGTGGTGGTACTTATATTTTAGTATAAGAGCTCTAGGTTCCACTCTAGGGCATTGAATTCACTATGCTTGGTTGAAACACTTCATTGCATGAACTATAAGTCAAATATTATCTCATGTTTGTACATAAGTGATAGTTCTCTTAGTTGGTAGTTGAGCAACATGGACAAGCTAGAGTAGAGAGATAATATCATAGTTATGGATACTCTTGAAATGAAAGGGAAGCGTATTTTCAGTTTTGGAGTGTACTGTCCTAAATTGTAAGCACCTAATTTGTGTACAATTTAAGGATTATTGTGTGCCTACTTTAGTGTGTTTTCTATAGTAGGACCTCATGTGGCCCTTGAAGGATACCTAAATTCAAATATGGGTCCTCTAATCCTCTCAATATTTCTTAAAAAAAAGATTAGACCTTATTTTTAAGTCTTCTCCCCTCTTTTTTCTCTAATCAAATAATTTGTTTCTTCACCTAGGCCCTATATCCTTATTTTTTGCATTTGTGACTTGTCCCAACCTCAAAATGAACTATACTCAATAATCTCTCATATACCTTATATGCCTAATAGTAAGATCAAATTTGGGCTCACTCTCCAAGGTACATGTTTCCATTGGTGACATGTCCTTGAGGAATGGGCTGCAAATTTGGCCTAGAGGTCCATGCTAGGTTTTGGTGAGAAGATAGATTTTGTGGTCGGCCTACTTAGTTCTTAACCCCCAAAATGATGTGAGATGTATATAAATACCCTATCTCTCCTTAATTTGGCATCCTTTATCCCTTATTAGAATTCCATTATCACAATCAAGCTATCAAGTGCAAGGAAGCAAAATCAAGCAATCAAGAGCCATAAAGTTTAAGCATTTGAGAATTCATTCTTCTCAAGCAGTTCAAGGTGCTTTCTTCCATAGATATAGCTTATTTTCTCTATTGCATGCCAAGAAAATGGGTTTTCTATCAAGGAAGGAGATCCACATCCATCTACTTTTATTCAAGTCTTCTCTCTATTCTCCTCAATCAGACATTCTGGTGAATTAAAACATATATTTCATAAGGTTTTGTCTTTCATGATTTTCTTTTTGGTTTTTGTGTTTATTCAAAGCTATTGCATCAACATATTTAATTAGATTCAAAGAAGTATTTGTATCTCTAATGTATGATATGATTCATTTTCTAGATCTAGCCTCTGCTACATGACAACACACTTTCCTTTATTTCATTCTATTTCAAGTTTGATTCCTAAACTGAGGTTTAGGTGGGGACCATTCACACATAGCTCTTTTCTACTTGCTAATTTTACCCCTATTCCCAACATATAAAGGGATCTTTACGCATGTCCATCTAGTTTTAATTTATCATCCCAATGTGAGAGTAAAGCATTTTTTGTTGGTGGGAGAATAATCTATTGTTTATGAATTCAACTACAATAACCTCTATCTTATTAGTAAGGTTTTCCCAACCCATCTTTCTTTCTTGAAAAATTATCCTATTACGCTCTTTCCATACTTCCTAGATTAGTATTGATGGGCCTATAATCCAAAGATTCTCATATAAATTGTTATTCTAGATCATAGGACAACTTTTGAAAAAGTCTAAAAAGTCAT
This sequence comes from Chamaecyparis obtusa, assembly GCA_027943335.1. Classification (NCBI taxonomy): domain Eukaryota; kingdom Viridiplantae; phylum Streptophyta; class Pinopsida; order Cupressales; family Cupressaceae; genus Chamaecyparis; species Chamaecyparis obtusa. The sequence goes on along the minus strand of BSBK01006199.1, from coordinate 842,692 downwards.
TTGGAAGTGTTGCTTTCCATCCCAACCTAGTAAATAATCAATTCCAACATTCATTGGTATAATAACAGTTGACCAAAATATGATCTATTGTTTCTTCTTTCTCTTTGCATAACATGCATCTAGTAGGCCCTTGGAATCCTAATCTTGTGAACCAATCAACTATTAGTATCTTCTTTTGGAGTTTTTCCAATGTAAATATTCCTTCTTCAGGAAGACAAATCTTTTTCCACCATAAGTCTAGTAGAATTTTTGTTTTAGGATTGAGTTGTTTCTTGATCAGATAATTATTATATCTATCCTTTACATTGTATTCCCTGATTTAGCTTCAACCCATACTAGCCTATCGTTTCCATTTCTAAATATTAATTTCCTATTTTCTAATAAGTTATTAATCAACTCTATATCTCCTCTTGGTAGATTTAATTTGTTCATGGACTTCCATTTCCATCCTTGTGTAGGATTTCCATGAGGAAATTCTATGTAATATTTAACCTTTTTTCCCCATAGATTATCTAATAGTTGTTTTTTCATATTGTAACACCCTAAGTCACTCCAAAAAAGTGCTTGGTCTCTAGAAGCCATATCCCATTTCAGACTTTCTAGTACTATATCTTTGCATTCCATCATAAATTTCCACACTCTTGATCCCTTTGAAGGTGTCCTTGTCCTAATAATGTTTAACGAATCATTCCCATTTAGATATTTATGATTGAGGATATTTATCCATTTTAGAGATGAGTTTTTATACATTTTCTATATTAATTTGGACCAAAGGTCCTTGTTCTTCTCTTTTAGACATTTTTCTCCTATTCCCCCCTTAGTGGTTGGTTTACATATTTTATTCCACTCTATCATGGCTAATTTTTTTTTAATGTTCCTTTTCGAAAAAAGGATCTTAGATTTTTCTCTATCTTAGCATTCACCCTAGGGGGAAGAGACATACATGACATTTGATAAATAGGTATTGTTGAGAGGACAATTTTTAACATTGTTACTCGTCCCGTTGTTGATAGCCATTTACGTTTCCATGATTCCACCTTTTTGTCTAACTTTGATATAATCTAAACCCATAACTTGTTTGATCTAGTTCCTTTGTCTAAGGGAATCCCAAGGTATTTTCAAGGAAGTTCTCCTTTTCTAAAGTTTAGAGTATTACAAATATCAACTTATGTTCTAGAGTCTAAGTTAAAGAAGAAGACCTGTGATTTGTTTAGACTTACCAATTCTTCATGAGGCTCTTGAATACCAATTTGGTATGTTTTTAAATTGTCTTGCTTCCTCTTTATTTCCTTCCCCAAACAGTAATGTGTCATTAGTGAATTGATGGTGTGCTATGGGTGCTAACTAATTGATTACTTTTATCCCCTTAATTTGTTTTGATCTTCTTAGTGCTTTTGCCATTATAATGAATAGAAAGGGAGAAATTGGATTGCCTTGCTTAAATGTTCTTGATATATTGAAATAACCCTCAAGTGTTCCATTCACCAATATTGATACTCATTAGATATAAATGCATTCATAAATTAGATTGATCCATTGTTTTGAGAATCTAAAGGATTCTAGATATTTACAGAGGAGATACCAAGGCACTTTATTATATACATTTTTAATGTACAATTTTATCAACATTCTTGGATTAGGATTTTGTTGGATAGTGTGGATTACCTCCTATACTATGATTACTCCATCAATGATGGACCTTCCTAGGACAAATCTCATTTGTTCATCAATAATTATATATGGTAGGATTTTCTTTATTCTATTGGCTAGAGCTTTTGCTGGTATTTTATATATGGTGTTCCAGAATGGTACTAGTTTGAAGTCATCTAGTTGTCCATATTTTTATTTTTTAGGGATTAGGATAATATATGTATTTTTTATTTTTTTTCACAGTTCTTCTTGAGTTCTTGATATTTTGTAGTGCTTCAACTAGATCGTCCCCAAAAAAATGCCAGTACTTTTGAAAGAAACATGTTGAAAATCCATCTAGTCCTGGGGCTTTATCTGGATGTAATTGTTTTACCACTCCCTCTATTTCTTATTTTGTGAAAAAAATTTAGCATCTTGTTTTTCTCTTTTGAAATGATCTTCGGAATGTTTGAAAGAATGTTTTTTTGAGCTTCTAATTCTGATCCCTCCTAGTTATTCAATTTTTTTTTTTATATCTATTCACTATCTCTTTGGCTATTTATATGGGGTCTTCTATAGTTTCACCATCTACATTTTTGAACTTAGTGATTTTGTTAATGTTTCTTCTTAGTTTAGTACTATTGTGAAAGAATTTTGTGTTTTTATCGCCTACCTCTAACCAAGTTTCTTGGATTTCTCCCTGTAGAAGATTTATTCTCTAGTTAATATTTTTTATAGTTTTTAAGAGCTCTTTTTCTTGTAAGTACCTTTCTTGATCCATCCCATTTTCTATTACTTTAATATTTTAATTCTCTATTTCCTCCTCAAAAGTAATGTTAAAGTGTTGGTTGTTCCAAATTAATATATTCTTTTTAATAACTTTTATTTTTGATATTGTTAGTTAACAAATAGACCTTTTATAATATTGAATCAAACCCTCTCTAAAGCCCTCTCTATTAACAACAATTAAACAAAATACAATATCATAAAAAATAGTTTGATCTTTGAATTTTACTCATTCATATCCTTGTGGAAAATCTTCAATGAATTTGTGTTTTAAATTTTCTAAATATAAAGGGGGTATGTTCTTAACCCGAGAGCAGAAGAGGCTTCTAATTTATGTTCATCACCATGACACGCCTAAGATAAGTCTAATACTTGTAAAGAAAACTCTAATACTGTGTCTTATTCTTCACAACCGTGGAAGACCAAAGATAGTCATAATCATCATAAATATTTATGTGCATATACTATCACCACTATAAAAATCATACATAGTTTGATTTTTTAAGGAATATCTATATGTCAAATAACATGAATATAACATAGATGCAAACCCAGAACTCAACTCAACTCTACAAATTTTTTTTTATCAATCTCTCTTTTGCATGATTTATAAAATTTTTTAATTAATAACTCAATGCACTTTTTAAAAGCCTAAACACAATGAGTGGAGTTGGAGCTAGAGTTGGAGCTAGAAGTAATTCAAATTTGGTTTTGGGTGGGATTTCTCCTATGCATGTTGTGGGTGCCTTTGCAGATGCTTCTTCACATGGTGTAGAGATTCCTATTGACTTAGGCTCAGAGGATGTGGCGAAGGTGGATGGGGTCCCACACGAGAAGATCAAAGACCCTATTAAAGTGGATTTTTGAAAGGATAGTGAACTCCCTTTCCGACCACAAAATTGTAGGCCCTTGGGTTTCACTGAGTCTATTTCATTTCATGCTCGAGATGTGGTATCTCCTTTCAAACTCTGGTCCACCTTGTTTGGGGTCAAACCCACGGGTAAATCCTCTTTCCCTGGTATCAAGGATTTATCTGATAAGGGGAAAGGGAAATGTGTTATAGGTGTTCCTGATGAGCTTGTTGACCATAACATCATTGCGATGTCCCTAACACTGGTTGGGAAATTTGTTGGGGCTAGGCCTAATATTGATGTCGTTAGAGCTTTCACTAAGAAAAGATGGAATCTCAAAGGCCATGTGGGTATTACTGTTATGGCTAAGGGTTTCTTGTCCTTTGAATTCTCCTGTCAAGAGAATTTTGATAGGATTATTTTTGTTGGGACTTGAACTATAGGCAAGGCTACTTTGGCTTTATAGAAATGGTCTCCCAACTTGGATATGAATGCCTCTTTCTTTGTCCAGGCCCCGATGTGGGTTTGGCTTCTTGAACTTCCTCTGGAGTTTTGGTTTGAGGATGTTTTTAACAAGATTTCTAGGTCTTTTGGGGAACTCCTCTCGATTGACCCCATTACTGTAGCAAGAAGTAGGCTGACCTATGGAGTTTTGGAAAGCAGAATGGACCTTATGGACTTCATCAATGATCGGGCCCTTTTCAACCTGGAACTCCATGGGGAAGCCTATACTTGGTCTAATAGAAGAACTAGTAATGATTGTATTTAGGTATGTCTTGATCATGCCCTTATTACCCTTGATTGGCTCCATCTCTTTTCTTGTACTCTTTCAGCCCTAGTTAGAATTGGTTCAGACCTTTCCCCCATCTCTCTTATCCTTGATCCCCTCACTACCAAGAGAAGTTTCCCCTTCAGATTTGAAAAAATGTGGACCACCCACCTGGACCTAAGCAATAAGTTAAAGGAATGGTGGGATATTCATATCGATGGCTCTACCATGTTTAGAATTTCTAAAAAAACTCAAGAATGTTAAGAATAACATCAAGCTTTGGAACATGAATGAATTTGGTAATATCCTTTCTTCCAAAGCCGAGATCCTTATGGATCTTAATCTTATTCAAGGGGAGATTCATAACTTTGATTATGATCTTGACTGCCTCCAAAAAGAGAAAACCTTACTTTCTAATTATCATAATGTGATAGGCAAGGAGGAATTATATTGGAAACAAAGGTCTAGATCTATCTAGCTGAAAGAAGGGGACATAAATACGAGGTTCTTCCATCTTACCACTATGAAGCACATAGATTCTAATAGGATTAGTAAAATTAAATGGGAGGAACATATTATTTTGGAGGACAAGGACATAGCCAATGAAGCTAGTGCTTTCTTCTCATCCCTCTTATCTAAAGACCATCACCTCTCTTCAAAAGACCGGGTCATGATTTTGGGTAACATTCCAAATATTATCTCTGAAGACCATAATAAAGCTCTTTGCTCAATCCCTAAAGAGGGTGAAGTTTTCAAATCTATATGTAGACATGGAAAATTGGTCAAAGACTTAAATCAATCAAAAGGTGCATCAAATCATCAAAATAGCATGAAAAATCAATAAATGGAACAAAGGCAATTCAAATCAAAGGAAAATTCAATTAAATGATTAAATGATTAAATAAAGCTTGAAAAGAGGAAAAACACTATGAAATTGATTAAATTTAATTAATGACATAGTTGTTGAAAGCAAAAATCAAAATGAACCTCTTACCCTTCATGGCTAAATTTAATTACTTTAATTAATTAATAAATCATAATTTCCCTCAACAAAGCAAATTGGAGACAAAATGGACACAAATCACTCACTTTTGTTAAAATGGTCCAGCCTTTTGAACCATTTAAATGATTGTTCCCTCCTTGTCCCCCCATTTATGGACAAAGCAAAGCCAATTGACCTTACCCAAGCATAACCATGGTTATCTCACTCTACCCCCTACCCTTGAGAAAATCCTATAAGTAGAAAGCATTTTGAGGCATTAAGGATCCATTCCATATCTTTGAATTGCAGCAAAGCTCGTGCAATTTGCATCCACACCACTCACTTGTCAATTTTAATAGCTTAATTGCTTTGATCATAGTAGATTGTTCATCAAATAGAGCTAGAATTTGATTGAATAGATCTTAATTGCATATCATATAGCTTAATTCTCATCTTTAGAGTGTCACTAGTGAGGATCATAGCTGAGAGCCTCATTTACCACTTTATTTTAGAGATCCATGAGATGTTGATAGATTAATTGTGCATTGATTAGATTAGTTCTCACTCTAATTCTTGTTATTCTTAGTTAATCTTGTAATTTCATGAAGGTGAATAATATCATCACACAAATGGCGCCCACCGTGGGGCATTGAGCCTCAAATACTAACAAATTTGTGATTTAAATCATCTTTGCATACATTTTTGTCTAGTTTTCGTGTGTTTTCTGCAGGAATTTTCTAAAGTCACACCTACGGGAGATCTATTCATGCTTAGAATCCTTACAGTGTCACTTCGAAAGCCTGATCTTACACCTGTTAGCTGGAAACTCACGCTCGAAATGGCAAAGCATTCAACCTTTATGGTTTCAAATCACACCTACAACATAGGGAGTATCGCTTATGTTTAAACTGTTGTCACTTAATTTGAGACTTTGTGTTGCCTTTAATAGTTTCAGTCACGTGTACAAGAAATTCAGTCACGCGTACAAGCAATTCAGTCACTTGTGTAAGCAATTCAGTCACGTGTAAAAGAATTTTGTTCACGCATACAAGCAATTTAGTCATGCGTAAAAGCATTTCATTCACGCGTAAAATAATTTTAGTCACGCTTTTGCAAGAAAATTTGTCGCTTAGTAGTGTATTATGTCGCTTTTCATTTACTATTTTGCACAATTTAATCTTCTAGTCACGCTTTCGATTAAACTGCCCGCGCCTGTGTAACTTTTGGTATCGCTTGAGCCCTTAACTGTGATGCTCGCTACTGATAATGTTACGCTTGTACACAATTTACTCATGCGTACTAGCTAGATTATGTCACCTGATGTCTCTGGCTTATTTTCACGTTTAAATTGATAAATCTCAAGGACTAATTTGCTGTTATGTTGTTTAAACAGTAAATGAACGAGCATCTGAAGGTGAAGAAGCCAGAAAATAGAGTCAATCAAGAAGATAAAGCCTTGACAAAAAGGATTAAGAAGGAGAATCAAGCACACAATAAGGTGGTTCTTGAGACAACATTGGACGAAGATACTAAGGTACATGCTCTGTCATAGAAAAGTGCTCAAATTTTTTTTTTTCTTTTTTGCATGCAAAAAAGAAACAAAAAAGGACGTCCTATTAGAGTATACCTTGCTGTCCTAAATGCTTACAAACTGAAATATGTTTCTTTGAATTGGGAATTTAGTCCCTAAGTTTGTAAAATTTGCAAAGTATTTGAGTAAAATGAATCAAGAGCATAATCAAATTGTAGTATTTCAAGCTTTTGATTTTGGTTTCCCCTCACTTTGTTTGTTTGTGTTGACTAACTTGTTGGTGGAGGGAACACACTTGCTAAGGTAAGGGAAAAATTTGGAGATAGAAGCAAGAAAACTACTATTTAAAAATGCCCCTAGCCTTTGCTAGCATCAGTTAAGGTATTTTTCTCATCAAGCTTGCACATTCCCTTAGCTTGTGGCATATTCAAAGTTCTAAACATAGCTTAAACATTAAAAGAAAAGAACAAACATTTCAATTATAAGAACCCCTTTGTCATGGGGTTGAAAAAGAACAAAAATTGATTGTAAGTGTTTGGGAGAAATCCACTTTTCATGCTTTTCAATGAACATGTTTAGAACTTAGTGGGCTTGCCTCCTGAGATTGCCTTAAAGGGTCGGTGAGAGGGACAGCCCAAAGTGGGATACACTTGCTTTTGCCACAAGAATCTGACCCACTATAAAATGAAACACATGTATCCTTAATGGGGTGCATGACAAAAGGATTTTAATTTCTTGAACTTCCTCTAGTAGTCCTCACGGATTGCGCAAAATCATGCTTCGGTGCGTGTGGGAAGCCCCTTAACATACTTGGGGGATGAGAGATTTTAATTCATTTGAATGGAACATTTATTAAATCCCAGCTAAAGTAGAAAAGCCACCTTGTAGAGCCATGTTTACAAGCCAAAATTGACTTTAGGTAGGCTGCTTGGAAGTTTTTATTGTGCTATACTTGTGGAAAACATTGGAGAACATACACATTAGAATGTTTTTTAGGGACATGATGACAAAGTGATGTGTGTGTTGTGCTTGTTTTTCTATTTTCAAACACGTAAAGTTCCAAAAACTGATCTTATACATTTTAAAAAATTCAAAATCATATACCTTGGTCAGAGAAGTGCTGCCTGTGCACAAAACACACTTGCCTGTCAGACTTTTAGTCATGCCTGTGACTTTCTCAAACACATGTATACACACTGAAGTCACACTCAGAGACATTTGAGACACACCTGATTAAACTAGAAATCTACCTAGAAATAGTAAAGTATCACCTAAGAACCTACAGAGGACCACCTAACAACAAACCAGTGCACGCCTACAGGAGTTTTGGTCATGCCTATGCTTGGTTCAGTGACGCCCAGAAACACAAAAGGGCAAAGAGAGTATTTCCTGAAGGATTCAGAAAAAAATGGTTTCATATTTGGATACCCTTTTCGAAGGTACTCTTTATCAATGCAACAAATAGATCATATCCTTGAAAATCATTTATAATGATGAGTCTATTTGAGAAAAAAATCAACCCTATTATGGAGAACAATTATCGAAATCAAGATCAAAATCTCCATTGGAATCAAGATGATGAAGTATCTGAAGATGAAGTTTTGGAAGCACTCCAAGATCCCATGTTCGTGAAAATAATGCAATTAGTTTTGGAGAAGAATAAAGAAGCATATTTCATGAAGTTAGTTCAAGTAGGAGCTAAGCTTCCTCATGATTTTGACACATAAACCTTGATAGAGAATAAGGAAAAACAAAAAGAGGCATCATCTAAAAAGTCATTGTTAAGATTAAGGTGTCCTTTTATTTATAATGATGGGCCATCCATATCTTCATCTTCCTCACAAAAAGAAAAATTCAAGAGCAACAAACTTATCTTGGATCAAAGGAAATTTCATGATAAATCTAGCCGTGATCAAGATAATAAAGAGTATGAAGAGAAAGATACCACTCTCAAGCAAGATATCATGCACAAATATCCATATAGCAGGAGTAATCCTTTCATCCTTCATCCATCTCCCAAACCTCTATCTAGAAAAGACCCTCCCATAGCTAGCATTCCTTTAATCTTTTGTTCATCTCCCAAAGCTTTGCAACTATCCAAAATTCCTCCATCAAAGAATGAGCCTAATGATGACACTTTTCCCATTAACTATGGCTACCCTCAAGGGCTATCTCTAAAAGAAACCCAAGCTAGTTTACATCTTGTTGTAGACCTTTTCCATGCTTCAAAGATCTTGGACCCCAAGGCTTCATGTGCTTCAATTCCTATTATACCCCTTCAAAAGGATCCTACATCATACCTCCAAACATCCCCCATACATATCCAAACATCTACCTTATCCTTAGAAGTGGCTCCATGTCAAGAAGATAATCCAAAGAGAAAAGAGATAAATAGTGATAAAGATCAAGATCATGATTATATACAATCCCCTCCCATATTTGATGAAGGTCCCATATCCCTCGAACCTTGTGATGATCCCCTTGCATTCTTTCATGGCTTCCAAGATGATATCCTTCCATTCCAAGAACAAAGTACCCTTCCAAGTTCCACATCTTCTCCACTTCCCAAGCAAGATCAAGATATCCCTTCCATAACTTCCAATGAGCATATTGAAAATCAAGAGCAAAATACCATCTCTACATCATTTGAAGATCCTTGTCAAGATCAAAGCATCCCATCATTTCCTTGTCATATTCCTCCATGTTCACCTCAAGAAACCATCATTCTTCCAAATCCCTTGCATGATAATAAATCCACTCAAGCTTCAGTTGATCCTATCAAATGTGTTCCTATTAAAGCTATTCATGAGCCTATTGGTATAAAGATAAATCCTAAAGATAAGAATCTTGGTGATGCAGCTCCTTCCAAAGATATTGATATCCTTTTCACACCTTATATCCCTCCATTCAAATGAAACCATATTCCTTCACTATCCTCCAAATCCATTTTGGGTGCCTATGTCCCAAAACCAAAGTCTTCATCCCTTCCATCCATATTAGGTCCATATATTCCTCCATCATCTATTCCTATCATCCCTAGCTATCCATTCACTTACCCTACCATGTATCAAGATCAACGAAGGCACACATACTTGAAGAACGTCCAAACACCAATCCATATGAACCCTCCATATTATTCCTATTCATCCACAATCCTTGAGTCTTTTGGAAGCAATGTTGAGGTGCAACATGAAAATCATAAATCCAAGAATCCATATGGGTATAAAAATCACAATGTCCCATCTAATCGACATGAGAATGAAAAGAAAAATGAAATATCCAAAAGGCCGCAAAGGTCCACAAAGCAAAAAGAAAAAAATAAAATGTGGGTTCCTAAATCCCTCATTGAAGAAGTGCATTCAAAAGCATTCCAAAAGAAAGAAAAATCAAAGAATATGTGGATTCCCAAGTCACTTTTGAAGGACTTGCACACAAAAGAAGAATCAAAATTGACATTCAAGCTTCCAAAGGCTTCCATTCCATCTCCTTCCAAACATCCTCCACTTTCCAAGTTTGATTTGGGTTCTCATATCCAAAAATCCACTACCTCAAAAGGACCCTTATCTCCTTCATCTATCATTCCTCCATCATTCCACCACTCTTCAAAGTGTGTGTCAAAGTTGATCTTGCCAACATTCCCATCTGCAACATACCTTCTTCTTATCCTCACATTCATTTTCCAATGCATACTTTCCATACTTCCATCCTTCTTATCAATATCTTTGAGCATCCTAGTCATACCCATGGTTTATTATAGCATATCTTTCAGAGGAGCACTGTCCAAAGATTCCGTTGTTGGGAAAATATCAAAAAAAACAAAAAACAAAGAAAAAAAGAAAAAAATAAAAAAAGAGAAAAAGTGCCTTGGTGAAAACCTAGCAATAGGCACCTTGGTAGAAAAAGTAAAGAGAAATAAATCTACCCTAGGGTGAAAACCACTTCTTGTGGCACCTTAGACAAGTACCATGATGAAAACTTGGCAAACAGGCGTCATGCGTAATTTTTCTTCTTGCACTCTACACTTGGGGGCAAAGTTTCATCCATTCTATCCTTCATCTTTCTATCATTTATCTCACTTACATCCATATTTCCTCTCTCACCTTTCATCTTGACAAGGTTGAACATATCCATGAGCATCAAGTATCTTGACATCTGTTATCCTTTCCATCAGCTTATGTACTTGTTGCATCCATGTTACCCTATCATGATCTTGCTTATCCCAAATTCACCTTCATTATTCCTTGATAGCTTTTTCATAATCCCAAAACATCCTGTCATAGCCTCCATCACTCCTTTATCATGATTGTGTTATCTTATACACATCTTACCCAAATTGACCCTTGGTCTTGATCAAGATGAAGAACTTAAAAAAAAAAATTGTTATCAAAAACTTCTTGACATGTCCACTCTTTTGGATCGCTCATTTTTATGGCAACAAATCGTTATCCTATACACTATCTAGCACTACACAATTGACTTCCATGGCTTATCCAAAAACATGCTTCACATTGCTATATCATTTTTTCCTTAGCTTGGGTACTCTTGAGGAGATAGTCCTATGGGTCACATTCACATACTTCTTCCATCATAGCCTTTCCATCTCTAATCCATCAACTTGAAAATCCATCTTTCATGTCCTATATCTTGCTAGACATTGGGGGCAAACCAATGTGATCTTGTTTGAGAGCTAGTAAAAAGGAAAGCATAAAGTGCTTCTAGATGCATATGGCATGAATCAAGTTTTTGGTAATATCTTGGAAGTTTTCTCAAGTCCAACATTTTTCCTATCCAATCAGGGGCATTTGATCTGAATCAGCGGATTCAATAGTGCTATAGTCAGTCACACATTAGAGAGACTTATCAGAGCTTCAGAAGAGAGATTTTTGTGAACCTTTGATGGATATCATTGTTCACTAACCAAGAATTTGATTACCACAACTTGATCCATGAGCCTTCATTGACTTTATTATTCAGGATTAAAAATTGACAAAACACTTTAAAAAGATCAGAATGCTTGGAAATACTTTTTGAAAATCATGAAACAATGTAAAACACTTGAAGCTTTCTTTTGATGATCTTTACTTACATTGATTTTTATCACATCTTTTTAGCTCATCGATGAGGTTTAGACTAGATTGGTGATGATGGAGACATGATATTTTTCTTGTCTTTGAGTGACTATCTTGAGGAAGATCCCACAACTTATGTGAATTCATCTAACGACATGGTCACCAAAGAACCATCGAGGACTTTCATGTAGTGTGGAAGGTTGACCTTTGATTGTTTGAGAAAATGGATTGGTATTCATACTCCCATAGTTTGGTCATCCAACTAGTGAGGGTTGTACTAGTTTCCAAAAGGGTGTTACCAAAAGTGATATAAAAGCGGTATTCATATCATCATGTCAGTGGGCAGTGGTGATTGTATCGACTTTCCGGTCCCAAAATGCTCAATGATGAAAATTTATCCTCAAGGCATTTATTTGCTAAAAGCTAGTGACACTTAGCTGCATTGCATTGCATTATCATGGAGGGTTAATTGCATTATCATGTTAGATTAATTGCATGTGCATTTGTTTGTAGTATTTTTCCAAGGACAAGGGGGTTCATTCAATCAAAATCTTGATCAATCATCAAATGGGGGGGTTCAATCAAGAATCAAGGAAAGTCCATAAATCATAAAAAGTGTCCATAATATCAAAGATCCATGAAGTCTGTTTAATCAAAGATACAATGTCATCAAAGTGATACATCCAAGTCCTGATCAATAACTAAAACATGATATAATATCAACAAACTGAAGGAGCTCCATAATCAATCATCTCAATAACATGTACTCTAGCTGGGTCAACTCATGAATTAAGTCTAAATATCCAAGAAGCTAAGGTCCGTATATATATCATTTACAAAAATGTGCCTATTTTGCAAATCAAGGGAATCATATCAATATTTTATATTAGGGAATCATCTTACGTCAATCAAAGAAATCAAACCTATCATTATTTGTTCATGTCTCTATGTCTTGAGAGCGAAGTATCAGTTTATCAATCCTATCAGGATCCCATATCGGTTTTCACACTGATCAAGATCAATCCTATCAACTGTATCAGTTTTCACATTGATCAGTTATCCCATATCAGTTTTACTATCCTATCAGATTGACAAATCACATTCATTGGTACCATTATCTTGATATCCTAATCACTTGTTTCGCTTAACTACAATAGACCTCTCTATCTTGGATATGCAAATTTGTGAGTCATGGCATATCATCAATATTTTTTAGAAATGAAAACATATTGGACCAATCAATCAAAATCTTTCAAATCAAGGAATCAATGTGTTTTATTTTTGAGGGGGCATCAGAGTATCAAATTGGCATCACATCAAAAACATTTATCAGTGGGGCATATCATATCAGTTTCATATTAGGAGGCAAATCAATATCAGATCAGTTTATTGTATCATATCAGGCAGCATATCACTATCAGAGACAGTATCATATCATCGTACCAACTATCAGAGGTATCAAGGAATCACAAAACTAGAACAGAATAAGATCATCATACCAAGGGAATCTTTGAATCGGTGTTCTTCACACATCGACTCAAAGAGGGGCATTTGTAGACATGGAAAATTGGTCAAAGGCTTAAATCAATCAAAAGGTGCATCAAATCATCAAAATAGCATGAAAAATCAATAAATGGAACAAAGGCAATTCAAATCAAAGGAAAATTCAATTAAATGATTAAATGATTAAATAAAGCTTGAAAAGAGGAAAAACAGTACGAAATTGATTAAATTTAATTAATGACATAGTTGTTGAAAGCAAAAATCAAAATGAACCTCTTACCCTTCATGGCTAAATTTAATTACTTTAATTAATTAATAAATCATAATTTCCCTCAACAAAGCAAATTGGAGACAAAATGGACACAAATCACTCACTTTTGTTAAAATGTCCAGCCTTTTGAAACCATTTAAATGATTGTTCCCTCCTTGTCCCCCCATTTATGGACAAAGCAAAGCCAATTGACCTTACCCAAGCATAACCATGGTTATCTCACTCTACCCCCTACCCTTGGGAAAATCCTATAAGTAGAAAGCATTTTGAGGCATTAAGGATCCATTCCATATCTTTGAATTGCAGCAAAGCTCTTGCAATTTGCATCCACACCACTCACTTGTCAATTTTAATAGCTTAATTGCTTTGATCATAGTAGATTGTTCATCAAATAGAGCTATAATTTGATTGAATAGATCTTAATTGCATATCATATAGCTTAATTCTCATCTTTAGAGTGTCACTAGTGAGGATCATAGTTGAGAGCCTCATTTACCACTTTATTTTAGAGATCCATGAGATGTTGATAGATTAATTGTGCATTGATTAGATTAGTTCTCACTCTAATTCTTGTTATTCTTAGTTAATCTTGTAATTTCATGAAGGTGAATAATATCATCACACACTATAGAATCTATGTCAGGGGATAAAGCACTTGGCCCTGACAGCTTCCCCATGCTCTTTTTTCACATGTACTGGGACATTGTTAAGAGGGATGTGGTTCAAGCTGTTAAGAAATTTTTTTGTTCTAAGAACATTCTGAAGGAGCTGAATGCAACCTTTCTGGTTCTCATTCCTAAATTCCTAGTGTGAAGGCCATGGATAACTTCAGACCCATCAACTTATGAAACTCTTTTTAAAAGATCATTTCTAAGGTGCTTACCTTGAGACTTTTCAAGTTGCTTCCCTTTCTTATCTCACAACAACAATCTAGTTTTTTCTCAGGGAGACATATTCTTGATTCCATCATTACTATTCATGAGGTCATACATTCCCTTGTTTCGGCCAACAAGGAAGGGTTCTTTCTGGTGGTTCCTCAAATTGGACTTTATGCTTTCAAAAGCAACCAATACATCAATAGTTTTAAGGATGGGTTAGATCCAAATATAGGCTCAAAGATGATTGGACCAACTATAGGGACAAGACTGCCCTCTATACTTCTGGCTCTACAAAACCAAGGAGGGTACTCCTAATCCAGTAAAAACAAGCCTTACTTCAATCAATAACAGACTGGATTTTAAGAACAACAGATAAATGATAAGAAAATACTAAATGATAACCATTCATTTATTGATTCTCTATTACCACTATGCAAGATAACTTGTAAGTCACAAGACTTCAAAACTTTGATAGATTTATATCAAATTTTAGGAATACAATAAAACCTTATTAGATACTAATTACTAGCTCCACTGCTGGCCAGTGCCTTATCCATTGGGTGATATCTTTACTGCATGATGAGATATATAGACAAATATATTGAAATTTGATTAATTTTTATCCTTAGAAAATAATATCACCCTGTGGTGATTCTGATCAAAGGAATCCTAAGTTCACACTACTTATTCATATCCTTATGCAAACCTCAGAGAATTAGTGTTATATTCAAAGCTTATTTAATTTGATCTTAGATCAAAGCTGAGAAATATCAACACATACACAGAAAATAATCCATGCAATGAATTTGACAACTCATAATTCAAAGAAAAGTACATAGAGGAGAGATATAAACTTTGGATTTTTATTCAAATTTTTGTATCATCTATATGTATACATAATGCTTCAAAATGAAAAACCATCTGAAAATTGGCTTAAGCCAGTAATACTTGCTATTTCTCAAAAAGACCTAATACAGTCTACTGTATCCTAGACTCAGAAACTTGTCAGTAAGAATGTTCAAGTTCCGGTCCCTACCTACTGATCCTGGTAATCCTTTTATAGAATTTAAGGATTGCATACAAGCTTCAAATCTTTTAGAAAAGACAAACATGTGACAACCATATAAGACAAAGAAGATAAATATAACACCTTCTTGTTACATTTTTACAAAGTTGCTCATTGACTTTGAGTGCCAAAAATTTGTGACAACTCCTAAAGTCAGTTCAATTTATGCCAGGTGTAGCATATGTGCTTACTTCAATTGCATGACATCTTTTGTACTATTTGCTTTGCTTTAATGAGGGCATTTCTTTGACTGAACCCTACTCTAAAAAACCCTAAACCAATGATGCCAGTGGTGCCATCTGTGCCAATTATGCCAATTTTGGCATCTCTCATATAATTCCCCTTGTCATATAGGCCACCTGCTATGTTAACCCTAGGGTCTTTTGATATTAAACCTTTGTCCTTAACTGTATTAGTCACTGAGTGATCAAGCTGCTCTAAGAGGTCTTCATGTAGACCCCTCTCACTATACTCAATTTTACTAGTCAATTCTCTTCTCGGTGCCATTTTAGTGTTTATAACTCTTTATGATTATGCAAGAAAATTAAAGCATAATTATAAAGATACTAGTAGGGGCAAAAATTCATAAGATATTAACCAACCTCAGAAGAATCCTCAGGAGACAAAAACTAGCTCTGCAATTTTCTTCACCTAGGCTTCTGCAAACTCTAAAGCTTTATGTTTCTGAGAATGTGTGAATCTACAATATATTAGCATAAAAAACAAAATGTCTTAGCAATTTACTCCACACGATCCGACCATAACTTCTCTAAAAATTTGAACTATCATCATTCAATGGGAAAATACATTTTCGCACCACTTTTGTTTCAAATTTAAAATTGGACTATCGATCTTCACTAAAGAACAATCTAACGGTTGTCACAACATTGCGATGAATAAAATCTTGTTCATTTCATGCTTGCAATCATACAAAAACCATTTGATCAGAACAAATCAATGAGAGGTTATACTTGCAGCATCCAGGACCCACTTGACAACCTAGATATATTGCTACTGTTAGATCCTTCATCCAATGGTCAATGTTCTTCCCTTTTCTAATTAGATATAAAGTAATACATCATGGCCTGATATATGATCAACAGCTATCACAAGATCAAAAAGGATGAATCCTTTGATTGCAGACATACGACAGTCATCCAATCATATGTGAGTTGTTAGTTCTTAAAAGTAACCGGACCCATTGGACATGTGGTAGTCAGTCGCAAGTTTGCAAACGATGAATCTGATGTCACAAAGGCTTTGTGAAGAAGTGACAACCGTAGGATCAAAATCTGATCAACAATAGAAAATAAAATGGAGGAACAAGGCCCCACTTGACAGGATCCACATCACCATTCACAACAATCAATAAAAGATGAACATCTGTGCACACCTGGCAGTGGACCCACTTGTTTGAAGCACTTTTGTAGTAAATAAAATCAAGGGATATCACAAGATTATGATGGATGAAAAGATTCTTTGCTGTCATACGACAACCATCTGATCATCTACAGGCTGTCAATCCTTCAAAACCCTTAATGACTGGGCCCAGTATGTATACGTTGTTAGATCCTTAGCATTAGATGACTATGACTTGATAAGAAGCAAAAGGTCCCACATGATAGTTGTGCTGAATTGTCAACAAGATCAACGGATGTCGCAAGATCACAATGGATGAAAAGATTCTTTGCAGTCGTATGACAACTGTTGGATCAGTGGTAGATTAAAAAACTTAATCCAATGCCGAAACCTTAGTGGGTAAAATAGTGAGGACTTAGGGAAATTTAATAATTTCATTGGGACATAGAATTAGGGAAATTTAATGTCAGCCTAGGTAAAATAAAGTATTAGGAAAAAGGGCCCCGCCCAATGACAAAATTAAACACGTGTTATAGAAAACTTAAGTGGTTTGTAAAAAGTAACGCTCAAATAGATAGACAGACAATCGACCTAGGGTTTTCTTTAAAGGCAAAAACATTTAGGGTTTTTCCAACATGGTTTTAAACTAGGGCTTTTTGGTTTTCAATGAAGGCTTTGGAAATTTTGTAAAAGCACTTAAGATATTTTTTTATGCAGCAAATTTTTCTCAATTTTAAACAATTGGTGAATACCCCATTTTGTAAAAGTATAAAATTTATGCTTTGAAAAATGAAGTGCCAATAGTGGCTCTGTCTGGGGATACATGTCTCTTGCAGGCATGGTAAGGATTCAAAATCTTTGGGATAAGCAGACCACCTACTGAAATAAACAAACTGACCTACTCATACAACCTAAAATAAACACACAACTGGGAAAGAAATCTAACATACTGTTCATGGATAATGAGAGTACCTTAAGAAAAGTACAACTTGAGGAATATTCCATGAAATGGAAATTCCAAAATGTTTCCCACTAGATCTTTCAAGATATAGGAGTCAGGTCCCCATTTGATGTCAACCAGATATGGTCCTAACCAGATTGGATCAAACTTACTATGCTTGCCCTTATCTTCTAGCTTAGCATTCCACATTAAGACCAAATCATTAGTATTAAAGTCTCTGATTGTAGTTTTCTTGTCATATTTGTATCATGAGCCTCACTTCTTGATTCATCCAATTGTATCAGATATTCCAGTCTGATCTTCATTTCATCATCTAGATCATCATCATACAACTGAATGAATTTATACATCTGTAGCAAGTTATTATGTGGTAACTTGGCATGAATACCATATACTAAGTCAAAAGGAGCACATCCTATTGATTTTTTCACTGTCACTCTATTAGCCCACAAAGCTAGCTACAACTTGGAATCCCATGCCCTTTTGTTTGTATCAAGCACTCTCTTCAAGATTTTTATCAAACTTTTATTGCTTGATTTAGCTTGACCATTACCTTGAGGATGATTGGGAGCTGAGTATGAAATTTTAATCCCATGTTGCAAACAAAAACTAGTAAATTATTCAGATCTAAAGCACATAACATTGTATACAATTATAACCTTAGGATATCCAAACCTTATCAATAAATTTTGCATTAGGAAATTAGTAACCACCTTACTAGTGGCTCTTTTAGTGGGAATTGCCTCCACCCACTTAGTGAAGTAATCTGGGGCAACTAGGATATATGAATGTCCTCCACTTGACCTTTTTGGGATCTCTCCTATAAAATCCATGCCTCACTTTTGAAAAGGGGCCTCAACTATTACAGGGCTTAAAGGCAAGTTGCCACTGAATTTTAGCTTTCCTGCAAACCTTTGACAATCATCACATTTTTTAACAAATGAATGTGTATCTTTGAAAATATTAGGCCACCAAAAACTAGATCTTAATATTTTATGTGTAGTAGTCTTAGCCATGTAATGGCCAACACACACACCTTCATGCATTTCTTGCAACAAGTTCTCAGCCTTATGATGGTCAACACACTTTAGCAAGACACCTTCATTGCTTTTCCACCATAGCTCACCTTTGGTAATCACATACTTCATAGCATGCAATTTCACAGTTCTCCTCTTGTGATCATCCATGTCAGGGGGAAGTATTAGTTTCTACAAGTATCCAATGATATCCTTATACCAATCACAACAATCCAAGTCACAAATGTATGGCCTCTGTTCTTCTTTAAGAACATTAATGTGGTTAGCATCTAAATTTCTTTGAGCCATAAGTTTTCTAACCCTAGTCCTCTTACCAACTTTGTGATTTGGATGTCAATGTTAAACTCTTGGATCCTATTTATCCACCTACATATTCTTCCTAAAATTTCTTGTTGAACCAGGATATCTTTTATAGCAGCACTAGGCACATATGCAACTATAGTTTCTCCAACTAGATAACACCTAAAAAAATTTATAGCCTTGACCAATGCATAAGCCTATTTCTCATTTATGTCATATTTTCTGCTTGCAAAGATTTACTGAATAAAGATATGGGCTATTCAAAACCTTCTGAGTTATTTTGCAACATGACAACAATAATGGTGTGATAAGGAGCAAAGGAAAATATTTGAATAGGCTTGTTGTAATCTAGTGATATCAACACAAGAGAACTTTTAATGGATTTCTTGATTTCACATAAAGCTTTCTTGGCCTCTTCACTCCACTCAATTTTTGCATTCTTCTTTAGCATCTTGGAAATAGGGACACTGATCTCAACAAAATTTGTAACAAATCTTCTGACAAAATTTACCTTCCCAAAGAAAGATTGGATTCCCTTGACATTTCTAGGCAATGGTACTTTGTCAATTGCTGCAACTCTTTTAGGATCAATTTTAACTCCATCCTTGGATATAATGTGACCCAAGAGTTTACCCTTATTTACCCCAAAAACACACTTTCTTGGATTAAGAGACACTCCATATTCTAAAGCTCTTACAATTTTTTTTTCTAGATGGCCACAATGCTGATCTTTTCTTTTTGAATAGGTTGTAAGATCATCTTGGTACACAACAAGAAACTTATTTATAAAATATGCAAATGCTACATCCATGGCTCTTTGAAAAGTAGCCCTAGAATTGGTGAAACCAAAAGGCATCCTAACATATACATAAGTGCCCCATGGAGTAGTAAATGCAATCTTGAATTTCTCTGCTTCCTTGACAACCACCTGGTGATAGCCTGAGAAACCATCCATCATAGACATTAGTTCTGACCTAGTAACTCTCTGTAGCATAGCTTCCATGTTTGGTAGCCCATAGTTATCCTTTAAAGAATTTATGTTCAAATTTCTAAAATCTACATAGAGTCTAATGTCTCCAATTTTCTTTCTTACTAGGACCAGGTTAGAGACCCATGTTGAATGCCTGATGGGTTGAATGATGCCTGCATCACTCATCTTTTTTAGTTTATACTGCATCTTTGGGGCCAGAGTAGGGTTTACAAGCCTTAGATGTTGTTTGAAGGGTTTTGTGTCTTCCTTCAAGGGGATCTCATGCTGAAATAAATCTTCCCTATAGGCCTTTAAGTCATTGTAG
Source organism: Chamaecyparis obtusa (assembly GCA_027943335.1). NCBI lineage: Eukaryota > Viridiplantae > Streptophyta > Pinopsida > Cupressales > Cupressaceae > Chamaecyparis > Chamaecyparis obtusa. The sequence continues at coordinate 822,405 of BSBK01006199.1, read as the reverse complement.
GACCAAGAAAAAATATGCATATACTTTCTAAGAAGATTGATAAGTGATTTTCTTATTTCTGGAGTCAAATTTCTCCCTATAGATACATTTTTTGGGGCTTCACCTGCACCTAGATTTATTTCCTCCAAACCTTCAAGTTTTCTTAGAGGCTTTGTTTGAAATGAACTGTCATTATTATCAAATGCTCTTTCAAGCACCACCAAACCTTTTGGGACCTTATTTGATTTAAGCTGCAAGACCTTCTTGCCAAGGAGAGTCTTCTCACCTCATGATGTTTCCACATACTTGCCAAAATTTATTCTCTTTTCCACAAAATTTGCCTCATAATGCAAGAACCTTAAAATATCCAGGCCATCTTCAAAAACTTGCCAATTTTCAAAGTTGTCTAATATGGATGGCCTGGTTTGAACCTCAATTTCAGATATCCCTGCAAAAGTGATATCCTTTGGCCTCAAAGTAATGTTAACCAATAAATAAGCCATAATTTTATGGCTTCTATCTATCCAATCAATACAAAAAGCATCAAAATGTTCTATCTCATCCCAAACAACATTCCTGTATTGTTTTAACCTTTTATTTTTTGATGCATATTTGGACCTGACCTGAGACACAACCAATTCTGAATCTCCAATTACTCTAAGATTTTTGATCTTGTGTTTTGAGGCTAATCTCAAACCTATCAATAAGGCCTCATACTCTGCAGTATTATTAGTACAAGTAAAAAGAAAGGTGAAAGAAAACTTAAAAGTTTTTTCAGGAGGCGAAATCAATAATACACCTGTACCAGACCCTTCCTTAGAACTTGCACCATCAAAATACATGGTCTAGAGGTCATTTTGATTTGAAATATTATTCTTATCCTCAACTAAGAGTGGAGATTCATCTCTATTTTCATTTTCTCTTCTCTATTCCTAAAAGGAATTTACATTAGTATCTAGGAAGCAATTCATATTATCATCAGTAGTTTCCTCCTCAATCATATGAGGAGTTCTAAATTCCCTAGATATTTTAACAATTTCACTAGCAATGTTAAATGTAGCAAAAGATAAATAACACTGGATGATACCTCCCATTGTTGCACTCCATTTTCTTGATAGCAACATTCCACACTGGGAGGTATGTCAACAATCAAGACACTCATGGTAAGTTGTTTTCCTGGATAATAATCAATCCTATAGGGCAAGGCCCTAATTGTTCCAACAACCCGTACTTCTCTATAATACATAGCCTAGAACCTCCCATGAGGAGTGTCAACTTGTAATCCCATTGACCTCATGATCTTAGTAGGCATGACAATATTAGATGCTCCTGAATCAATCATGCAATTTTTCAACATTTTCCCATTTATGATCAATGTTAAAAAGAAAGGGTCCATAGTCCCTAAAGAAGTATTTGCAACATTTGTATCTAAGTAAATCTGGGGTATCTTTGAAACAATTTCTTCTGTGTCTTTTCCTTTACTTAGAGATTTACCTTTTACCCCAATACTTACTGGTTCTTGGAGATTTATAGCCAAAACACCATTTATCCAAGTGAGGGCCTTCTCTTTATGCTCACCTATCCTCATCATTTCCATCAGTGGAACCTTGACTATCATCTAAGATAACAACTGGTTCATGTCAATAGGTGTATAGTTTAAAACAACCAAATCTTGTTTGCCCTGAGAAAGATCTGTATTTTCAAAATGTGTTGCAACACCCAACTTGTTTTCCCCCTTTGATTTACCTTCATTTTGGGGAATTGGGACACTGGCCATTGGTGTTTTGGCCTTGATTTTAAGCACATTTCTTGAATCATTTGGCTTTTCTATCCCTTTTATTTTAAGCTTCCTGACATCATTGATAGTTTTATTTTTTATATAAGCCTACTTTGTGTCCTCATTATTCTTTCTAATAAATACACCTGCTAGCTTACCATCTGTATTGCCAACAGTTCTATTTCTTAAAACATAATTACTTCTAGCCCGTGTCACCATATCAATAGTGATTTGGGCTATCTCTTCATTAGAGGGTCTTCTCAGTGTAACAGGTTCATCAACCTTTTTTGTGTTACTGTTTATGTTGTCGACCTCTTCATCATAAAAGACTTGTTGATGGTAGGCTTCTCCTCTAGTTTGAGAATTATTTACATCTTGATTTTCACTTTCCTCCTCAGAGTCAACTTCTTCAAAATAAATTAGCAGAAGTCATTGCACAGCCTCTTTCATCATATGATTCCTCCTCATTATCCCCCTGGTCCTCATTTTCAGGTATACTTTGAGAAATCACACAAAAATTTGAATCATGTGGGGATTGGCATGTTGTGCACCATGGAGCCTCAGTCATGTTGAATGAATGCTTTTGCAAAGGGTCAAGGGTTTTTTCATTAGGCATGTCCTTTCTTTCTGGGACAATAGGCTTCCCATCTTTCCATTGTGTGTGGTAAGGAAAATTTTGCAACCTAGGCTGCCTGTTGAAATTATTTGGAGGAGGCCTATCATTTCCCTAAAACTTATTCTTATTTTCACTAGGCTTTAAATCCTTTAAAGAATTCAGGATTTGTTTCAAGTTATCATCCTCCATAGGTTTTACATTGGCAGGTTTATCTATTTCCTTTTTTCCAAACCTAGGGGACTTAGGATCCTCTCTTCTTCCTAGCTTCCCTGACACTCTTATGTTGCTTTCAATATTTACAGCAAACCTTTGAGCTTCCCTAATAGTTCTAGGGTTTTTATCCCTGAGAAGGTATCCCATATTGGCATCAAAAGCATTTAGATATGTTTCCAAACACACCTTCTCATCTAGTCTCATGACTTGGAAGAGCTTATGCATTGCCTTTTGAAATCTAACATTAAATTCAAGGACTTCTTCATTTTGGTTTTTCTTTATATTGTTGAACTCATTCAAAATGAAACCTTCATTTGTCTTATCACCATAATAGTCTTTGAAATAATTGATGAAATCATCCCAAGAACCAATACAATCATAAGGAAGCCCTCTAAACCAATCCCTTGCATCCTCAGTTAAAGAATGAATAAATAATTTCATGATTATATCCTCATGTTCTATTTCATAGTCATCTATCATATCAATGAACTTTTTCAAATGCTCTTCACAAGTGACAACATTATTACCAGTGAATTTAGGTAGCTTTTCCCTAATTTCTTTAGGAATTAAATTTGGAAAACTAGGAATATCAATAAAAAGGAGTTGTCTGTACCTTTCCACCTAAACTGGTCTCCTCTACAGTGGTCCACCATTTTGAGAAGTAGAAGCTTTGTTATTTGTTGTGTTAGCAGCATTTGTAGTAATCACTGGTGTGACAATGGCAGCCTAGATAGCAAAATTTCCAATGTTAGCATTAGATGTTAGCACAAGATTAATTGTACTTGCAAGGCCTAAAGACTATCTAAGAAAATCAATATTATTTTTCATTTCCAAAGCTGTAGCCTCAAGCTTTGCCTTCTCTAGTTCTTTAGCTAGGATCTCCTTTTCTCTTTTAGCCCTTTCTAAATCATTGTCCAATTTAGACAATTGATCTAATGGGATCTTATCACTGATAGGCTCATTTATTGTGATCCCTATTGAAATATTCTTACCTTTGTCTTTAGGTTTCCTAAATTCAGCAACAAGATGGATAACAGGCTGGTCAACAATTTTATGGGGTGCCCTAATAATATTTATAGCTTCCAGAGTTAGCAACTACCTTCTTAATTGGTTTGATCTAGTTTGAGCATGTCTTAACTCAACTTACTTTTCCTTTCCCATCTCCTTTCTAATAGAAATTTGTTCCTAGATTCTCTTTTCTAGATTAAAGACTTCTTAAAAAATGTCTTCAGAATCTGGGAGAGTGGTTTCAGATTCTGAAGTTCCAACCAGAAACTCTTGTTGTTCACCTCTTGGAATATGAGGGCTTTCAGAAGGAGAAGTCCCCTAGGTTGGAGGATCATTCCTTTCTTCTAGGCCTCTACTCTTACTTCTTGATCTTTTATTTTCTCCTTGAGGTTCTATGTTTGTGAGCATTCCTTTCTTATGGTGTACTCCATTATCTTCTTTGGAATGATGAGAATAATAATCATCATATGCTCATAGACCTAAGTCTACTACCTCTTCATACTCAAAGGCATTTCCTTCTTAGCTATGATGAAATATGTTATTCTCATTTGTAATTTTCTTATGTCTCCATGCCTGAGACATATCTTAATCACCTTGATTTCTTCTAGGCTAACGGGACCTAGAAGTACTTGGAAGTTCACCTTCTAATCTATTTTATGGATGATCCTTCTTCCAAGCCCTAGTATTTCTCTAACTCATGTTTGAAAGTATGTGAGATAATCTTTATTTTTCTTTTTACTTTTTACTCAGCACTACTGCAGAGATTCTCAGAGTTGGCACCAACACAAGTTGGAAATTATTTCACTAACTTAGTAAATCAGAGTCCTCAATACTTGGAAAAATCTAGGAAAGAGCTTATAACAGATAAATGAAAAGCTTGCTAAGATTTTCAAGATACTGTATAAATCAAAGGATTCCAAATAACTCTTTGTTCTTCAATGGTAACTAACTGGTTTTGACAAATAAGAAGGCCAAGAGTCTAGCTCAACTTGTACCTGCATTATTTCATACATAATTTATAACACCAGAGATCTCAAATTTAGATTTATCATGATTATTTCATCTCTATTCCCCAGTAGAGTCACCATTTTGTTGGTTCCTCAAACTGGACTTTATGATTTCAAAAGAAACCAATACATCAATAGTTTTAAGGATGGGTTAGATCCAAATATAGGCTCAAAGATGATTGGACCAACTATAGGGACAAGACTGCCCTATGCACTTCTAGCTCTGCAAAACCAAGGAGGGTACTCCTAATCCAATAAAAAAAAGCCTTACTTCAATTAATAACAGATTGGATTTTAAGAACAATAGATAAATGATAAGAAAATACTAAATGATAACCATTCATTTATTGATTCTCTATTACCACTATGCAAGATAACTTGTAAGTCACAAGACTTCAAAACTTCGACAGATTTATATCAAATTTTAGGAAAATAATAAAACCTTATCAGATACTGATTACTAGCTCCACTGCTGGCCAGTGCCTTATCCATTGGGTAACATCTTTACTGCATGATGAGATATATAGACAAATATATTGAAATTTGATTAATTTTTATCCTTAGAAAATATTATTACCCTGTGGTGATTCTGATCAAAGGACTCCTAAGTTCACACTACTTATTCATATCCTTATGCAAACCTCAGAGAATTAGTGTTATATTCAAAGCTTATTTAATTTGATCTTAGATCAAAGCTGAGAAATATCAACACATACACAAAAAATAATCCATGCAATGAATTTGACAACTCATAATTCAAAGAAAAGTACACAAAGGAGAGATATAAACTCTGGATTTTTATTCAAATTTTTGTATCATCTATATGTATACATAATGCTTCAAAATGAAAAACCATCTGAAAATTGGCTTAAACCAGTAATACTTGCTATTTCTTAAAAAGACCTAATACAGTCTACTGTATCCTAGACTGAAAAACTTGTCAGTAAGAATGTTCAAGTTCTGGTCCCTACCTACTGATCCTGGTAATCCTTTTATAGAATTTAAGGATTGCATACAAGCTTTAGATCTTTTAGAAAAGATAAACATGTGACAACCACATAAGACAAAGAAGATAAATATAACACCTTCTTGTTACATTTTTACAAAGTTTCTCATTGACTTTGAGCACCAAAAATTTATGACAACTCCTAAAGTTAGTTCAATTTATGCCAGGTGTAGCATCCATGGTTACTTCAACTGTATGACATCTTTTGTACTATTTTCATTACTTTAAGGAGTTGAAGAAGTGCCATCTATTTCTGACTCAATGGATGTCTCTTCTTCCTTGGTAATCTCCAAAGAATATGTTTCTTCCCAAGATGTGTAAATATCTTCACTTGGCCAATGGAAAGCCAGTACTTCATCTCTTTTGGGTACCAATTTGTCCCAATCAATAACTACCTGGTGTACTTCACTCCTTACATTAGCAAAATGTATCCTGACATCTTGTAATATTTCAATTATTTATAAAAAAGGAGTATTGCTCTCTGTTTTTAAAATGGTGTTTATTCTAATTGATATTTCATCATCTATTTGTCCTAATCATTGCTCCTTGTCCCTTATGGTTCCATCTGCTTTAACAAGACCGAGAAACATTTGAAAATTGTCTTGGAAATATCTTGCCCTTAGGGCCTCTGCCTTTCTCTTCAAATTTTCCCTCTTGATTTCAAACTCAAGTAGGTCTTTAACAAACCTATATGTATTTGTCAACTGTATATCCACAATACACTAATTTTTAATCAAAGAAAATAATGAGTTTAACTTACTCTTTTTGGCAACCCAACTATCCAAAATTGGGTTTACAGTGGCCTTCTCTTCCTTTAAAGAAATTAAAATATTAGACAATTGTTTAGCAATCTTATAAATTTCTTTTGGCTTTATATTTGCAAAAAATTGCAAAATTGTGTCCCTTATTCTTTTTTTATATTTCAACCTCTCTTTCTATATTATGTATTCATCATCCATAGGAGGGGGTAAAGGGGAGAGGGGGTATTCAATTATAGGACTTGAAGAAGAAGGCATAGCAGGGGAAGAAATAATCTACAACTGCTCTAATGTCTAGATTGGGCCCTGTTCACCTAACCTTTTCTTTAGGTCTGCAATTATTTTATCCTTCTCATACATCCCCTGTCTCATTTCCCCATAGGCTTTTAACACTGTTTACAATCTTAATGTAAGGTCTTCTTTCTCCCTAGTTTCCTTCTCTTCCACCTTTGTTGTAAGTTGGGTTGTTGCCATTACCATGCCTATTGCCTCAATTAATGAGGTCTAAGTGACCCTTTTTACTAGGAGGCTACCTATAAGACCACCCTTGGAAATCTATTTTCCTTTGTTATTTTCATTCTTCCTCAAGGACCACATGACCAAGGTTTGATGATCATCACTGAAAGTGACTCCTTTGATAGCTTGTTTTGCCTCCTCTTTGGTCTTATGAATTGGAGTTGTCTATTTTCTAACAACATCTAGGACCACTACATTAGCAATGTCCCATTCTGGGAGAATAAGTAATCCTAAATTTCTTACCAATTATCTCCTCTGTTCTAGAGTGATCCTTTCAAATCTCTTAGTAATTTTTTTTTACCTCACTCTCTATGAGCTTAATGTCCTTTTATGGATTTTCCTCTTGCCTCTTCTCACATGTTTCTTGTAACTGATTTATGTTTAATTTCCACAAAAATTGCATGAAAGCCCTAGCTTTTATAAAGGCATCATCTACTAGGAATTCATCACATGCCTGCTTGATTATGGGATCCATATCTTTACCAACCATTTCTCCCACTTTTATGTCTAACTTAGGCTCCTTTGGTGGCTATGGTACCCCTTCATTTATCTCCTCATAGGTCATAAAGATTTGACCTAGACTCCCAAATTGTTGTACTTTCTCTGCAACCTCTTGATAATCCATAAGGTTTAGAGGTGATTGGGAGGGAGAGTATTCCTTTTCAACTTGTACAGGCCTTTCTTCTAGCCTTTGTTTCTTTGATGGAGGTGGGGAATTAGGAACAACCTCAATTGGTTGATCTTGTGGTCAATCTAGAATCTCCACAATCTTGTCATGCATTTCTACTTCCTTTGAGGTGGAAGGGATATCCTCTGTTCCTTTTGCTCTTTCCTACCTGTCTGGTCTTGGTACAACCACATCGTATCTAGTCTTCTTTTGTATGATGTATTTACCTAAGGGTAACACTTTGGAAAATGTAGGCTTTCTTAACACTAACCTAGCCTTTTCTGTCTTAGCTTACATGACCTTCTCCTTCTTCTCATTCAAGGTCTAGATAATACCCTCAAAGTGACTCACAAGAGTTTCTATTTTCTTCCCAAAAGGGGTGCCATCTTTTAGGGGATCATAACCCTTGTCAAAATATTGCACAAAGTCTAGTGTCTTTTTTTACACTAGCCACTTCTCCTTCCTGATCTCCTATTCTTGTATGTTAGGAATATTCCTAATGATATCTTCAGGTAAATTAAAAATGTGATCTATTAAGGGACATTTAACCTTATTCTTAAACATCTCATTATAAAAACCCTCAAGATCTGTTGTCCTTGCAATTGAGGTAGCCATATGATATGGTAGCAAGATTTTATCCATATGAGTCCATCTACCCTTAGTGATTAAAAACTGGTGGGCTACCATGACAGTTGGGAAAAAATTTCCTCTGGCCTTCCCTGTGAGAGTATTTTCTTGTATTTCCCCCAGTTGCCTTAGAAATTCTGCAACACCAATTTTGAGGGGTACTTGATATGGAAGTATGAAAGGGGTCCCTCTAAATCCATATAATCTAATCATAGTGGACACTAGATAGAAGATGAAATCACCCCACTTATGCACAATCTTGAGGCCCTTAGTGAATTTCTTTGGTCTAATAAGCTCAGCAAAGGCCTTTGGGATTGTTGGATTCTCCTAAGAAAACAAAGCCCCGAGCCTTGATGCAAACCATCTATCAAAATGAACAAAACTATTCCCATTCTTATCCCATGTTATGTTGAGGTTCCATAATTGTATTGGCATATCCTCACCCTCATTCTATTTCATCAAGTCCATTTCTTTCTCAAAGTAACTTGCACCTTTGTACATAAACATATACATTATGAAAGAATACCAGCAAAAGGGTTTGTCCACTTTGCTCTTCTGGATCCTTGCTAATCCCTCATGAATTAAATTATCTATGAAAGGAGAAAATTCAAATTTAACTACTAGGAAAGGGTGCAAGATTTGGATCATCATATACATTAGGTGCACTAGCATTCTTTCTTGAACATCTTCTCCAAAAATTTGGCACAATGACCAATACACACCCTTTGCCCTTAGGTTAAAATAATCCACCTTGAAAGGCTCCTATGTACTTGGTCCCATGGTGATCATTCCCCTAATTTTATTGCATAATTCCTTCAGAGGACCACTCCTAAGGTAATCTCTCTGATCATTATAGACTTGTCTCAATTCCTCAAAGTCTATTTTCTCTAGGTTATTAGAAGGTTCACTTAACCTAAAAACCTTCCTAATTTCTTTAGCTGAAATACTGATTAACATGTTTCCCTTTGCATCCTTAATTACCCTAGTAATTGGATCATAATGTTTTTCTATTTGAATCATAACATTTTCATCCATGAAAATGTTTGGTACAATGAGTTTTCCTAGATCAAATGATGATACATTACTAGTGGGAGGGAGGTGTTGGAGATTTTCCAACAAGCCAGTGCTGACTGTATGTTTGTCATTGATGACAACATATGGTAAATAGCATGTGTGGAAGACTTATGTAGTAAGCCTTGAGTATATGTAGCATGGACATGTTATCAACATGATATCATTGATGTAGAGGTTAACTGTTAGTATAGACAGTTATATAGTAGCTTGTGTCAGCAGTGTTCCTGATAGAGTTACAGGTAGTGTTCTGTGAATGATTATCCGTATAGTTATCATAAAGCCTTGCACATTTAGATATGTGATGGAGACATTTTACTGATGTTACATTCATGAATGCAAAGTTTGATGATCAGTAGAAGTGAAGTTATGTAGTCACTATTCACCAGTAGCAGTTTCATGTGTTTATTCAAAAGACCCGACAGAGATTATATTGGTTCAGTAGTTGCGCCTATAATTTTGATATGCGCCCTTGGATTAGTGCTTGGAGAAGAGTTAGTAATGTTTGGTTAAGAGTGCATGATGTAATTCAGCTAGAGGAGAAAGTTTTAGTTACTTTGGTAGAGCCGACAGTGTGTAGCGTGCGTCTACATTTATTAATATTGGACACGTTGCATAATGTGTTGCGTGCTTAGTAGAGTTGACAAAATTATTATTGGAGTATGTTATGGTTTCTCTAATATGATTTCAAGGTGGTTCTAATAGGCTGACTTGATTATATCATTTAGTGGAAAGATATTTATAGGCAGTCATTTATGATTGCTATGTGTGGCTCATGGTTAATTGTTAAGAGCAGAGCAGAGTGTGCGAAGTGTTGAGCCATCAGTAGAAGGTCTATGTGACCAAGTAAAGAGTTTGTGTTATACATTGGAATTGATCTAGATAGAAGGTCAAAGCACAGTTCACCAAGATCAAGATATAGTGTGTATCTATTATTTAGAAGGTTGTAGCCTTCACCCCATTGAGCAGTGTGCTCTCGGACAGTGAGTCCTCACCCCTAACAGAGTTAATTGTAAAATAATCCTAATAGGGTCTGACCCTTAACCAAGTCACTGTACTAAATATATTGTAAAGCAACTCTTAACAAGGTTAAGGATCTTCTAACAAGGATCATAAAACACTAGTGCAGATTATTAGTGGGTGTCAATTCCCACAGGGTTTTTACCTATTTGGGTTTCCCTGTAACCAAAATATTGGTGTTGTGTTCAAGTGTTCTTTCATTGTGTTTATGATTTATGTTTAAGTATACTTAATTGGATAAAGAATTGAAACTTGTAGATAACTGATTCACCCCCCTCTCTTAATAATCTCTTGGGACTATTCCTAACAATTGGTATCAAAGCCAAGTACCTCAGAGAGAAAGTTTAATAGCTTGAGGTTGATCAAATGGCATTCTTTAGAAAAGAAAGTCCTAAGTTTGATGGAGAGAATTATCTTGACTAGAATAACAAGATGGTGACACATTTACAATGCATTGCTTTTGAAGTTTTTGATGTAACTATCAAAGAAGTCAAGATCCCCACTTTAGCAGATCTTGCAAAAGATGATGCTACTGAAAAGCATAAGGAATTATTTCATCAGAATGCAATAGCCAAAGAAGCCCTTATCAATGCCCTATCTGATAGTGATTTTTTAGAAATAAAGAAAGTACATACAGCCCACAAGATATGGAAGCACCTAGAAGACATATTTGAAGGAGACAAACAAGAAAAGGATGCACGCAGAAAAACTTGGAGGAAAAGATACAATGAATTAGAGATGCTACCTGAAGAGAACATCAGAGCTTACAACCAAAGGATTAATGAAGTGGTTGCAGGAATCGGGAACAATGGTGGAGAGATCTCGGAAGAAGACATTATGGATAAGTTGATGACCACTCTCATAGTAGAGTATGGGAAAAAGATCAACATCCTTGATGAGACCATGTAGCTTACATCAAATTTCAAAAGAGAGACATAACCTAAAAGTAAAACAACCTTCAAAGCATCAGTCCATGGTAAGAAATCTGCAAACACTTCTAGTAATTTTGATGATGATGATGATGAAGAGAAAACACTAGATGATTTCATTGCTATGATTGCTAAAAGATAAAAGAAAGGAAAAGGGAAATATGAAGGTCAATTTCCATTTAAATTATTTTCATATAATAAGATTGGTCACTTTGCATCTAAGTGTCCTACAAGAGTTAAAAGGTACCAGAATAACTACAAGCCTAAGTATACAAAGGAATGCTATTATGCTGGAGATGGAGTATCAGATGAAGAAGCAATAGAAGAAGAAATTGGATTCATTTCTCTTGAAGATGAAAATGATTCACAAGAATTAGCTCTAATTTCACAAGCTGATATCATGACAGATTGGATCATTGATAGTGGTTGCTCACATGACATGACATGAGACAAAGATAGATTTGTTCATTTGGACATATACAAAGGAGACATGGTTAGATTTGGAGATAACACTCCCAAACCCATCATTGGTAGAGGATCCATCACCTTGGATGGAAATAATAGCACTGATGATGTTTTTTATGTTGATGGTTTGAAACATAACCTACTAAGTGTTGGGCAGTTACTTGACAAAGGTTACAGATTGGAATTCAATGGAAACAAGTGCATCATTAACATTAAAATACTTCAAAATCTTTGGAAGCAAGTGCTACATCAAGAGGGATGAAGCAGTAGGAAAGTTTGATGCAAGAAATGATGAAGGTATTTTCCTTGGTTACTCTACTAAAAGTAAACCTTATAGATGTTTTAACTTGAGATTAAAGAAGATCATTGAAATTTCTCATGTTAAGATTGATGAAAAGTTTATGGTTCAAGAAAGATATCATGATTACTCACCTATGATTGAAGAAGAACCCAGACTCTCCATTAGTGAGATGTTTGTTGAAGAAATGTTTGACAGTATTGATGTGTTATTCAATGACCCTGAGACAAGTGAAGAAGAAACCCCAAAGGAAGATGAGATAGTATCACCTAAAGCTCCAAAGTTTACATCTAGATATCATTCTAAGGATGACATCATTGGAGATCAAAGTGGAAAAGTCACAACAAGATCAAAAGAAAAGAGTTCAACAAGCAATGAAGCAGTATGTTTACTATCTTAGATTGAACCCTTAAGTGTTGAAGATGCATGCAATGATTTAGATTGGCATGATGCTATGAAAGAAGAACTAGATCAGATTATCAAGAATGATACTTGGGAACTGGTCCCAAGACCTAGTGATAAAAATGTGATTGGAACAAAATGGATATTCAGAAACAAGATGAATAAAGATGGTACAATAGTAATAAATAAAGAAAGGTTAGTATGTAAGGGATATGTGCAAAGAGAAGGTATTGATTATTCAGACACGTTTGCACCAGTAAGAAGATTAGAAGCCATTAAGTTGTTTCTAGCTTATGCAATATTCAAAAACTTCAAAGTTTATCAGATGGATGTTAAGTCAGCATTCCTGAATGGAGAGTTAAAAGAAGAAGTATACATTGATTAGCCAGAAGGATTCACCATATCAGATAGACCTGATATGGTATGCAAATTGAAGAAGGCCCTCTATGGACCTAAGCAAGCCCCTAGAGCATGGTATGAGAGACTGGATGGATATCTAACAAAGATTGGATTCAAGAAAAGAGCAACAGATTGTAATCTATTCATAAGAGAGACATCTGAAGGTTTACTACTTGTAGCTATATTTTTTGATGGCATTATCTTTGGAGGTAATGACAAACTTAGTGCAAAATTTGCTAAAGAAATGCAAAATGAGTTTGAGATGAGCATGATTGGACCTATCAAATAATTTTTGGGATTAAATGTGTAGCAGACAGAGAAAGGTATTTTCATGAATTAGACCAAATATGTCAAAGAGATCTTGAAAACATTCAAGATGGACGATTGTAAGCTAGTAGGCACACCTATGATAATAGGATGCAAGCTTACAAAAGAAGATGACTCACCAGCAGTAGATACAACATTATACAAGTCTATGATTTGTAAACTTTTATATCTTACTCAAACAAGACCTAATATTTCCAATGCAGTTGGAATTGTTGGAAGATTTGCAACAGACCCTAAACAAAGTCACCTCATGGCAGTAAAAAGAATATTCAAACAGTTACAAGGCACTGTAGATTATGGTCTATGGTATCCTAATTTAGAAAATGTTGAGCTTCATGTGTATACTAATGCTGACTGGGCAGGATGCGTTGATGATAGAAAGAGTACATCAGGTGGAGTAGTGTTTCTTGGTATCAGATTTGTCACTTGGACAAGCAAGAAAAAAAATTGTATCTCTCAATCAAAAATAGAAGAAGAGTATGTTACAGCTGCCCAAAATTGTTCTACAATTGTTTAGATCAAGAAGATGATAAATGATTTTGGAATTTAGATTGATTATCCTATTGTTATTTATTGTGATAACACTAGCACTATCAACATGTCAAAGAACCCTGTGATGCATGCAAAAACAAAGCACATTGAGATCAAGTATCACTTCCTATGAGAGAAAGTGGTAGAGAAAGAAGTCAAGTTGGACTATATGAGTACTAAAGATTAGTTAGCAGACATATTCACAAAGCCCTTGCCTAAGGATACTTTTGAGTATCTCAGGGAGAAGTAGGGAGTAATCCCCTTCCCTGATTTTGCTTAGAAGATAGAAGAAAGGCATCAGTCCTCAGGGACTGATGCATGGTTGACTACTCTACTTTAGGAGTAGTACTAGTGCTTAAATTGATTGGTGCCCTTTTCCATTGATGTCAAAGGGGGAGTAATATATAGTCATGAAAAATAGAAGTAAAAGGAGTAATATACTAAGGGGGAGTAGTATTCAGTTATGGAAGCAGTTTTGAAGAGGAAATGGAGAATGTTATAAAAGGAATGTATATACTAAGGGGGAGCAATATTCAGTTATGGAAGTAGTTTTGAAGAGGAAATGTAGAATGTTATAAAATGAATTTTCATTTGGATTGGTGGAGTTTTTCATTGCATATGTTGCCATCAATGCCAAAGGGGGAGATTGTTGGAGATTTGCCAGCAAGTCAGTGCTGACTGTATGTTTGTCATTGATGACAACATATGGTAAGTAGCATGCATGGAAAACTTATGTAGTAAGCCTTGAGTATATGTAGCATGGACATGTTATTAGCATGATATCATGGACACAGAGGTTAACTGTTAGTATAGACAATTATATAGCAGCTTGTTAGCAGTGTTCCTAACAGAGTTACAGGTAGTGTTTTGTGAATGATTGTCTGTACAATTATCATAGAGCCTTGCACATTTGGATATGTGATGGAGACATTTTAATGATGTTACATTCATGGATGTAAAGTCTGATGATCAGTAGAAGTGAAGTTATGTAGTCACTATTCACCAGTAGCAGTTTCCTGTGTTTATTTAGAAGAGCTGACATAGATTATATTGGTTCAATAGTTGCACCTATAATTTTGGTATACGCCCTTGGATTAGTGCTTGGAGAAGATTTAGTAATGTTTGGTTAAGAGTGCATGATGTAATTCAACTTGAGGAGAAAGTTTTAGTTACTTTGTTAGAGCCGACAGTGTGTAGCATGCATCTACATTTATTAATATTAGACAGGTCCTAGAATGTGTTGCGTGCTTAGTAGAGCCGACAGAATTATTATTGGAGTATGTTATGGTTTCTCTAATATGATTTCAAGGTGGTTCTAATAGGCTAACTTGATTATATCATTTAGTGGAAATATATTTATAGGCAGTCATTTGTGATTGCTATGTTTGGTTCATGGTTAATTGTTAAGAGAAGAGCAGAGTGTGTGAAGTGTTGAGCCATTAGTAGAAGGTCTATGTGACCAAGTAAAGAGTTTGTTCTATACATTGGAATTGATCCAGACAATAGGTCAAATTTTAGTTCACCAAGATCAAGATATAGTGTGTATCTGTTATTCAGAAGGTTGTAGCCTTCACCCCATTAAGCAGTGTGCTCTCGGATAGTGCATCCTCACCCCTAACAAGGTTAATTGTAAAAGAATCCTAGCAGGGTCCGACCCTTAACCAAGTCACTGTACTAAATATATTGTAAAACAACTCCTAACAAGGTTAAGGATCTTCTAACAAGGATCATAAAACACTAGTGCAGATTATTAGTGGGTGTCAATTCCCAATGGGGTTTTTGCCTATTTGGGTTTCCCTGTAACCAAAATATTGGTGTTGTGTTCAAGTGTTCTTTCATTGTATTTATGCTTTATGTTTAAGTATACTTAATTGGATAAAGAATTGAAACTTGTAGATAACTAATTCACCCCCCACCTCTTAGTTATCTCTTGGGACTATTCCTAACAGGACAACATTTATTTGACTGAACCCTACTCTAAACAACCCTAAACCAGTGATGCTAGTGGTGCCATCTATGCCAATTGTGCCAATTTTTGCATCTCTCATATAATTCCCCTTTTCATATAGGTCATCTGCTATCTTAACCCTAGGGTCTTTTGGTATTAAACCTTTGGCCTTAACTGTATCAGTCGTTGAGTGATCAAACTACTCTAAGAGGTCTTCATGTAGACCCCTCTCACTATACTCAACTTTACCAGTCAATTCTCTTCTTAGTGCCATTTTAGGGTTTATAACTCTTTAAAATTATGCAAGAAAATCAGAGTAGAATTATAAAGATACTAGCAAGGGTGGAAATTTAGAAGATATTAACCAACCTCAAAAGAATCCCTAGGAGACAAAAACCTGCTTGCAATTTTCTTTGCCCAGGCTTCTGCAAACTCTAAAGCTTTATGTTTCCAAGAATGCATGAATCTATGATATATTAGCATTAGAAACAAAATCTCTTAGCAATTTACTCCACACGATCCAGCCAACTTCTCTAAAAATTTGAACTGTCATCATTCAACGGGCAAATACATTTTTGCACCAGTTTTGTTTCAAATTTAAAATTGGACCATCGATCTTCAGTAAAGAACAGTCTAATTGCCGTGACAACATCGCAATGAATAAAATCTCATTCATTTCATCCTTGTGATCATATGATAACCATTTGATCAAAACAGATCAATGGTAGGTTATACTTGCAGCATCCAGGACCCACTTGACAACCTTGATATATTGCTACTATTAGATCCTTCATCCAATGGTCAATGTTCTTCCCTTTTCTAATTGGACATAAAGTAATACATCATGGCCTGATATATAATCAATGACTATTGCAAGATTGCAAAGGATGAATCCTTTGATTGTAGATATATGACAAACATCTGATCATATGTGAGCTATTAATTCTTAAAAGTAACCAGGCCTATTGGACAGGTGGCAGTCAGTCACAAGTTCACAAAGGATGAATTTGATGTCACAAAGGCTTTGCAAAGAAGTGACAACTGTAGGATATAATCTTATCAATGATAGAAAATAAAATGGAGGAACAAGGCCCCACTTGATAGGATCCACATCACCATTCATAGAAATCAATAAAAGATGAACATCTATGCACACCTCACAGCATACCCACTTGTTTGAAGCACTTATGTGGTAAATAAAATCATTGGTTGTCGCAAGATCATCATGGATGAAAAGATTCTTTATGGTCATACGATAGTCATCCCATCATCTACAGGCTATCAATCCTTCAAAACCCTTAATGATTGGTCCTAGTATGTATATGCTGTTAGATCCTCAGCATCAGATGACTATGACTTGATAAGAAGCAAAAGGTCCCACCCAAAAGCTATGTTGACTTGTCAACAAGATCAATGGTTGTCGCAAGATCGTAATGGATGAAAATATTATTTGCAGTGATACGAAAACCATTGGATCAGTGGTAGATTAAAAACCTTAATCTAATGATGAAACCTTAGTGGGATAAAATAGTTAGGACTTAGGGAAATTTAATAATGTCATCGGGACATAGACTTAAGGAAATTTAACATCAGCCTAGGTAAAAGTATTAGGAAAAAGGGCCCCGCCCATGAAAAAATTAAACACGTGTTATAAAAACTTAAGTGGCTTGTAAAATGTAACACTCAAATAGATAGATAGACAAGCGACCTAGGGTTTTCTTTAAAGGCAAAAAATTTAGGTTTTTTCCAACATGGTTTTAAACTAGGGCTTTTCGGATTTCAATGAAGGCTTTGGCAATTTTGTAAAAGCACTTAAGATATTTTTTTATGCAGCAAATTTTTCTCAATTTTAAACAATTGGCAAATACCCCATTTTATAAAAAGTATAAAATTTATGCTTTGAAAAATAAAGTGCCAACACTTCCTTAAGCTCGATCTCTCTAAAGCTTATGATCGGGTGGACTGGAGATTTTTGATGAAAATTTTAGAACCTTTTGGTTTTAACCATGGCTCTTGCAGCATTATCCACCAGCTAGTCTCCTCCCCCTCTATGGTGGTGTTGATCAATGGGTCCCTGTCAGTGTTCTTCAAACCCTCTAGAGGCCTTAGAAAGGGTGATCCCCTTTTGCCTGTCCTCTTTATCATTGTGGTTGAAGGCCTTGAAAGACTTATTTTGGCTAAGATTACTTTCAATGCCTTGTGGGGAATTAACCCTTCCTTAGGGAACTCCAAATTCTCTCATCAACAATTCATTGATGACACTATCTTGGGGGGATAGGCCACAATCAAAAAAGCCAAAGTTATGAAAGTGTTTTGAATAGTTATTCAAATGAAACTAGATAGCTTATCAACTAGAATAATATTTTTGTATATTTACTCAATACCCCCTTGAAAGGCAGCAAAGGATTGTAGAGATCTTGGGTTGTAGCTTAGATCTCTTCCCTTTGACCTATTTGGGTCTTCCTTTGGGGTTGAAACCTCCTGAGTCCTTTTAGAATAGTTTAATTGACAGATTCAATAGGAAGTTATCTGGTTGGAAGGGTGTGATGCTTAGTCAGGCTAGGAAGATACAGCTTCTAAAATCTACTCTCCAAAACCTTCCCACCTATGCTTTTAGCCTCTTCATGATTCCCTCAAATTTTTTTGAAGCATTGGAGAAGATTTAGAAAATATTCCTTTGGTCTGGGGTGACGGACCACAAGAGGTTTACCCTTATTTCTTGGAACAAAGTTTTCATTCTGAAGCATCATGGTGGCCTTGGTCTTGGGAGTATTAAGGCCTTCATTTCAAGCTAAACAAGTGAGGTGCATTTTTTAAGATACAAGAGACTGGCATGATATAATTGTTTCTAAATACCTCTACTCCAACAATTCTTTAAAAAATCTCTTATTCTATAATGATAATCCTAAAGGCTCCTTTATTTGGCATGGTCTTCTCAAGGCCAGAGAGATTGTTGCCTTTCATGGGAATGAAAAGTGGGAAATGGAGAATCTATTAATTTCTAGAATGATGACTGGCTCCATTTTAGGATTTTGGCTAATGTGGAGCCCTTCAATATATGGAAGAAGGTTTTCTTACTTCTCTTTGGGACTCAAGTCTGTAACTATAGAGTTGTTAATGATTGGGTGAACCTATGTTCTCTTTCACCGGACTTGGAACCCCTCATGAGGTCTCTCTTGGGCCTATCTCTTTCTAAATCCCTGGATGTCTTAGTTTGGGAAGCCTCTCCTAATGGAAAATTCTTAGTTTCCTCATCTTGTTTGGATCTTACCAATCCTTACCCTTCCCCTTGTTGGGCTAAAGCTTGGTTTCCTAGTTTAATCCCGAAGATCAACATATTCTTCTAGTTGTTGCTACAAAACTGTATTCTCATTGTCGAAAACCTTGTTAAGTAGGGCATTTCCATTCCCAATATGTGTTTCCTCTATAAATATGATTCTGAGTTTGTTTAGCATCTCTTTATCCACTTCCCCTTTGTGGTGGAGGTTTGGTTTTCCCTCCTCTACTCTTTCGGCCAGGTCTAGGTTTTCCCTCTGACTATCCATGACTATTTTTCCAATGGGCTCCCTCATTCCCTTCCTCTCCTAATTTTAGAAAACTCTGGGCATGGTCCTTTCCCCATCTTTCCTAGGGCATTTAGAAGGAGAGCAACAATAGAATTTTCAAAGATCTACACGCTCCTTTTAAAGTGGTTTCTTCTAAAATTATTCATTCTCTTTTTGAAACTGTCTTAGTTTGCAGTGGTACTAACATTTTTTTGGGTAACTCCATGGACCTCCTTTCAAATCAAGTTGATCATAGAAGGGATAACTGCACCTAGCTCTTTCCCCCTATGGGGTGGTATAAGGCCAACTTCGATGGGGCAGCCAAGGGAAATCATGGCCTAGATGGTAGTGGAGGAGTGATTAGAAATCACCATGGTGCTTGTAATTTTGTGGTTACTCTTCCCCTTAGTACCCAAACCAATCATTATGTTGAAGCTATGGATTCCCTCCAGGTCACCAAGCTGGCTCGCAATTTGGGGATTAACTACATATGGCTTGAAGGTGACTCTAATAATATTATTAGATGTTTGAAAGGCTCCACCCCTTTTTGGACTATCAACAACATAATTATGGAGACTCGGAGCATTCTCAACACCTTTGAGAAGGTTCATATTTCTTACATGTTTAGAGAGTCAAAAAAAGTGGCTAACCCCTTGTCCAACATGGTTGTCAGGAAAAAAGATATGGTGAGGTGGCATAATGGAAAGGACATCCCATAGGATGTGAAGGTATTGATCACATGGGATCATATTCATGGCAAGGAAGGAGCCATATGTGATAATAATGACATTTAATCCACATTTTCCAATGATTTACTTCGAGCACAGGAAGTATGGTGATTTTATACCTATAATTATGAAGCATTCATTCTGCACGCTTTATGGGTTATTAAGAGAGCTAAAGACTCTTGCCTTAGTTTTCATTTTCACTCTAAGATCTAAAGATATCCCAAGTGTAATATTAGTGCCCCTTTTTTCTTTTGGTTTTGAAGTTTTTTGAAGTGCAGTGCTTGTGTTAGGAAGTATCTTACCATGGGTGGTTAGAGAATTAGGAGGGAACCCATGGATTATAGAAAATAGAAGAAAATAAGTATTGTTTGGGACATTTTACAGAAGGGCGGTATTACTCCTTTTATGGAGAGACTGCATGGGGGAAACCAAGAGGTCACTAATTTATTCCTTAAGAATTGGAATGAAGGAAGTGTTGAAATAAATGGTTTCCAATTTATTGTGATGGAAGAAGTCATCTCCAAGATCACTAGTAGCCCTATCATCGGGAAAAAATTCTACAGGGATCACATGATCTCAGACCCAGTGGTGAATGATTTCCTTAAGGACCCAGAGGAGAAAGAGACCCTTACAAGGATAGGTACCTACTACCACCTTGAAGGCATCAATAAAATTTGGAGGTTCGTGCTTCGGGCCATTATCTACTACATCACTCTGGACTTGAGATTTTCCATAATTCCCACTTACCACTTTGCCCAGCTCAATCATTTCAGACATAGTAAGATAGTGTCCATTCCCTTATACCTTTACTAGTCCATTAATGAAAATATCAATATTTTTAGGGGTAAATCTAATGCCAACCCTACTTTTCATGAGGGTTTGTTGTTGCTTATTTATGAATACTTTAAACTGCAAATGGG
This sequence comes from Chamaecyparis obtusa, assembly GCA_027943335.1. Taxonomy (NCBI): domain Eukaryota; kingdom Viridiplantae; phylum Streptophyta; class Pinopsida; order Cupressales; family Cupressaceae; genus Chamaecyparis; species Chamaecyparis obtusa. The sequence goes on along the minus strand of BSBK01006199.1, from coordinate 801,648 downwards.
GAGTAAGTATGTTAAGGACAAAGGGCTTAAGAAGGATGAGTTTGGGTTTGATTATGAACCCTCTGATATTGAGGATAGCACTAGGTTGCATTCTAAAGACCAGGAGGAAGAGGAAAGTAAGAAAGGGGCTTCCAGTTCTACATCCAAGAAAATAAAATGCAATCTACAGAAGGTTAAAAAATAAGCTAAGGGTCCTTCCTCCAAAAAACAAATAAGAATTGCCATATCCTCAGATGAGGATTATAATGAGGATGAGGAGGATATGGAAGTTGAGGAGGAGTCAAGGGAGAAGGGAAGGAAGAATTTGTCAAAAAAGGCTCCCAAGTACTCCAAGTGGACCAAATTGAAGAAGAGCAGGGAGATGAGCCTGGGTTAGGTCTCTACGGATTCTGAAGAGGATGGTAAGGATATGTGCTCCCCCTCTTATCCCCATGATACCACCCATGTTGGATCCCTAGATGATGGGAAGAAGAAGATCCTTGAGTATGATATCACCTCTCAGGACACTCCTCCTATGACCTTGTTGGAACCCCACCCGAATACCAAAGGAAAAAACATGGCGTGGAAGCTCTTCAATTGTCGCACTACCAAACTAGGCATTACTAGAGAATTGATTAACCCCATGGTTCATGAAGAGGAAGGAGGCAAAATTGAGACCTCTGAGCTCATTGATCCCTCACTGGTTATCCCAAGTGACTCCACCAAGGAATTTGATTATAACTTGCTCAATAATTTTAGGAATAGCATGCTTGAAAACTATAGGTCTATCAAATGGTTTTTCTTTGAAGTGGTTCATCTAAAGTCCAGGATGAGTGATATGGACAAGAAGAAAGATGATATTGTTGATAAGGATAGGCCCACCCCTGATCCCCTCCTCAACATGGCTGACTTTTACAAGCTCGAGGCCCGCATGCAGGATATGGAGAATAGAGTGTCAGGAATTGAGAGCACCCTCAAGGGCATTGCGGAGTAGAGTTTTAATATCCTCAAGGCCTCCAATGAGTATATTAATATTCTTATAACCAAAATGGAAGCTACCCCCTTGTGAAAAAGTTGAGGAGGACAATACTCATGAGCTAGAGGCCACCCCGGACTAGGGATCAGGAATGTGTACTAGGTCTAGCACAAGGAAAAGGGTCAGCACTACTTCCCCTAATGATCTCACCCAGATCAAGGAAGTGGCTGCCAAAATTGACCATCTGGAGGTGCAAGCGGCCAATCTACTTGAGAATATGTCTTAAGGTGTTCCTTTTTTGTGTTTTGCTTCTATAGTTTCTGGTGCTGGTCTTCCCCCTATCCTTTTTTGTTGTATTTTGTTCGTTAGCCCCGTTGTTTTCCTTTTTTGGATGGATGCATGCTCTTTTTATTGTGGAACCTTAATTTAATATCTTAACTTGTTCTGGGTTTCAGGTACCCACCAAAACCTATTTTACATAATAAAAAACATGAATATAACATAAAGGATAAACTAATAGAGACTCAAAGACCACCTCATAACCATAGATTTTAAAACATAGTCCAATATCTATATTCAATTAGTTTCAACCAACATATATTCACCCATTCAACCTCAAACTTTATATTGAACAACAATCATAAAATAACTTTGAGCCTCACATAGTTGTCAAAGCAATAGGGGAAATTGAATTAAAATTGTTGATCCTTAACAAAATGTTCAACAGAGATATAAATAGTCCTTTTTTCTTCCATGACAATTACAGCAACAATCCTTGAAAATTAACTAAAATAACCTCATGACAGGTGTCAATATCAGAAAAGAGTAAAAATAAAAAAATAAAAATGCTAAAATCTATATAGCCTTTACATGTTCTCCTTTATCAATTGCTACATCAATAGGGCCCCTTTGGAAAGATTCATATTGTTGAAATGTCTTAATGTTGTGTTCTATTCCTTCATCTTCTAATCCTCACTATTATTGTGTTGTTTAGGAATATCAACTATTATCATATCAAACTTTGGAATGGGTAATTCAACACCACTGAACCCGACTCTTCTTCTCTTTGTTAGGCAATATTTTGCATACCTTGGTTCAAAATATTTCGATGGATTAGCTATGATGAAAATCTTTGGAAGCCTATCTAACCACCACAAGCTTCCATTTTTGGTATTTCAATAATTGCACTTCCCCCCTTCACTTTTAATGAATGCGTACTTCAAATGTCCTTTTCCTAAACAAAGGAGTTCAACCAAGGTGATAAGTCTTTCCATCATTCATCAATCAAGAATCTACTTTGTTAAATTCTTCATCCATCTTTCAATTCACCCATGTCTAGCCGATGACCTTCATCTTTCCCTCTAGCTATATAGACCATCTTGATAGTCTCATCGGGCTTCGAGATACCTCAAAATTTTCTTCAATGATTATTATTATTATGTCAATAAGTCCTTCAGTGTGACTCCTCCTAATGCTTTCATCTTGTGCCATCGGCATATGTCCTCCCACCTTTCCTTCTCACAATGGCCACAATCATGCTTTATCACCATATGTCATGTCGATATATTCATCGAGCATAAGAGGAACTTGAAATACATATCAGAATTGCTTAAGCTACGAAGATGACTTTCACCATTATAATCCCTAATGATAGACTCTTCTTCTTTAGTGTCCATCAAAGTAGGTCTTACCCATAACCTCATTAGCAATCGACACAACAACAAACTCCTTTTGCAACTAGTGTATGTCTTATTGATGGGAATTTTTGATGTGTGTTATACCAACTTTTTTGACTTCCTTTGCATAATGCATATCCTTACTCGATATATCATCACTAGAAAGATTCATTTTTTGTACTTTTTCATTATTATTTCAAGAATTCTACCACCAGGATTCCATTTCTACCACCTTTAGCACTTCAAATATCAATTTCATATAATGAAACACTATGGTACTTAAAACTACATACTAACTGAAAGACTTAACTGAGCATGAGTACCCACTTTTCTGACATCCCAAATAAAGATAAGGACTCAAACTCAAGCTATGAGGGTAAAAACTAAAACCACATGGGGACCCATATTCCAAAAATCCTGACTGCACCCAAATCCTGAATATTTGAATGACAACCAATTCTTGAAAATCCCAACACTTAGAGACTTAAACATAAAAATGAACTTTTAACTAGAGTTTAAAATTTTCAATGCCAATTTTAGACAAGGGGACTAAAATATGGCAATAGTTGGCTCTAACTAGGGACAGGGACCGTAAGGGATGAAGAGGGGACTCAGAATTTGTGGTTTCACAAAATAAAGGTTCAAACAAAATAGAAAAGAAGAATTGAACCCAAGACATACCAAAAATGGAACACAACACTGAAAGGAAAACCTAACTACTATTGTAAAATTACAAGGATCGCTTGTTTCATAGTTGATACAAGTTTAGATCTGCCCATTAAATGATAATGGTAAGATGATGCCATTTGGATAAGCCAATTTAAAATAATTCAATCCACACACCCGATGTATTTTAAATGGGCCTTTCCATAGTGAATCAAATTTTTCATGTGTACCTTTGGTTCTTTTCTCTTGTCCCAGAGTAATACCAAATCTCCCTCCATGAATTTTCAAGGTCTAGAGCCCTTTTATTCAAAGATTTTCTTAACCTTTTGTTGATGTTGGGTTATCATATCAATCATATCCTCTCTTTCTTCTTCAAGCTTTGTCAAATACAAAATTATCTTCTCAATACCATCTTAGAATGAGGTATCTTCTAGTGTTGTTTAGAGTTTGTAAATATATATTTCTAAGGGTAGTGGTAGGATTTCTTTCATACCATACACCAATTCTAAAGGGGAAATCCTGATAGCTCATTTGGGAGTAACCCTACCCACCCAAAGAGCTTCATATAGCTTATTATGCCAATTCCTATGATTCTTTGACAGTAGATTTTTCATGATATTGATCAAATTCTTATTACTAGATTCTTCTTGGTCATTTCCCTAAGGATAATAGTCTAAAGAGTGTGCCACCTGAATCCCATAGTCATAGAAGAACTATGTGATTTTCGCTGAAGAAAAACAAGTTGCATTATCCATGACTAGTTTTACTGTAACACAAAAATACACTAAATTTTTCTCCTTCAAAAACTCCAAACAACCTCAGAAGTGGTTTTCTTCAATTCTTTAGCTTCCACCCATTTTGTAAAGTAATTTTTTGTAGTTATTATATACATATGCCTTGCACTTGAATGAGGGTTTACAAGACCAATAAAATCTAGCTCCCACTATTGGAAAGGACTTTCAATTACCACAATTTTCAAAGGTAACGCATCCAATTGAGGCTTCCTTGTGAACATCTTGCACTTCTCATATTTTGAGATCCAATGATATCTGTAATACCCCAAAAATGGGCTATATGTTCATTAACCTTCTATATCAACAATTCGAATGAAATCGACATCAAAGTCCTAACCTAAGGCACATCTAAACATCATCGAATCATAATTGATTATCTTAAATTCTACATCGGGGAATATTCCTAGTAATATTCCTAATCATCATAATTATCTTTAATTTAATGATTATTTGGCAATAAATCACATTTATCCTAAGTTTGATTAATTGAATATTTTCATATTTAATTAATTAGATTTAATATCTTGCCACTTAATTGTGTAATTAAATTTAATTCTATCTATTATTAATTGTATTATTTAATTTCGACAATAAATCTAATATCCTATGAATAATTGATTAAATTCTTATTTAATTAATTAAAGCAAGTTGTGATTATTTAATAATATAGTTTTTAATAAAAGTTTGATAAAATAGTTAATTAACCCATAAATTAATTATTTTATTTCAAAAAGCAGTTAAGTTGAGAGTAAATCACTTTATTTATTTATTAAATCATAATTATCCATGTGCACATTCAAGGACCAGTTAAACTCAAATTGGAAAATCAATGCAAGTTGTTAGCTTTTTGAAACTCAACATCTTTTTGAGTTTTAAAGTTGATCGAAACTTCTAATTCGAGTTGAACTGTGCTTTTGCATAATTTTTGTGACTTAATTATCTTTATTTAAAAATAACTCAAAAATCAACCTGAGTTATTTGAGTGATTTATGGCTTTTTCTCATGCACCTCCAAAGCCCTGGATTTCTATAAAAACAAGGCTCAACTCTTCATAATTCATCTCTCTCAAATTTGCATCCACAAATTTGCACAATCACACTGGAGAATTGGAATTGGGAAAATCAAAGCTTTTGCGAATCGACACCTTTGTGAGATCAATTTCAAATTCATAGCTTTCATATTATTGTTAGAATTTTCATTCTCATATCATATCATTTCTAGATTAGCATTGCATATCAATTTTCATATTAGCATAGATTCATATCAGTTCATCATATTATTGCATAGAAAATACCAAAAAAATAAATTAATTGCATTCAATTCATATCTAGATCAATTGCATTCAAATCCTTCATTTAGGTGTCGTCTAGGTCACTGATCTCGATAACAATCTGAGAACATCAATCTCCCACCTACTAGAAGGCAGTAAATCACTTGGTTAAATTAGATTTCAATTTTGCACGATTTTGATTATAGCTAACCTCTAATGTTTTACTAAAGTGTTGTGTCTACAGATTAGGTACAATTTTTACACACACATTTTTGGCACCCACCGTGGGGCAACCCACGTTTACATGCTGGTTTTGATTTTTTTTTTGGAGCTAAAGCCCTAAAGTTTCAAAGATTTAATTTTATCTCTCAAACAGCTTGGATTTTTGGAGTGAAATTTTTTTTTGTAGGTTGGAAATATATTAGAGAAGCTACAGTAAAAAATTTAGAATTTTTTGAAATGTTTTAAATTTTTAATCATTTTTTCTTGAAATTAAGGAAAAAATTAATATCTGACGCAAATCAGCATATTTTTTGGAAATTTTTATATTTTTGGAAATCTCTTTAAATTATAAAATGGGTCCATTCTTTGTATTTTAAATTTGGATGCACTATAATAGCTCAAATAGTCAATTTACAAAAACTAGTCTATTTTGATAAAATGGGTCTCTAGGGCACAAATGAAGAGATTTTTCTAAAATTTTTACATTTTTGGAAAGCTCTCTATTTTTTAGTAGGGTTCTCTATTCTGAATTTCTATTTTTGTGACCAAAATCATATAAAAAAAATTAGATCTTGTTGACTAGGTCAAATGCAGCAAAAAAAATAAAGTTTTGTGATGGGTATGCACTTATTTTTTTTACATGGTTCAATGAATGATATGAGTTGTCATTTGGGTTAATTTATGGTTATTATTGCTAATAATAATTGATTTTTAGAGCTAACCCTATGGTTTTCATAAGTTGAATATATTTTGCATATCTTGTTTGCTTGTTTGCTTGTTGGAGAGTTCGTCACTTGCTTGCATGGAAAAGCTCAACAAGAATTGCTAAAAATTAGGTAAAATCTACTAAGCACATTGTGAGGATCCCAAGTATTCTCCTTCATCTAATAAAATTTCAATTTGGTCTTAAAATAAATCTCTCATGTGTTTAGCTTGAGTGTTTCTTTGCATGCTTTTTCTATGAATTTGCATAATTGAATACTAGGTTGTGACACCTTAAGTATTTATTAGCAGTCTTAGATTACTTGTGATTGATCTTGATTTCTATCTTGGGTTATTGGACTCGCTAATCCACCAGCCCCTCATTCCACCCCGTGGTTGCAATCTCAGCGCCATAAAGGGGAGGGGTCTACAGGAGAGAAGCGTTAATTGTTCCACCAGGCAACCCTTTTGTGCTTTTAGGAACTCACTTATTTTCTAAGTTGGGGACTTGTTTTCAGCTTGTGTGAGGTGTTAAGTGTTCCACCTTGTGGAATCATCTCATATTCGCTTTAAGCGTTAAGTGTTCCTTTTTTTGCTTTTTGGGTACTTTTGGTAGATTTGCTTTTGGAAACATACATCTGTGCTCACATAGTAATTAGGCACTATGAACACTAATCATGTTTCTTGAGAGATTGGATTCCCAGTGAAATCCTTCTTGATGAGGGATCCCTTGTAGGTGGGGAGGATACTTAGTGCATTTCACATTCAACTTGGTTAGTGCATCTTCTCTTATTGATTGATACATTCTCTCCCAGGAGAGGTTGATAGATCACATGGGGTAGACATCATGAGCTTTGGTGAATCAAAATTGGTTAGTGCATCTTCCCTTATTGATTGATACATTCTCTCTTTGGAGAGGTTGATAGATCATGTGGGGTTGATATCATAGACCTTGGTGAGACAAACTTTGTCTTAGCGTGTCAGATTAATTTGCTTTCTTTGTTTGGGTTAAAAGTGAAGAGGCATCAAAACCTTGGATCTAGAGCCAAGTCCCCTTGTGGTATACTATTGTGAGTCACCTTTAGAGAGGGTTAACCATAGCAGACACTCCCTTCACAAGAAAAACTGCATTGATGAAACCTCAAGCGGTAATAGCCATTTTCACCGTGGTAGTGACAGCCACTATATAAATGTCCTTGTGGAAGAAATCTCCATGGGTATGGTTCATTGTTGGGTTGTTAGATCTCCCTAGCAGCTCCTAAAGATTAAGTTCTCAGACTGTGTCAAAACCCTGGTGCGCTGGGATTGGAGTTCACCCCTTTGGATCATAAAAAGTTGTAGAGTCAAACCATTACTAAAAACCCTAGCGAGGCCAAATTTTCATTTTCTAGGGTATATGTGCGTTATTGCAAAACATTTTTGGAACATACACAATTAGCGCTTCTGAGGATTAGAATGAATAAGTCACTTGATTGTTCATGCACAAGGTTGTTTTTGCCCTTGCTCATTATTTTTAGACATGCTTGAAATCACGTGCTTGCTATTTTGCATGCTTGTTTATCTATCTGGTTACTGAAAATGAACAAATCTGTTACAATCCTCAAATCTGGACATTGAAATTTGCAAACAATCTGAATCTACAAACTCAAAATTTTGCAAAAATTGACGTAAAATCCTTTCTGGAGTTAAAAATCACTTCAGGAAGTCAAAAGTCATATGAGTTTTTCCAAGTGTCATTTCATTACAACCCATCTGTCGTATGATTGAGTACCCAGTGTTGTACGAGTTTCCATGCCAGCAAATTCTCAAAGTCAAAATCTTGCAATTGTCGTATGAGATTTTCAACTGTCATTTCATTTCTACCCAACTGTCGTACGAGTTTTGCAACTGTAATTTCATAGCCTACCCACTGTCGTACGAGTCTATAGAGTGTCATTTGGAAAATTTTTTAAAGTTGTCAGAAAATTGTCAGAATTGCCAGATATTTAGCTTTTTCGGCCTATTTCCAGAATTTATTGAACAAATCACTGTGTCAAGAATAGATCAATAGCTATTGAGAATTAGTACACATGTCTCAAAGAATCAGTACACAAGAGGAAGAAGCTCTAATCACCGCTATGATGAAGTAGTAGCAAGCTATGCAAGTCCAGCTTGACAAACTTGAGAAAGAAAAGGAACCTAAAGAGTTCTCCATGGAAACTCTATGCTCTTTTCCATTTGATAAAGACTTGTACATGTCACCATGCCCTCAGACAAAATGTGAGCAACGTGACAACCCTTATGATACCTCTTCCATAGAGAGTGACACATCAAGCTTTGGAGACTATGATGACTATGATGATAGACAATGTAATGATACCTATGACACCTCTATTCCTAAGAGTCCTCCTCGTCGTGTGTTCCTACGTACTACAAATCGGCCATCACATTGGATAGATCGTGATGGTGATCCATATGATTCGAATTTTGAAAGAGACTTTGATGGCTTTTGTGGACAATACCTTGATTATGATCCATCTACTACTGCTGAGGACTATAAAATGCATCGTGCTAGCTTGAAACGTCAATATTATAAGAATCCTTCTCCTAAGGACTCTCCTGCTGAAAATAAAGATTATCTTCTCAAGAAAGATCATGTTAATGTTGGACCTTTGTCTTGCGATGGTTCCCTTCCATCCCCTACTTCCTCCAATACCCATACATTTCCTAAAGCTTCTGAGTCTTTCAAATCTTTCACAAAACCTTCATCCGACACAAGCCCTGATACTTTTTATGCAGTTCCCTATAGTTATCCTCCAGGGCTACCTCTTAAAGAAACTCAAGCTAACCTTCACTTGACTACAAATACTTTCAATAATGATAAACCTAAAGAGCCTAAGCCTTCATATGCTATAATCTCTACTTCAGCTAGTCCTCCACCATCTCTTCCACAGTCTTCCATACAATCCCAACATGCTTCCTTGTCCTTAGAAGTGGCTCCATGTCAAGAGGACTCTAAAAATGATGAAGAAAAGAACATAATGAAAGATCAAGATCAAGAACCCTCCATGTTATCCAATCCTTTTCATGATGTCTCTTATCCACTTCAGGGTTCTTTTGATCCTGCACACCCTTTTTCATGCATTCCACCATGTCTTAAGTCTTCTCCTAAGAAAGATCAAGCTACTACTTACACTGTTGAACTTATTGACAATCAAAATAACCTTACTACACTTTCGCTTTCCAAAGATGATACTTCCATTAAGGTTGGTAAAAATGGTGTTGTTCCTTCCAATGTTAAGCCTATTGAAAATCAAGAGAAAAATTATGTGCTTATGCTATCCAAAGATCCTTGTCAAGATCAAAGTCTTCCATCTTCTTATTCTACCACTCCATGTTCGTTTCCATTTTCAACTCTTCCTAAGTCTTTGCAAGCTTTGAAAAATCCTATTAAAGAAGGGGCTCATATTCAAGATGTCCATGATTCTATTGAAAATTCTAATGCTCACTCTAAAGATGCTGATATCCTTGGTTGTCATATAGATGTTGATGAACTTATTGATTATCCTTTTGTGTCTTCCACTTCCATCCTTGGACCTCTTCCACCACTACTAAGGGCTTCACGTCTACCTTCCATCTTGGGTCCTTATGTCCCTTCACTTTCCCCTCCTAACTCTCCTAATTTGCCATCCATCTTGGGTCCTTACATCCCTCCATCTCCCATCTTTCCTCAAGATCAACATAGATGCATACCCTTGAATCTTTTTCATTCAACCACCCATCTAAACCAGTCATATTCTCCTTTTTCTTCCACAAGTCCCAAGTCTTTTGGAAGTAACTTGAATATTCAATACAAGAAAAAGAAGCAATACAAGAATCCATCAAAAAGAAAAGATCACCATGTCTCCTTTAATCGGCATGGAAGCATAAAGTCAAAAGAGATATCTAAGAAAAAAACTACAAGACAAGTATGGGTTCCAAAATCCATCATTGAAGATATTATCTCTAAATCATCAAAAGGAAATAAAAAGTCTGCGGCTATATGGATTCCAAAGTCTCTCTTGAAAGAGTCTAGTGTTGAGCAAAAAATGAAATTGACATTCAAGCTTCCAAAGACTTCCACTTCGTCTCCTTCCCAAAATATTCTTCCATTCCATGCACTTAAACCTCAACCTCTGCTATCCATTCACCATATTCCTTCACGTATTCCTTCATTCATGATTCCTCCATCCTCTCACCACCCTTCAAGGTGTGTGTTGACGTTGATCTTGCCTTCCTTTCCATCTACCCTTTCGCAATGCTTCCATTTATTATCCTTCTACCTTCTATCATTTTTCCTCATTTGCCTATTCCTCCTATCTTCCAACCTCACTCGCTTTACATAAAACCTTATCCTCCATTTTTCTCTTCCATTTCTTTTCCCTATCAACATCTTTGAGCATATCATTTGAATCCTTGGTATATCATGGTTTATCCTTTCAAGGAGCATTATCTAAAAAGCTTGTCTTCTTCCAAAAAAAAAGAGAAATGAAAAAAAAAATTTGAAAATGTGCCTTGGTGAAAACTTGGAAAAAGGCACCTTGGTAGCAAAAGTAAAGAGAAATAAATTCATCCTATGGTGAAAACCACTCCCTTGTGGCACCTTGGATAAGTACCATGATGAAAACTTGGCAATCAGGCATCATGCATAGTTCTTCTACATATTTCATCCATTCCATCTTCTCTCTTTGATCTTGACAAGGTTGACCTATACACAAACATTTGGCTATCTTGTGAGCTATCTTACGATGATCTTTCTTTCATTTCATTCATGTTTCACCTTCATTTTTATTTTTTTTCCTCCATTCATTTTCACCTATCACTATCCTTTTCCCCTTTGGTCTTGATTTAATAAAAAAGAAAAAAAGAGTAAAACACGATGCTATGAAGCCTCTTGACATGTCTACTCCTTTAGACTACATCCTATCCTTCTTTGAAATTACGCTTTTGTGACTTATCCTATGCTGGCCTTTCATTGCTTGTCCAAATATGCTTTACATGACAATTTTTTCCCTAGCTTGGGTATTCTTGAGGAGTTTTCCCTTGAGGATTTCTTCCCTTCATTCTCCTTCATTCTCTTGCCTTCCATCTCTTCCACCAGCTTGTCAATCCCTCTTGTTCTCCACCTTGCTAGACATTGGGACTGCATGATATGATCTTGCTTGGGAGTTTGCAATGGAAAAAGATGCTATCAAGTATGCAAAATATCAAAACAAATATCAGAACAAGTATCAGAACCAAGTACCAAAACAAGTATCAGAACCAGTATCAGAACCAGTATCAAAACAAGTATCAAAACACCTACTGGGGCTACACCTTTCACTTTAGTTTATGGGTTTGAAGCGGTACTGCCTATTGAGGTTGAAATCCCATCACTAAGAATCAGAATGCATGGTCTAGTAACTGATTATGACTACAGAGTGTCTAGGTTTTAAGAACTGGAACTACTAGATGAGCACAGACAAGCAGTGTATGATCATCTCAGAGTATATCAGAAGAGAATGTCTAGAGGCTACAACAAGAAATTCAGACACAGAGAATTTCAGGTTGGCGATCTAGTCTTGAGAGAAAATCCTAAAAATCAATCCCATCAAGAATGCAAGGGGAAGTTCGAACCCAACTGGCTGGGTCCCTTTGTCATCACTACTAATTTTGGCTCTGGTGCCTATCAAATCTCAACGACTGAAGGAGAACAGCTCTAAGAACCAATCAACATTCTCCATCTGAAGAAATTCTACGCCTAAGGCATTCAGTCTATGGTAAAATGTCCTGAAAAAATTATAAAAATAAAAAAAAGTCCTGAAAAAATGAACATCTTGGTGAAAACCTAGCAATAGGCACCTTGATGATTCACAAAAAAATAAAAAAATATCAAAAGTACAAAAAAAAAAATTGAAAAAATGAAAAAAAAAAAAAAGTGCCTTTGTGAAAACCTGGGAACAGGCGCCTTGGTAGCAAAAATAGAATCTCTACCAAGATGGTAAAAACCTGGCAAACGGGTGCCACTTGTTTCAAAATGCTCCATCTATCAGTGCAATCTTGGTCTTTCCCAACTTTTAGTCTTGCTTTAGTTTGTACATATCTCCCGGTTTGTTTTTGCATTTTCAGTTTTCAATAAGTCAGTTTGTCCACAAATCTGCTCAAGTGTCTGTATCCTATCAATGTTCAAACTTGGGGGAAATCAATGTCATATCCTATGGTCTCCCATGTATCTGAGACATATCATATCTAGTCAGAGTCCTTTGAAGCTTCATGTGAGTCAGTCAGTCTATCTTGTCTCCAGAAATGATTTTGCATCTACAACAACACAATCAAACATCAAACAACAAACTGAAAACAATCTATGCTTTTTTACATGCTTTTATCTCCTTGTATGCTTACTGATTCGCATTGAGATTTTTGCATATTGTGTCCCTTCGAGCTCTTCGATGATGTCCTTTATAGGATTTAGAGAGTGATGACTGGGGGCATAATCTTTTCTTTGTTTTCTTCTTGTATGTGAAAATCTAACAACTTTGGAAATTCTAGATTGAAATGGTGTCCGACTGTAAGAGCCTCTATCTCGAATTGGATGGCCATGCGTACCTTGACCATTGATACCCGGATGATTCAAAGAAGTATTGATCTAACTATTGTCTTTTTGAGTGAGTTCTTTCTCCTACTGTGAAACATGATCTTACCTAAGGATGTGAATGATAAAGGGTCACTACGGGTAATTCACACTGGATTTGGAATGATCTCTTGACTGTTTGATGTGTTTGTCATGCAAGGCATATTCAGGTCATCATGACGTTTATGTTTTGATGCTTATACAAATTGCTATATCAAAATGGACATGATATTCAGGTCATCCTGGCGTTTGTGCCTTGGTGCTTATATCTACTCCGACATTCCGAAAATAAAATCAATATTCATATATCCATGGTTGTTGACCAGTGGGTGTTGTATTGATTCTTGCGCATACAAATTGATATTCACATGTCTATGGTTTCATAGCTAGTGGGCATTGTATTGATTTATCCGATTACCTAAAAGTTTAATGATGATAAAAAATTGACATATGATTAGTGACTAGGTCCTAGATCTTAGGTTGCATTTCATTTTTCATGTTTCTTTGCATTTTTGCACGTTTGCATGATCTCGCAATGGCTAAACGAACTTCAATGCTTAAACAATTCTTTAATCACCTCTTCCAATCTAACAAGAGCTGAATCCCACACAAAGGTTCCTCCAATGAAATAGCAAGTAGAATCCTTTTTCGGGATCAAAATTCAAATCTGAGATCATTCATATTATTAACTACTTGCATATTCGACCTTCAATCATCACAGAAATCTAGAATTTAACTTAATTGATTATCTTACATCAAACTATCAAAATTTCAACTTGGTCAACCATGGTCAACTCATGGTCAAACCTAGTCAAAATTAGTCATCTAGACCTTCCAACGATGCAGAATGCATTCTTGAATGTGTATAACCACTTTTCCAATCAATTAACATGCTTCTGAACTCTCAACGCTGACTTTTCTTGTCAGATTTCAATTTTAATCCCAAAGGGGGCATGGTATTGCACATCATTCAAAGTTTGTAATCAAATTTGAAATCATATCTTTATGGAAATCATATCTTTCATCAGTGATCAAGACAACAATCACGTCTAATTACTGATTCATCAAAAGTCCTCATCGCTCGAGGCAAATCTATCATCACTTGGGGCATATCAGATTCATCAAGATCCATATCAATCTGGTATCCTCCTAATCTTGTAAACTGTATCAATTTTTGCAACCATCAGATCATAGTGTTCTTTCCTTGGTTCTTCGGCAATTGAAGGATTCAGATGTGATACCTACTAGTTCTGCTAAGACAATCAAGTCTAGAATTGGTCACTCACTTCTTGGCAATCCTAAGGTTTGGAATTAGGCATTTTGACACTTTTTCACAATCATAGGTTCATTTGCTGTTATAGTGAACATTATCTTTGGTCATTCAGGACCTATTATCTTCATATCAAATCAATATCAATCAGCTTCTGTCTCATATCAATTATCAATTTTGAATCAATTTCATATCTCTATCAAACACAGACTATCTTTGAACCACTGCGCTTCACACAGTAATTCAAAGAGGGGCAAAATGTAATACCTCAAAAATGGGCTATATGTTCATTAACCTTCTATATCAACAATTCAAACGAAATCGACATCAAAGTCCTAACCTAAGGCACATCTAAACATCATCGAATCATAATTGATTATCTTAAATTCTGCATCGGGGAATATTCCTAGTAATATTCCTAATCATCATAATTATCTTTAATTTAATGATTATTTGGCAACAAATCACATTTATCCTAAGTTTGATTAATTGAATATTTTCATATTTAATTAATTAGATTTAATATCTTGCCACTTAATTGTGTAATTAAATTTAATTCTATCTATTATTAATTGTATTATTTAATTTTGACAATAAATCCAATATCCTATGAATAATTGATTAAATTCTTATTTAATTAATTAAAGCAAGTTGTGATTATTTAATAATATAGTTTTTAATAAAAGTTTGATAAAATAGTTAATTAACCCATAAATTAATTATTTTATTTCAAAAAGCAGTTAAGTTGAGAATAAATCACTTTATTTATTTATTAAATCATAATTATCCATGTGCACATTCAAGGACCAGTTAAACTCAAATTGGAAAATCAATGCAAGTTGTTAGCTTTTTGAAACTCAACATCTTTTTGAGTTTTAAAGTTGATCTAAACTTCTAATTCGAGTTGAACTGTGCTTTTGCATGATTTTTGTGACTTAATTATCTTTATTTAAAAATAACTCAAAAATCAACTTGAGTTATTTGAGTGATTTATGGCTTTTTCTCATGCACCTCCAAAGCCCTAGATTTCTATAAAAATAAGGCTCAGCTCTTCATAATTCATCTCTCTCAAATTTGCATCCACAAATTTGCACAATCACGCTGGAGAATTGGAATTGGGAAAATCAAAGCTTTTGCGAATCGACACCTTTGTGAGATCAATTTCAAATTCATAGCTTTCATATTATTGTTAGAATTTTCATTCTCATATCATATCATTTCTAGATTAGCATTGCATATCAATTTTCATATTAGCATAGATTCATATCAGTTCATCATATTATTGCATAGAAAATACCAAAAAAATAAATTAATTGCATTCAATTCATATCTAGATCAATTGCATTCAAATCCTTCATTTAGGTGTCGTCTAGGTCACTGATCTCGATAACAATCTGAGAACATCAATCTCACACCTACTAGAAGGCAATAAATCGCTTGGTTAAATTAGATTTCAATTTTGCACGATTTTGATTATAGCTAACCTCTAATGTTTTACTAAAGTGTTGTGTCTACAGATTAGATACAATTTTCACACACACAATATCCATCTTCAAACATAGCTAGCCAGTAGTAACATTGCTGAAGAATTTTGAATGCACTGAAATTGGAAGAGAAATGACCACTACAAGCTTCTTCATGAAAATTATTCAAAAGCTTTTCTTTCTATTTCTTATACACACACCGCAAGAAGGTTCCATTGATAGCATGCTTGAACAAATTATAATGCCAAATAACATATTGTTTATCCTTTATTCTCAAATTTCTCCTTTGTTTTGGAGAAACACTCTCTAGATATTCACCATATGTTAGGAAATAAGCAATACGTAAGAACCAAGGATCTTGCAATCTCACCATTAACACCTTTTGGTATCCTCACAATAGTCATATTTTTTCTTAGCTATCATTTTGCAAAGACCTCACCCTCGTACATGCTTGGTGGGTTTAATTTTAATATCATACTCTTTCACTTTTGCAATCCACACACCTCTAGTGTTACATCCCACTTCTTATTGTCATAATTATTTTCACCATGGGTTCTAGGAAAAATACAATGACATGGGAGTGGAAAATATAAAATCTAAAATGTTTAAGAGCCTTACGCACATCAAAAGCATGCTTCTCAATTTGTGAATATTCAAATTCATGATTTTTCAAAGAAATTCTCATGAATGCAATGGGTGCCTAGACTCCTTCATTATTTTCTTGTAATAGAATCATAGACATGGTATATTATGAATTGTAGCAATAAATGATAAATTCCTTATTAAAGTCAAGGTGTACTAGCGTAGGAGTCTTAACTATGGCATACTTGATATCCCCAAAATCTTGTTTCCCCATATCAATCCATTTGAATCCTTGATTCCCTTTCATCATATCATATATATGTTTAGTAATCTCAAAAAAATTAGGTACAAACCTTCTCAGGAAATTTACTTTGCTGAAAAATTATTCCACCCAAGTCTTTCTTGAAGGGAGGATAAGTTAATAAATTTCTTTGACTCTCTTAAGATCTATGTGAATTCCCTCCTGAGACACAATATGACCCAATAGATTTCCTTTAGTCACACAAAAGACTGACTTCTTTGGATTCAAGGAGGTCACATGTTCCCGACACCTTCCTAGGATTACCTCTAGGTCATGCAAGTGATCTCTCCATTTTTTCAAGAAAATAGTGAGGTCATCCAAGTACACCACTAGTATTGTATTCTTTAGATCTTTGAAAGATAATTCGATCACCCACTGAGAGGTTGCACCTCTGTTGATTAACCCAAAGGATATTTTGTTGTAGGAAAAAGTTCTTCGTGGTGTAGTGAATATTATTTTGTCTTATCACCTTCATCAACCTCTATTCAATTGTAATCCAAAAACCCATCTAACATGGACATCATCTCATAACCTACCACCATCTGCAATAAATGATCCATGTTTGGTAGTGCATAGTTATCTTTGAGGGATGCTTGATTTAAGTTTATGAAGTTTACACAAATCTTTATCTCCCCATTCTTCTTTTAGACCAGGACTATATTTTCTACCCAAGTAGAATAATGGATACAGTAGATGATTTGATCTTTCAGCAACTTATCAATCGCTCAAAACATGGTGTTGACTATCTTGGGATTATAGATCCTCTGCTTTTGGTGGAAAGGAGAAACTTTGGGTTTTAGGGGAATGTGGTGCTTGACTTTTCCCTCCATGTAGGTCTTTAAATCATTGTATCTCCATACAAATACATTGTGATAAGAGACAAGAAATTGGCTTAATTTTTATTTCTCCTTTTCCATATAGAATTTCTGAACATTAATTATCTTCAGGTTCTAGTCATCTCCAGTATTCAAGATTTCATATTCCCTAGAGGTGTTTCCCCTCTCTTCCCTTTTTCTCTTCAAATACGCGTCATGCCTATCAAACAAATTTTCTAGAAAGATAATTCCTAAGGGGATCTTATTACCCTTTAATTGCATGACTCCTTGTTCTAGGTCCTTTTTACTATCTGGGGAGAAATCGGTGCAATAGTTTTCTCCTCCAAAATATTGTTGAACGAACATCTCATCATTCTCCAAGAATTGTTAGATTCAATGATCATCCTTGAAAAATTGCCAAGACTCCACATTGTCAGGGATGTTCAGTTTGTGCATTAGCTCAACTATGTACTTATGGTCTCTAAAGTCTGGATGAGGTAGCAGGAGAGATGTTGAGACTACTAAGGAATCATCTCAGGAGTTATGTTCCCTGGGAATTGCTTCTATTGAAAATGCTTCAAGGATCTCTATCTCATCCCATACCCTATTCTTGTAATTATTTAATCTATGGTTTTTAATAGAGAAGAGCAATTTGACCAATTTCACTATCAATTTTGTGTCACCTTTTTCCTTCAAAATTGTGACTCCTCCATCTTTAGCTACAATAATTCCCAGTAGCAGAGCTTTATATTCTGTAGTATTGTTCATATTCTTTAATTCTAGTTTGTAGGCCAGATGAATGACATCACCTTGAGGTAAGATTAGCACTCCTTCTATGCCAAACCCATTAGAGGCACAACTTCCATCAAATTCTAGGGTCCATAACTATGTTTTTTTTTCTTTATTCTTAAGCCTCAAAGAGTCAAATTCAGTAAACAACATGTAATTTCCAAATTCCAGTTCTTCATGCAAAATTTGTGCTTTTGGATCATCAAATTTTATCATATTGAATTTGGCCTTTTCTTCGATTTCTACCTTAACTTTCTTATTCCTGACAGGTATGATCGCATGAAACTAGTCTAATTTGATTTCTCCACCTATATCTTTGCAAAAGATCCTTCTCAATAATATGGCATAACTAGCCAGTCTATCCATGACTAGACTGGCGAGTCTCAATATTTTGGATGAGTGCATTGTAAGTACTACTTGCACGTCTTTAATATGGCCAGCTAGGGGAACCTATTTTGTATTGAATAACATCTCCTAAAGTTTTTTGTCAGGGAAAAACTAAGAGCGTTAGTTATTAGTGCTGACATTTTATTGTTAGAGTCCCCTGAGTCTATAATGCAATTTCTAAGCTTATGTCCATTAATTAAGAGAGAAACGTAGAAATGTTAAGGCTTCTGACCTAGGGTAGTAGCTCACATACTAGCATCATGTTGCATTACTTCTAAAATGGAGGGTTCATCTATTGAGGCTAGAATTGAGCACGCATTGACCTTTGAATTTTCATGTTTATACTATTCCACCAAATGTTGCAAGTCAGAGATTTGAATTTTCATGTTTAGTACTCCAAGGGTGAAATTTGAATGCAATATTCCTTATAGAATTGGACAATATAAAAAAGGGTTAGAATCTTTACCAGGGTCGATCATAGCATTCCTAGGAGCAACCGATTGACTTAGTGTTCCTAAGGATGAGGTCGTAGAAGTGTTATTTCTTTTAGTATTGATAGTCCTTGTTGCTTTCCCTTCAAATTCCTTGTCAAGACAATTGTTTTAGACTCATCGATGGTGGTAAAATAGTCACCTCTTTCCTCAGAATCTGATTCATACTCCAGGTAATAATTTTCATAGTCATCATTAAAATTGTAGTTTTTTTCTATCCTAAAGGTATCTTATATAATTTTATTATTGGTGACCATTTGTATACATCTAGCCATATCGGGGTAGGTCTCTCCACTATGATTAGTTTTTAGATGGAAGACACACATATTTCCCTTTTTACAATTTGGAGGGGCTTCAATGGATAGTCATTAATAAGTAGGTGGAAGTTGCAATTGTCTCCCCTCATTTTCTCTTCTCAAAAACTCCTGGTAAGTCTGGTCAAGTGAGGAGTTGGCCTTTGGCAACTTCTTCTTAAGAGATATCATATCATTCGTCAATCTTTGCAACATGGCTTATATGGAGTTGTTATTATTACTATTGTTTCTATTTTGGAACTCCTTCCACTTGTTAGTTGTGATGAATTCATCTTCTATCTCAATAATAGTAATTTAAGCATCCGCTAAAGTCACTACCTATTCCCTTCTCAAATGGAAGTTGATACTAGGAGGCATGGAATTCAAGAAGAAACATTTATGATTATCTATAGTAGACATTTTAGCAACCATGATTTTATTAATTATTTTTTTGAACTTGGCCACAAATTCCTACATGGGTATAGAGATTTCATTCTTAATCTGGGTTAATTGTGCTAGCAAGGAGTCCTCATCTTCGACACCCTTGAATCTTGTCCTCATAGTTTTCCAATTTTTAATACATCCAAGAGGTAGATGATGGAACCAATTAGAAGCTAAATCAATGAGTATCTCCACAAATAGGTGGACCACCATGCCTTCATGTTGTACTATGAGTACTTTACAAGCTAAAAAAATTACAATAATGTGTTCATTGGGGGACACTTTTTTATCTCCTTAGAATTTTGGGAAATTATTTCTGGACCTGTGAGGAAGCTCATTATACACCACAAGATTGAGTGGGCCTATAAGTTCTCCCCATTGCACTGACCAATCCATACTTATAGGTAGAGTGAAAGGTACGAGATTAAAACTGACTTGCACCGGTGTTGTAACTTTTTGAAGAGTTAGTGCTTAGCAGATGGGAGATGAAGTGTTATATTTCTTCAAAAGAGTGGATGGTATGCTTCTTCTCTAATGAATGGGCTTCACCATAGAAAAATTTACTTTACTAAGTTCTTCAAACATAGGATCTACTTCCCCTCTTTCTCTCTCACTTCGAGTATCCACATTTGTAAAAACTTGTTGACCTCTTGGTCTTTCTTGCTAAGGTTGATTCTCTTAATGTGGTGCTAAATTTTGAGCTTGGCTTTCTTGTTGTGTCTACAAAAACAACTATAAATTTTCTACTAATTCTTCTTCTCTTTCCAAGACTAGAATCACCCATCTATATTCTTCAATGCTCCTTCTTGATATCTTCTTGGTCATCTTGAAACCCTAGATTTGGTTGAAGCATGGGAAATATGTCTTCATGAGGTAGCACCATTATTCCCTCATGTTAAAGTGACTAATATTAAAATAACCATTTGTATCCCCATTGGAGTGACCAAAAATATATTAGTTAACAGATAGGCCTTTTATAATATTGAATCAAACCCTTGCTAAATCCCTCTCTATTAACAATAGTTGAACTAACTGCAATATTAGAACAACTGTTTGATCTCTAAATTTTGTAGGTACAACTCCTTGTGACAAATTTTCAATGAATTTTTGTTTTGAATTTTCTAAATATAAAGGGGGCATGCTCTTAACCTGAGAGTAGAAGAGGCTTCTAATTGATGTTCATCACCATAATACACCTACGATAAGTCTAATAATTGTAAAGAAAACTCTAATACTATGTCTTATTCTTCACAATTGTGGAAGACCAAATACAGAAATAATCATGATAAAGATTTATGTGTATATACTCTCACCACTATGAAAATCATACACAGTTTAATTTTTTAAGGAATATCTATATGCCAAATAACATGAATATAACATGAAGGATAAAATAATAGTAACTCACATATTACCTCATAACCATAGATTTTAAAACACAGTCCAATATCTATAACAAATTAGTTTCAACCAGCATATATTCACCCATTCAACCCCATGTTACGATTAACAAGACAGAAATAACAGTTACATGCAAATATAACCAATATAAAAATAATAATAAACCACACAGAAGAGAACACAAGACACAAAGATTTAACGTGGTTCACCCAATCCCTGGGCTACTTCCACCAACATCGAGTCCAATATTCTTATTATCCAGTGATTACAACTTGATTACAATCCACAATCCCTTATAGCTCAAAACCGCTGCAAGAAGTTACTAAAACATACATCATAATGAAATCCCTAACCCTAAGCCATTTTATACAAGCTTATTTTTCCTCTTTAGGGTTAGAATTAGTTATAACATGTCAGCCCAAAAAGAGAGAGGAAAAGGGGGAAAAGTGTATAGTACTTCCCTGATCAATCACCAAAAGATAACACCCCAAAATTTCTATTGAACAACAATCATAAAACAACTTTGAGTCTCACACAACTGTCACATCAATAGGGGAAATTGAATTAAATTTTTTGATTCTTAATAAAATGCTCAATAGAGATATAAATAGTCCCTTCATCTTCCATGATGGTTACAACAAAAGTCCTCGAAAATTAACTAAAATAACCTCATGTCAGTTGTCAATATTAGAAAATAGTAAAAATAAACATGCTAAAAGATATGTAGCCTTTTCATGTTCTCTTTTATCAATTGTTGCATTGATAGAGGCCCTTTGGCTAGATTCATATTGCTGAAATGTCATAATGCCATGTGTTATCCCTTCATCTTTTGACCCTCGTAGGTCTTGTGGTGTTTCAAAACATCAACTATTGTCATATGAGACTTTGGGATGGGTACTTCAACACCACTGACCTCGACTCTTCTTCTCTTCGTTAGGTGGGATTTTTTATACCTTGCTTCAAAATTCTCTAATGGAGCATCTATGATAAAAATCTTTCAAAGCTTATCTAACCACCACAAGCTTCCATTTTTAGTATTTTAGGTATTGCACTTCCACCCTTTTCTTTCTCATGAATGCGTACTTCAAATGTCCTTTTCCCGAACAAAGGAGTTCTACCAAGGTAATAAGTCTTTCCATCATTCATCAATCAGGAATATACTAAGTTAACTTCTTCAACCATCTTTCAATTATCCCATGACTATCCAACAACCTTCATCTTTCCCTCTATCGATATAGATCATCCTGATAGTCTCATCGGGCATTAGGATATCTCAAAATATGCTTCAACAATAGTTATTGCTATGTCGATAAGTCTATCGATGTGACTCTGAATGCTTTCATCTTGTGCCATCGACATATGTCCTCTCACCTTTCCTTCTCACAATAGACTCAAAAAAGATAAGGACTCAAACTCAAGCTACGAGGATAAAAAATAAAACCACATGGGGACCCATATTCCCAAAATCCTGACTACACCCAAATCCTGAATATCCGACGGACAGGCAATTCTTAAAAATCTCGACACTTAGAGACTTAAACATAGAAAAGAACTTTTAATTAGACTTAAAAAATTTCAATGCCAATTTTACACAGGGGGACTAAAATATGGCAATAGATATAAAATAGAAAATTTTGAAACCCATAAACTTTTCCTCCTTCCACCATTGTTCTACCATTTTGAGGAAATTTTCTTCTTTCCACCATATTTTTTCAAATTTGAAGGGGCATCTTATGGATTTTTTGTCTTCATTGATTATTAGTTGAATAGGGGAGTGGTCTAACCTAGATTTTGTGGGGATTTATGAATTTAGATTGTAAGGGAACTCTCCTAGATTACATTTGAAGAATAATCTATCTAAAGTTTTTGCTATGTTGTTGAATCCTAGCCTTTTGTTATTCCATGTGTAAATTTTGTTTTCTTTTTTAATCTCCATTAGACTACTTTGTGTAACCCAGTTTCTAAAATCACTCATTGTTTGTGATTCTCTATCTATGTCCCCACTATTTTCTATTACATCTAATATAGCATTAAAGTCTCCTCCTATTATGCTTATCTAGGTTGGGTATATCTTTAGATATTCTTTAATTTCTACTAAAACATCCTTCTTCTTCTTGTTTTGTGTGCGGCCATACATGTTTATCACTAAAAAGATTATATTTCTACTTACACTCTTAATAGTGCCACTTTTCCATCTTCATAAGTTGCTTAGTTTTTCATAAGTTACCTTCCTTGATTCCCATAAGATTCCTAGACCTCTAGAGGGTCTTTCTGCTATGACTGGTTCAAGATTCCATACACCTATCCTTTTCTTGAAGTACTATAATTCTTCCTTTTCTAGATTAGTTTCTTGAAGCAATATTATTTCTACATTGAGTGTGAAGAGACAACATTTAATTATACATTTTTTTATAACAAACCATGTTATTATTTTCATAGTTTTCTAGGAAGGAACTTCCCCTTCTCACATTGAATAAAATTGTTATTTTGGCTTGGTCCTTAGTTGAGCCATCTTTTATTCTTAACTCTGAAAGGGATTTCCTTCCCTTTTTCCTTGTTTATTTGACACAATCTACGGTTTGTTTTCCCTAACAATTTTGTGGTATTCCCATATTTGGATCTTTTGCTTCCTTCACTGTTTCTAATTGTAGAGTTGGAATCTCGACTTCTACCTCATTTCTTTTTCTTCTTCCTCCATTTCATATATTTTTTCAATAAGCTATTATTTTTCTAAGAATGTTTCAACATTATCTTCTGCTTCAACCTCAAATAATCCCATTAAATCATATAATACTTATAGCTTTAAAGAGAGACCCCATTTCTCATTGTCAATTATTGTATTCACTTCCTTCTCTATCTCTTCTATTTTATTGACATCACAAGCTTTTTCCTTCTCAAAATTGGGATCTTGAATTTGACTCTCAGTTACATGTTCCAACAAAGCTAGTTATTTTTCTACCTCTATTTGGAATATTTTTTCATCTTGTAAAAATATTTTTAGAGATACTTTGCTAGTTTCTATTACTTTTTTCTTATCTTTAGTTAATTTTCTTGGAATCCACTCTTGGGGGTTATCATCTTTGTTCTTTAACTTTTGGTGATTTACTATAGTTTCCACCTTAAACCCCCCTATTTTAGTATTCAATTTTATAGCTACCTTTGGCTGCAAGCTAGGTCTATTCTTTTTTACCTCCTTAGGTTTAATCTTCCCCTTTACTTCTTTTAAAGTATATTATTTTCTTCAATATTTATGTTGGAAAAGATAGGATTTAGATACCAACTTCTAATTGTTGTAATTAGTTATATGGGTTGAAGATGTTTCACCCTAGGATCAATATTAATCAATATTTTAACTTCTTTTGTGAGATCCTTTCTAGAGTTTCTTTCAAAACCTACAAAAGATCCCATTGTATTTTCTATGATTTCTAGGGTTTTGGGTAATGATATTCTACTAGAATCCTCCCTAATTAACCCATTTTGGAATTTTTATTGGTTTATATGAGCTAGGTTTGAAGTTTGGATCCATTCAATGCAATGGAAAAAATATCTTTTAAACAATAAAGGTTTGTCATGAAGGTGTTAGGATCACCAAATTTTGTTGTATTTTGGTCATGGTTGCAAGTCTTCTTGTCTAATAGAGCCTTGGAAATAAAAAATTGATTAAGACCTTAATACCTTATCTTCCTTCGTTCATGATGTTCTATATTTTTAGATTTAACTTTATGGACCAATGATGCCCATTTTCCTCCCCCCATTAGAAATTTGAAAAATCCTTGTCTTTTTTGAGCTTAAATAATGTTCTTCAAGTCATTTCTCAAATTGGTCAGAGTTTTTAGTCACTTTCTAAACACCTGTTAGACCCTAACATGCCACTTAGAACCATGGAAATGAATAAAATAAAATAAAGTGTAAGTTTGAAAAGTAAGCAGTGAAAATTTCAAGTTCTAGATCAAATTTCAGAGCCCACGGTCAATTTTAGAACTCTTTTCAGAGCCTAACAATCTAATTAGAACCAAAAGAATAAAAAATAAGGGGTATTTAGTTATGCAATTTACCTTAAGTTTGAGAGCCATAAATTTTTAATATGGTTCTAGAACTCTCATTTGAGCCCAATGGGGAAAGTGGAACTAGAAAACATTGTGGGGAAAGTTTCTTACTCAAAGCTCTGAGGTTGCGATATTTACAAAATGAGGAAGATAGATAATGTCCAATTTTGGAACTCCTATCAGAACCCAACTTCAAAGATGGAACTTCCTAGGTTTCATGTCGATGAAACATTTATCTTGTTTGGCCGATGAATAGTAATCAATGTATCTCATGTTTTGTCTCATCAACAAGGTCATTTTTTATAAGGCTTTGGATATCTATGGGATGCAAAAATTGTTTTACCAAAGTGCACACTTTCATCGACAATGCAATCGATGAAGCATGATGTAGTTTTAGTGATGACCATGAATATTGAAATGTAAACAGTGATATTCATCGATGGAACTTTTAGTGAAAAAAATTACTACAAAGGATCAACCAAGCACTAATCACTCAATTGAATCTAACAACATTTTTCCCCCAACAATCCTTCTTTTTAGGTGCTTCCATTAGTATTTTATGCGTCTGACTTATTCATTCACCTTTCCCATGCTCATTTATTATTGCAGATGGACCTTAGGGCCATTTTTCTATGCTAGAGGATTGATCATTAAGTTATCGAATGGATATGGGTCATTATTTTTCTACAAGGGCATTCATTGTGTTCTCTTTCTATCACTTCTAGATTCAATACTTCATACAAAGATTAGATATATTTTAATTTTATCTAATTGTGTCCTTATGTATCTAACCTTGGTTAGGGTTTTGCACTCAAGGATCAATTTGAGTTATGCCTACACTATAAAAGCATTTAAAAAAAAAAAGAAGTAAGGGTGGTTCTAAACATGGGGATTTTTTACTAAATATATAAAATAGAAATATAATATATTTTTTGGGGATTTAGTCTTTTGTTTAATCAGTGTAATTTTCATTTAGAAATAATTAATGATAATCTCACCATGTGTTGTCTCATGTAGTTTTTCTCTTACTTGTATGAATTTATCTATTCAGGATATATAAATTTGACCTCATGAATTCTTCATGAGTATGTCATGCATAGTTTTGTTTTCTTTCAAGGAAAGAGTTTAAATACTTATTGTGAATTGCAACATTTATTTGAAAAGTGTAGTGATTTGTTAAAGCTATGACATGTCATGTATTGAATGCTTGAGTAAGGCTTGGGTATTTAGAAGAGCATATGTAATCTTATTGTCACTCATTGGGTATTAGAATCTATCTCAATGGACCTAGGCACTAGTCATAATCTCGTTAGTTTTAGCAACCTTCAAATCATCAAAATCATTTTCCATTTATGCTTTTTCTCTTAAATATTTACTAATGATGTATGCCAGAATTGAGCCAATTTATAAAAGATTAATATTCATTTTGGTCCAAATAACTAAGAGCCATCTGCTTAATGTATAATACTTGGTTAAATTTTATCAATAACCAAAGATATTACAAGGGGGACATTCCTAGGTTTTGCAAAGAAAAAACAAAAGGATATATTCCTTATTTCTAAGGAATTATCAAGCCATTTGGCCACTTCTTTGAGGTAACCAATCATAGGAAAAGGAAAACCCTTAGGTTTGTCTCAAACATTAGTTAGAAACACCAACAAACTGGCAACTCTATTGGGGATAGAGATGTTAAAGTCTTGTCAAATTTGTCTTAGAATCTCTGGTTTCATTTGTCAAATTTAACTCAATTGAGTTAGCCCATCCTAGTCACCAAAAAAATGGATACTCTATTGGGGATGTCATGTAAAAAAATTTTGCAAAAGGTGAGTGAATATATGTTAAGTTATCCTGCATTATTTTCCTCTTTTGCATTACAATAACTAGTGGTCTCATAAGGGTAAATGATTTTAATCTATCTAAGTGATTTTGTAAATAAGTTCTCTAGTTTCTGGTGAGCTCATCTTGAATTCAAATTTTATATCCCAAAAAGGGAGGTGATTCTGAAGGTTCCATTCCAATTGATATTTGATGCGTAATAAAGCTTTGATGTATAGATATACACCATCTAGTCCAAGAAGAGGAGAATCTTAGTATTCTCTCAAGGATAGAAAATTAAAAATGTATGGGAGAAGATCATTGTAGTAGGGGTATTCAAATAAATATTTGAGTGATGGAGGTCAACATTGGAAACATAAGGATAATAGATGTAAGTTGTCTTCATCCTCTAATGCTCCTTTTTCTTCTCCATTGATTAAAGATGTTTCAAAATTTGAACAAACACATTACACACCTTAAATGATGAATCGAAAAGGTTATTCCTCTAATAAGCTATCCCATAGAGATCATAAATATTACTTTGAGATACCTAAAAGATTTGATTATTTCTTGCACAATGAGGAGGGTGACCAGGTAGATTATGATGAAAGTGAAGGTATTAAGATTTACTTCCCATACTAAACCTCCTAAAGAATCAACTAGTACCCAAGAATCATAGTATGAGAGGGTTAAAATTTTTAATAATAGGCTTGAATAAATGGACAAATAATTCCAAGCTAAACTAGATAGGGAAACCCAAAAGGAACAATTAAAGAAAGAAGAGATGGCTAGGTTAAAAGCCCAATAAGAATATTTGTTTTGAGATCACCTTATAAGTATGTAGAGAACCAAGGAATTGAAATCCCTAACACAAAATATATATCCTCTATGGATATGGGTAAATCCATAGTCGTAGAATCCAATGTGACCTCTACTTCATGAATGAAAATAAGGAAAATCATTGATGAAGAACTCATTGAATAGATTGATGAGTTAGTAACATAATATACTAGACAATAAATGCTAGTACGGAAGATCGAGTTGCTTAAAACAAAAAAAGATTTAAGTGAGGAGAAAGAGAGGTTTCCCTACACTAGAATGCATCTATTTATAAGCATCAAGATAACACTAGACCTATTGTGGTTGACCTTCTTACATGATGAGATAATGCTTCCACACAAAAATAAAATATAAATACCAATATACACATCCCTCCATTATCAATACCTTTGAGAATTCCAACTCTTTCTACATCTCAAATTCCTCTTCATGCAAGACCACAACCACTAAATGTTGGATTCACCTGTGGAAAGATAAGTATTGAGAGGGGTGGGGTGAATTAGTACTTCAAATCACTTTTAAAAATTTTTGAACTTCCTTCACTTTTATTTATTGATTACTTAACATTTGCATGCATTACATGAAAATAAATAAAACATATGATAATCAACAACGCACAAGACAATTATTTTGATATCGTAGAAATCCTTCTTAGAGGATAAAAATTATGGTGGGGATGACACCCACAACACTTCACTACTACAGAATAAAGTCTCAATTAGAGATACAATGCTTAGCTATTTATGATAGCTTACCATGTTAAAGGTATTAAATTGGTTAAGAGTTCTAAGACTGCTAAGTCTACTCTGTTAAGAGATTTCACAACTCTAATCTAAGAATTGTAACTGGTTAAAGGATTTACAATTAAGATCTGTTAAGATCTTTTCGGTTAAGAGACTTATACAATTCTGATTAACTTTTAATCAATAATACAAAATATTTGTCAAACATGCATCAAACAATGCTAATCAGACTCTATATGTTGATCGATTCATTACCTCAAACTATGTATTTAGTACACTAATCAATTCAGTACTTGGTAGCTCAATTTTGAATCTGTTCCTTAATACTTTTTTACTTGGTAGCTCACTATTCATTCACCTTTTTCTCTAATATGAAATCTCCAATTTCTTTTCACATACATATTCTACCTTCTTCTCTCTTATAATGATCTTCACACTCTGATTTTCTTATATACAAAATTTAGGCGATGCTAACGTTCTAGAATCTTCATCTTCAAGTGGTGCTAGCATTGGGTACACTTCCAATGTATATGTCATCATTAATTTTCATTGGTTTAACTCACCTTTTAATCCTGTGTAATCATTAGATTTCAATCTCCAATTTTCTATTATACGATATGCTTGAGATTTGTAAACCATTTTCTAATCGGTGTCTAGATTCAATGTACTTAGAATTCATCAGGTGTCAACCTGTTCTGCTCGATAACATGTTTTCTTTAACTCGGTAACTAATTTATCTTCTTAGTTATGTGCTTAGTAGAACATGGTACCCGATGCTTGGTTCTACCTCGCTCAGTGTCTAAACTTTCTTTCTCTTTACCGAAATTCCTTGTTAACTTATTCCTTTTACCGAATGCTTTATTTACCTTACTGGCTCATCTTTTCTTCCTTATCGAATGACTTTGACAAACAAAATAACTTCCTAATAAATAATGAAAAAAAAATTAACTCTTCGGAGTATCAATCTCCCCCTTTGGCATTAGTTTGTTATGTTTGTTAAAAACCTTCAAAATCTTCAAAGTCATAAAACAAAATTATGTCTTTGTCTATTTCTCTTCCTCTGTAAAACTTATTACTCCCCTTGAAGTAATAATTCTAGTACAACTCCATATTATATACATAATTTTATATTTATTCTCCCTTTGTATATCATGATCCAAAATCTTATATGTAATTACCCCTTTTCAACTTAGATGTATATTCCCCCTTTATATACTATTGTATATTCCCCCTTTTTTAACGAAAAATACCAAAAATGCTTATTTATGTTGTATCTGGTTTGGGGATCTTATAAAAAATACCTTTATATTTCTCATGTGCATCCTTCAATGATGCCTTCCAGGTTTCCTGGAGTGTTTTCAATACTATAATATTCTCACTGATATCTGCAATTAGACTAACCATGTTGTCCATGGCATTTACATCTTGTGTTCTCACAAGGTCTTTAGCTTTCTAAATTTGCCTCTATAGTGATTCAATTTTTGGTAGAAAAATTGTTTAAAGTTCTAAGAGTTCCATCCTTATCTGGTTCTCCTCCTTTCTCAGTTCAAATTGCACTCCCATAAAGTTCTTGAGATTCTTGTAATATTATGTTATTATTTTTGGCTCAGTGGAAAAATTTTGAGTTCCTTTTCCACATTCTCATCTTTATCCTTTATCTCCTTTGTAAAATTTGACAATAAACAAATATTTTGGAATATAGAAAGAATGGATTGAAGCTATAGTTCTAATGCATTGATTAACTCAGATGGAGTTACCTTGTCCAATGCTACCAATTGAAGAAATTCTTCAATAACCTTAGTCTCCATGTCTTTCTTGTGAACCTTCATCATGTATTGGGTAGTGTCAGTTCCAGGTTGATTGATTTGAATGACAAGTTCCTTTAACTGACCATATATATCTACCTTCTCATTTATTGTACCATCTAGAATAATCTCATTTAAAATGCTCTTAATCTACTCCAATACATTAGTTTTCTATTTTTTAGCTATAAGCTTGTCTTGGGCATCTTTCCTCTTCAATAGATCATAGAACTCAGAGAGTTCCTTGGGGGTTAGGGTAGTATAGTCAACCTTTGGTATGGCTATAACTTCCTTGATATCTACCTCCTTTTCTATTTTCTTCTTTTTAGAATTACCCTTTGAACTTGGTGCCTTCTTTTCATCAGATTGAGTTGAAGTTGCTTCTATTTTTTCTTCCTTCTCCTTCTCTTTCTTCTTCTCCTCTTGTTTCTTCTCTTGTTTCTTCTCTTCTTGTTTTTCCTCTTTCTTCTCTTGTACCTTTTCTACTTCTATTACCTTTTCTTGTTCATGCTGACCTGTAGTCTTAGTGGGAGTCATCGACTTTGTATTCTGACCTTGAGTAGTGTCTGTCTCTATAGTCTTCTCTTCAATCACTTTTGGTTCATTTTCTTTAGTTGGCTTGGTAGGAGTCTCAACATCTGTAGGTGACACAACAATTACCTCTATTTTTGGAAAGTCCATAACTTGTAAATTTACCAACTCTTTTGTTAGTAACCTTATAGTATTAGAGTCATCTATATCCATGGCTTGTGATTCTATGGCCTCGATAACCATTACATTTTCATCTTCTTTAATTTTTTCATCAGGTTCTTTCTTGGTAATATCTTCCATGATGACTTCTTCCTTATTTGTAATCAATCCAACTGGCTTGGATTTATCCTCTTAAGATGTTATTCCTTCAATTTTCAATTGGTCAATAGAAAAGATCTTCCTCCAAATATCATTGGTATATTTTTGCACTTCTTGCAACTGATCAACCATTCTTCTTAGTGCTCTTCCTTTCACCAAAAATCTTGCTGAGTATTATTTAAGTGTATCTTTTATTCCTTTCTTTGTAATGTCTAGCACTGTGATTTCCGGAGATCTCTCTCTCATCTCCTTTTCAACAACATTTGCATATTTCCATTTGGCATCAATTTTCTTATACAATTCTACTTCTATATAATATTCCACTTCAACTGATGTCAACATGAATTTATGCAATGTGGCAATGATTGTTTCTTCTATTTTATTATTTTCTTCTTTAGTCCTAATGTCATATTTTAATTGTTGCATTACCTTTAGTTCACCATATTTTTCAAGTGTCTTGAGAAGATCGTCAAGACTCTTTAATTTATTTCTCATTGCAACTTTTAATTGTGACAAGTCATCCGAATTAGTGTTACTCTCCTTATCTAACTTCAATTTTCTTCTTGGCCTTTTAGTGGCCTTCTTTTCTTTGACATATGTCTTTATCTTCGTAGGATCAGCTTCTAATTTCTTCTTTCCTCTCAGTGTAGAGGTAGACTGAGTAGATGGTCTTACATTGGCAGGACTGGGGGTTTCCTTCTTGATTCTTATTTTCTTCCCCTTTATTGTTGAAGGGTCGACAACATCTTCATCGGCTTCATCAACATCTACAATACCTAATATATCAATTAATTCACTAATCATTTTACTAGTTTTCCTTATATTATTCGGTATCAATATATGGGTTCTAATTTTCTCCTTCACCTCTTCATAGGTGCCATATCAAGTTGCAGTTCTATCTATTGGCTTCTCCAAAAGTCCTTTTATATGTACAGTGGTTGCATCAATGTTCATTACATAACCCATCGGGGGTAGCCACTCAGTTATAGGCTCTACTTCCTTTATTATACATACATCAGTGTCCACTTCAAAACATAACTCATCCTTAAACTCTTCCACTAACTATGGTGGGATCCTATATCTCTTATGCATCCTAGCTTTAAATATATTGAAATAATAATCCATTATAACATTAAATTTGTCACCCATGCTTTGAATAAAATCACTAATTTGATAAAGTATGGGTTTATCTACACTCCATGTGACTTCACTGACTATTGGAAATGAATTTTGAAAGTAGAAAAAGATACATACCAAAAGTAGACTAAACTTTAGTGTGTTTGACTTTGCCTTCTGAATCGGATTCATATTGTCATCAAGTTGTTTTAATAGAATCTCACACAAGTCAATCTTCATATCCTTCTTTACCATGTTATATGCAATATCTATAGCTCCACAGGGTACACTGTCTACCCGAGATGATTGGAATACCCTATATGATATTATATTAGATGAAAATTTCAATTCAAGATCTTCAACTGTAGAAATTTTCAAACCTCTTCCATCCCATTTAGCTTTGGTCATCTCATAGATTTTGTTCTTGTATGTCTCTTTGTAGGCTCTCGGTCTATCACCGACTAGAAATCTAGTAACAATGTGTAACACATCCTTTGTTATCTTTACGGGCCCATCTAGCCACATGATCCTATCATGAACTCTGCTTAACATAATTCTTATCCACTTATGCTTGAATATCGTCGGTACATACATTGCATGAACCAAACCCTTTGTTTGTACATGTGTGTAATTAATTTTTCAAATTCCCATTTACACACAACTTCATGTATGATGCATCAATCTTAGCTTGACATATATCCTCAATTTGCAATGAATGAAGGCGTGAACGTCTTAAATAAAAATTACTCTTGGCAGGGTTAAGGATAGGGCTCTGATTTTATCAATTTATGCAACAATGGTGGGTGGAAGTTTGTACTTCAGATTGACTGGGTCAATCTTCTCAACTATTATTGGCTTCTTTATCTTAGGTGTCATTTCTAATAAATATATCAAAAAATTCTAGGGTTCAAATAGAATAACAAGTAGAATCTCTTAATTCAGCTTGGTGAACTCTAGAAATACCTTAGATGTCCTTGTAGATGTTCAAAATGCTTGATTGAATGCTCAAAATTATCTCTTTGATCTCGTATCTTTCTCTACTCAAATGTGCTTGCAAGAATCTAACTTAGAAATGATGTATCTTGCCCTTTATTTATAGATTTTCCTTTAGGTTAGGGCTTCCAATGGCTATAAATTCATTTAATGCTTCCTTACCTAACTTTATGTGACCGTTTAACCAAAATATACTTTACTTTACTAGATGCAACAAAATAACTTAAACTCTTCACCAATCAACATATGAAATCACAACTTTATAACTATCATCCAAATGCATCTAGATATGCTGATATGGATCTTTGTACTAATTCTAGGAATCGATTAAAGATAAACTTTAAGTTATCATCTCCTATTCATACCTTGATTGATTAAGTGAAGATAGGTGCACCCGATCCATAGGATGTGGTGGCATCACTAGTTCCCAATTCTGTTCCATCATCTTGTGACTTTCTTCTCCAAGTCGTATTCATCTGTTCTTGAATTTCATCAATATTTGTTGGAGTCTTTTAACTCAGTTTCTCCTTGGTAGAATCCTTATTTTGGTACCTATAGTCCTTAGCTAGGTGAACAACTCTATGGCAATGAAAACAAGCCATTCCAATTTTTATCCTTAATTTCCTATTATTCATTCCATGCATCCTAAAGTAGTTTGCAACAATGTGATCAAATCTTCCACGTGTAGTACAAGAAATCCTTGTAATATAATCTCATGGTATTGTAGTACCTTGTCAATTGTTGTCAACATTCTGTTAGTTAGAGACCCATTTCTCATTTCTTCTTTGTGACGTGTAGTCTCTAGATTTGTGACCATATTTCTTGCATTTCTTATAGTAACCTTCAAACCTTTGTTTCCTTGGAGCATTCACAACTCTTGATCTACTCTCAAATGCCTTATGTCCATACTTATTGCAATTATAACAATGACCTTTAAATTTAGGAGAATTTGGTGGATTACCTCTCTTGCTTCTGTACATGCTAGTTGTATGTCTTGGTTTCCCACAATAATAACATGTAGGCTTCTTGGGCTTCAGTGGGGTAAAAAATTTATCTCGGTTGGTTTCTTGTTTGGAGGACTCATCCTTCTCGTTAGTACTATTTTCATTGAAACTGAGTCCATAGGTGTCATTAGGTTGCCTTTGATTTCTCATTTGTTCATCTAGAATCTTTTGTGATTCTTCATTTCTTTTCAACATTTCATTAGCATGTTTCTCATCTTTCAGATCATTTTTCAAGTGTTCATTCTTAAATCTCAATTCTGCAATCTCACCGAATTTCCTAGCAACATCTTGATTTGCCATAACAAGTTGATCTATCAAGTTATAGTGTGTTTGTGTCAACCTCATGATTTCTCTATCTTTCTCATCAAGTATTGAATTCATTTTCCTTATTTCTTCTTTTGTAGTTATTTTGTCATCTTCAGCTTTTCCCTTTTGTTCCATCATCTCACACATCCTTATCGACTGTGCTTCTTGTTTTCTTTTCAGTGTTTTGACTTGATCAACTAGATTATTATTCTTTTCAGATAGTTCTAATATGAGTGCATCAGATTCATCAGACATGATTCCCTCATATTTTTCTTCAAGTTCCTCAAATTGATCTTGAGTATCTTTTAGTTTTAGTGTAAGCTCTTTCCTTTTGTTGATTGAATGTTTCAACTTTCTTCTTAATTCTTCAATTTTCTCATTAGCCATCTTCAGCTCCAGTTATATACTGTCAATTATTATTTTGTACTTGTATCTTTCCATCCTTCTATATCTTTCCTCTAAAGTGACTAAAATCATTAATAAGAGACTAAGCTCTCATACCAATTGTTGGATTTAGGTGTGGAACGGTAAGTACTAAGAGGGGAGGGGTGAATCAATACTTCAAATCACTTTTAAAATTTTATGAACTTCCTTCAAATTTATTTTCTGATTACTTAACCTTTTCATGTATCACATGAAAATAAATAAAATATATGATAAGCAACAACCCATAGCACAATTATTTTGGTATCGCAGAAATCCTTGTTAGAGGATAAAAATTGGGATGGGGATGACACCCACAACACTTCACTACTACAGAATAAAGTTGCTTGGTTAGAGATACAATGCTTAGATATTTCTAATATCTTACCCTATTAAAGGTATTAACTCGGTTAAGAGTTCTAAGATTGCTAAGTCTACTTGTTAAGAGATTTCACAACTCTAATCTAAGAATTGTACCCGGTTAAAGGATTTACAATAAAGATATGTTAAGATATTCTCACTTAAGAGACTTATACAATTCGGATTAAATTTTAATTAGTAATACAAAATGTTTGTCAAACATGCATCAACAAATTCTATTCATACTCTATATACTCACCAATTCATTACTTCAAACTGTGTATTCATTACACTAATCAATTCAGTACTTGGTAGCTCAATTCTAAATATGTTCCTTAATACTATGTTACTCAGTAGCTTCACTGTTCATTCACAAACTGCTCCGATATGCAATCTCCAATTACTCTTCACATACATATGTTACCTTCTTCTCTCTTACAATGATCTTCACACTCTGATCTTCTTATATACAAAATTTAGGCAGTGTTAGAGGTTCTAGAATCTTCATCTTCAAGCAATGCTAGCATTGGGTATACTTCCAATGTATAATTTTGTTAGGAATAACAATCCACCAATACAACTAAGAGGGGGGGGTGAATCAGTTATATGACAGATTATTAAAATTTAAACATTAAATAGCATCAACACCAAATAGAATGATAACACAATGAATGCCAACATAATAACACAATATTTTGTTGTCGAGGAAACCCTATTAAAGGTAAAACCCCTATGGGAATTAACACCTACTAATGATGTAATGAGAGTATAGTATCATTGTTAGAAGATTATCCCTATTAGGATCTTATTGAAACATTACAGTACATAGTCCCTGTTAAAGGACAAACCCTATTAGGAGTAAAAGAAAAAGAGTAGGCTCACTGCCTAAAGAAGGTTATGTCCACCTCTAGAACTCATTGTTCACAACATAAGTGTATATAAGGAAAATACACAATCCTTGTGAACTTTTTGATAGCAACTCTCTTTTCTTGATCAATTTTTATGAAGTATATAAGATATCCTCTACTCTACATCTAGCAGACAAGCTCGTAGCTTCCACAATCCTCTTTTACATCTCATACATTCTACACATCTTTTCAAAAGAAAAGATCTTACATATATACCTTATTACAAAATAAATGACCAGGTTAGCCAATTAGGCTTTCCTAATAGACAAATGATTACATAAATCCTTGCTAAGATACACACAATATCTATAACAAGTATACAATAATTAAAATTTAATAATTAAGATCCAATATGCGTAATGTTAGGATTGAGTAATACTGAGAGGGGGTTGAATTAGTATTACAAAACTTTATTTGCAACTTTAAACAATTATAAATAATCCAAATTAATGTAGAAATGAAAAGAGCATATAAGTATAACACATTACTCATGACACCATGATTTGTTCTTGAGGAAACCCTGGTGGGGACGATACCCACAAATATGCACTAAAGTATAATGTCCCTATTAAGAGATCTAGCCCTGTTAGGAGATGATTGTTACATAGTACATTTCCTTGCTAGAGGATTACAAAAACTCTATTAGGGGCATACAAAACACCTAGTTAAAGGTGGTGAGCACACTGCTCTTACAATCAATACTGTCCCAAAATAGTTCACAAAAGGGGAACAATACAAGCACTTATCTTACTTAGATAGTTCTAGTTGTAGCTCTGCCTCCTACTAATCTCACATCTAACTTATGCTATCTTTTTCACAAACTTATCATATATCACACACACCTTCTTTCACAAGAGAAATCTATATTTATACACCATTAACCTTCTAGTCAGCTCCACAAATGTCGTACTAAAACTTGTGCAAATGATATATATGGAGTCAGCGCTCTTATATTACCAAAGAGTTGACACTATACTTTATTTACATGACTTAGCATGTTATCATATCCATCATGCTTTCCTTAATTATCAAAACTGTTCATGTACCCTGATATACTACTTTACTGTCTTCGTATACCTTCCGAACATTGTATCTCATACACCAGCTATCCAAAACTTATGTGATATTAACTAAAGCATTTACATATACCAAAAGACCTCTAGTTAACTTCACAAGCCATAATACCTTGTATGTCTCCATCGCTATCCAAAACTGTGGCATCATACCCTATTTTCCTGATTCTGGAGTTAGTCATTTTCATGACTGTGAATCCAATGGCAATCTCCACAACATGCGATCGTACTTATCATAAGTGTTTCCATAAATGACAACCCTTAGAGGTTTTCCAGTACTCCAAATCATCACATGCCAACAATCTCTCCCTTTGGCATTGATGACAACACTTAGAAAAATGACTAAGTGTCACATAGCACTTCTCTTCTTTTCCTTCTCTTTTTCTTCCTCTCCCTTTGTCATCAATGGCAAAGGTTAATCTCAAAATTTCAAAACTGAAGCATAGGTGGTCTAGTTTTTGCTTACCAGATTTAAGACATCATGGAAAGATGTTTCCAAGGTCTTCAGCTCCTCAGCCCATGAACTTATCAATAGCTCACTAACATGGATTAACCCGTTTAGTGCATATGATACTGTCTCTACTTCTTTAAGCTTAGTGAGAGTAGATATTGTCATTGAACTTTCAACCTTTATCATCTTAGAGAGATGAGTCTCCAATATTGAGAGCTTGGGAGTTAATAGGTGTCTTAGCACACCAAATCTGTTAGAAACTCTCCCTTTCTCCATTTCCAGTATCCTTATTTTCTCTAGTAATCTGGATGTCTTCTTGTCAATTTCTTCCACAGTTTGTGAAGATGACTCACAACTATCCATTATTCTATCAAGACTGACCCTGTCTTTTGCTATAGCCTCCTCTACATTTTTCAAATATCTACAAGGATTTATGCAATGGCTATAGAGTTTTCTGCCTTGTGCCACACAGCTCTTGGCTTTAAGAGTGGTAGCCTTAAGAATGTCTAAGTCCCATGAGATGGACTTATGAATTTCGCTTAACTTCTTCTCTAAAAAGTTTCTTTCAGCCTTCTCCTCTGCTATTTTTAGCAATGAGTCAAAGTGACCATCAAAGCTATCTAGTGCTATACTGAGATTCTCAGTTTCATCCTTTCCTTTTAGGATAAGTGGAGAGGGTAGTAGCATGTTTACTATTTCTACTACCCTGCCCATTATCTTGGCTCTTTTGTCTCCTTTATGGACTGATCTCTCCTTAGCTTTATCAAATGCCATGAATGAGAGTCTCATCAGTTCATCTTCATCCATGATGTCCACATCAGAACTTACTAGTTTGGCAACACTTGCCAATAATAGAGATGAATCGAGACTGATTCTGGTGGTCTCCTCTGCCTTCGGTTATTTTTCTTGATGTTCTTCTTGGTGTAACTCCTTCTCTTGTACTTGTTCTACTTTTTTTTTCATCTGATTTCCTCTCTTCTATTTGTCCCTAGTCTTCAACTTCCATTGCACTATCCATCTTGTCCATGAATGGATCATGTATATCCTGCAAAGTGTCAAGGCTAATAGGCACACCAGTGACAAAGAAGTCTGGTTGCAAGTTATCTTGACCACTCTTATCCACTATTTGTGAAATCTCTCCAAAGCCTAAGGACATAGGTTTATCAATTTTAGGCGATGACTCCCTTTTAGGCATGTTTTGCATTAAAACTTCATCTAATGCCTTTTGGGTATCTTCAATTACTTCATCATATCTTCTAGCCATGATTTTGACTAGTCTAGTCTTTTTTCTTAAAAGAGGTTTTAGTGTTTTTATGATTCTTTCTCTTTCTTGGATAGACACAATAGGAAACACATCATCAATTATTCTATTTCTTATGTTCTCATCCTCTGAATGTGCTAACTATTTTTTGATCTCTAGCTTGTTGTATAGTTCTTTGGGAACACTAGATTCAACTTCCAAAAATTTCTTTTTGAAAACTAACAAATGCTCAATGATAGTGTCTTTAATGATCGCTTGATCCTTAGGGCTATATCTTTCATAGTATCTTTTTATAGATGTCAAATTTCCATCTTTGATAACCCTCTTCTATACTGATTTCATATCAAGTTTCCACAAGGTTTGTAGATTCTTTTGAACCATTTCCTCTTCCTCCTTTTCTGTACCTTTTTCTTCCTTTTTCTTCCTCTTTACCTCTGTTTCTTTTTCTTTTGGGCTAACATTCCTAGATGATCTTCTAAGAAACTCTATAGTCATAGTTTCATGTGTTTCTTTCTTTTGGAGATTTCATAAATCAATGAAACCCTGATTAAAGGGAAAATCCTGGTGGGGATGGTACCCAAAAATATGCACTAAAGTATAATGTCCCTGTTAAGAGATCTAGCCCTATTAGGAGCTGATTGTTACATAGTACATTTCCTTGCTAGAGGATTACAAAAACTCTATTAGGGGCATACAAAACACCTAGTTAAAGGTGGTGAGCACACTACTCTTACAATCAATACTGTCCCAAAATAGTTCACAAAAGGGGAACAATACAAGCACTTATCTTGCTTAGATAGTTCCAGTTATAGGTCTTCCTCCTACTAATCTCGCATCTAACTTCTGCTATCTTTTTTGCAAACTTATCATATATCACATACACCTTCTTTCACAAGAGCAATCTATATTTATACACCATTAGCCTTCCAGTCGGCTCCACAAATGTTGTACTAAAACTATGCAAATGATATATATGGAGTTAGCACTCTTATATTACCAAAGAGTCAGAACTATACTTTATTTACATGACTTAGCACATTATCATATCCATCATGCTTTCCTTAATTATCGCAACTGTTCATGTACCCTGATATATTGCTTTACTATCTTCGCATACCTTCCAAACATTGTATCTCATACACCAGCTATCCAAAACTTATGTGATCTTAACTAAAGCATTTACATATACCAAAAGACCTCCAATTAACTTCACAAGCCATAATACCTTGTATGTCTCCATCGCTATCCAAAACTGTGGTACTATACCCTATTTTCTTGATTTTGGACTGTCATTTTCATGATTGTGAATCCAGTGGTAATCTCCACAACATCTGATCATACTTATCATAAGTGTTGCCATAAATTACAACCCTTAGAGGATTTCTAGTACTCCAAATCATCACATGCCAACATGTAATCCATGCTTGCAATCCATAATACACGCTACAATTCTGAAGTTGGCCCCAGACAGGTCTCCTCTAGTACACATGTCATAGTTGATGTCATCATGCATCCCATGACTTGATAAGATCAATGAAAATTCCTCAGTGTATTATATGATATCCATTAAGCTTACGTACACTAAATCCATATCGCTTCTAAGATATACTCAAAGCATAGAGACTTACTCTGTCAATCTTCCACTATCACAGTCCAGTAACAAGTCTTCACAAAATCTTCTATAACTCAACCAATATGCAATATTACATCATGCAATCTTAGATATAAGATCACGACACCTTCTTGTACACACAACTATGTTCACACATTCTGAATCATTTGTACAGAATTTGTACACTGTAATAACCAGTCTTTTCTCTCCATATAAACATATGTTGACATTAGTGACAAAACATGAATGACAACAATAGTAATTCCTACATCACTCAATCAACATCATCCAAAAATCTCCCCAATGCATTAGCAATATCAAATAATCTCCCCCTTTGGCATTGATGGCAACATATGGGAAAATCCATCAACCCAAAAATTATTCTCTCAATATCCTCAACATAATCTCAAATAGTGAACTCTTCTCCATAGTATCTCTCCTTATATAGAAAGTATTTTCACATAGTCTCTTTCCCCCTTTGACAAAAATGGAAAAGGGTGACATAAGTCATCATTTGTCTTCATCAATTAGGTGTTGAATCACCCAAATATATTTTTTAGGCCTTCAACGATAGGGCTATGAAAACCTCTGGACTGATGCATCCTTGCATCATTTAATTCTTACTAGGAGGGGCTTGCACCCCAAGCATACCTCTGAGATACTCAAAGGCATGTTTTGGAAACAACTCGGTAAAGATGTATCCTATATATTCTTTTGTTCCAATGTATTCCAACCTTATTTCTTTCTCTACTACCTTATCTCTCAAGAAGTGATATTTAATAGAAATATGCTTAGTTTTAGAATGCATCACAGGATTCTTTGACATATTTACTATACTGGTGTTATCACAATGGATAACCACTGGTTCAAAAAAATTTATTCCAATATCTTTCAGTATTTGTTTCATCCAAACCATTTGAGTGCGGTTAATAGCAGCAATAACATACTCAGATTCACTAGTAGATTGAGCTATACAATCTTGCTTTTTACTTAACCATGAAACCAAATTTTTCCCAAGGAAAAATGCACCTCCACTAGTACTCTTCCTATCATCATTTTTATCATACCATAAGCCATATTCTATTGTTCCTTTCAAATATCTAAATATCCTTTTTATAGTAGCCATGCATGTCTCTTTAGGATCTACCTAATATCTAGCCACAATTCCAACAACATTAGCAATATCTGGTCTAGAGTGAGTCACATATTGTAATACACCAACCATTGATCTATACTTGGTCTGAAAAACACACTTGGTTTGATCATTATTTGTCAGTTTATGTCCAGTCACCATGGGTGTATCAATAGGTTTACAATCTTCCATTCCAAACTTTTTTAACATTTCTTTAAGATACTTAGTTTGAGAAATAAAAATTCCATTCTTGCTCTGATTAATTTGCAGTCCAAGAAAGAATTTCATTTCTCCTATCATGGACATCTCAAACTCATTTTCCATTTTTTTAGAAAATTTCTTACAAATTTCATCATTGCCTCCAAAGATAATATCATCAACAAAAACTTCTATTATCAGAATTCCATCTTCACTAGTTCTTAAATACAAGTTACTGTCAGTATTACCTTTTCTGAATCCAAGGTGAAGTAAGTACTTGTCCAACCTTGCATACCAAGCCCTTGGTGCTTGCTTCAGTCCATACAGTGCCTTCTTCAACTTGCATACCATGTCTTCATCTTCGGTTAGAGAAAATCCATCAGGTTGTTCTATATATACCTCCTCTTCAAGATCCCCATTTAGAAATGCAGATTTTACATCTGTTTGATATACCTTGAAGTCTTTATGTGTAGCATAGGCCAGAAATAGTCTCACAGCTTCTATCCTAGCAACACGAGTGAATTTCTCTTCAAAATCTATGCCTTCTTGTTGTGAATAGCCTTTGCATACCAATCTTTCTTTGTTTCTTACAACAATTCCTTCTTCATTCATTTTGTTTTTGAAAACCCACTTAGTTGATATTACATTTTTTTTTTAGGTCTAGGAACCAATTCACAAGTGTTATTTTTATTTATTTGATCTAATTCTTCCTACATAGCTTTGATCCAAGATTCATCTCTACAAGCTTCATCAGTAGTCTTTGGTTCAACTTGAGAAATCAAACAAATTTCTTCCCTTGTCTTTGATCTCATCATTATTCCTTGACTTGCATTACCAATAATTTGATTTTCTGGATGATCTTTCTTAACATACCTCAGAGTCTTAGGAATCTCAGTAGCCTCATTTGTGTCATCATCACAAATCTCATTTTCACATTCAGTTTCAACACGTTCTTCTTCTTCTATAGTAGTGACCTCCTTGATCTTGTATTCTAATTATAGTCATA
This sequence comes from Chamaecyparis obtusa, assembly GCA_027943335.1. NCBI lineage: Eukaryota > Viridiplantae > Streptophyta > Pinopsida > Cupressales > Cupressaceae > Chamaecyparis > Chamaecyparis obtusa. Next base: position 758,543 of record BSBK01006199.1, on the reverse strand, counting down.
CATTCTCTCTTGTATCTAAAACCTTTCATCTATCTTCACATTATTAAGTTCAATCATCTTTCTCAATCTCATATTAAAACATTTGTAAGCCTTGATTTTAGTAGAATAGCCAAGAAAAATTCCTTCATCACTTCTAGCATCAAATTTCCCTATTTCATCATCTCTTTTGATATAGCATTTACTACCAAATATTATAAAATATTTTACAGTAGGAGTATGATTAAACCATAATTTATAAGGATTATTACTTTTACCTTCTCTGATTTTAATTATGTTCAATGTGTATATTGTTGTCCCAACAACTTCTCTCTAATGTATATGAGATACATTTCCTTCTAGCAACATTGTCCTAGCAGGATCCAATATTGTTTTGTTTCTTCACTCTGCTATCCCATTTTGTTGTGGAGTCCTAGGAGAGGATGTATGTCTTTGTATTCCATGTTCTTCGCAATATGAATTGAATAGATCTAAATTAAATTCTCCACCTCTGTCTAATCTCAAACATTTTATCTTTAAGCCTAATTCATTTTCTACTTTTTCTTTGAACAACTTGAGTTTGTCAAATGCTTCTGATTTCTCTTTCAAGTAAGTGATCCATGTCATTCTATAAATGTCATCAACAAAAATTATAAAGTACCTTTCACCATAGTATGATCTTGTCCTTGTAGGTCCACATAGGTTTGTATGTACTAGATCCAACTTTCCTTTTGTTGTATATGATTTACTTTTATAACTGCTTCTAGTCTACTTTCCCATAACACAGTCTCTACACATAGTGTTAGATGGTTTTACAAAAATTGGTAGGTCTCTTACTGCATTCGTCAAGCTTGCCTTCACAATATTATCAAAATTGACATGACAAAACCTTATGTGCCATAACCAACTGTCATCTATCTTCGCAACAAAACAAGAAGCTTCAGATGTATTTAACTCAAATACATTACCTCTAGATTTAGTACAGTTGCAATCAAGTTTCCTATCTTAATTCTGATAAAACATTTCCCATCAATGAATTTCAGTTGATAACCTTTGTCCATCAGTTGTCCAACACTCAACAAGTTATGCTTAAGTCCATCAACAAGTAGTACATTGTCAGTATTAGTTTTTCCATCCAATGAAATAGATCCCACTATGATAAGCTTAGGAATATTGTCTCTGAATCTTACAACACCACTGTCATACTTCATTAGTTTAACAAACTTTTTTTTGTCTCCAATCATATGATGTGAGCAACCACGGTCTATAACCCATTTAGATTTCTTATCAACATGTGATACTAAATCTTTTTCCTCATGTACTAGTTTTTCATCTTTAATAGCAATAAATCCAATCTCCTCATAATCAAAATCATCATCATTAGAAATACCTTCACTAGAATAATAAAATTCCTTTTATTTTGAATACTTAGGCTTGAAAAACTTAGGTTTGTGCTTAGGAACTCTTGTAGGACATCTAGATGCAAAGTGACCTATCTTATTGCATGAAAAAAATTTCAAAGGTAACTTTCCTTCAAATTCACCCTTACCTCTTTTTTCTCTTCTAGTGATCAGGACAACAAGTTCATCTAGATTTCTTTCTTCTTCTTGTATCTATTCTCATTCATCAACATACTCACCAAGCTCTTCCTTCATATTACCACTGTTGGAGCTCACAATTCCAGATATTATATTCTTGTGTGTAGATGCCTTAAATGATGTTTCAACTTTAGGTAAAGAATCTCCCAATTCTATAGCTTCAAAGGTAGTTAGCTTTGCAATCAACATTTCTCTGCTAAAGTTTGCATTCAAAGGTATAATCTCTTCTATAGCCTAAAATTTGGTCTTGTAAATAGGTTTCAATGATCTAAGGATCTTTGCAATGACTTATTCCTCTTCATAAGTGCCTCTGGAATTTTTGATTCCAATCACAACCTCTGTAACTCTTTATACATAAGCCCTAATATTTTCATCATCCTTCATTTTCAACTTCTCCATTCTTATTTTCTAGTTCTGTAATTTTGCTTACTTAGTAAACTTGTCTCCTTCATACAATGCTTCTAATCTGACCCAAATTTTGTGTTCTGAATCTAGATCTTTCACCTTAGTAAATTCTTCTTCAGAGAGTGCACTGATTAGTGCTTCCCTTGTGACCATGTTATAAGAAAATGTCTTCTTTTCTTGATCAGTAGCTTTGTCTAATTCATTCTCAATCTTCATGGTTATCTCATTCTTTGTAATCATCCAATAGTCAATACCCAAACATAGCAAATGAGTTCGTATCTTGTTCTTCCAACTGTCAAAGTTTTTAGGATAAAATTTTGGACTATCCTTCCTATAGAATTCCATTTCCAAGATCGCCTCAAGATGTTAAGCTTTCTCTCTAAGGACTAGTTGCTCTGATACCAATTGTTAGGAATAACAGTCCACCAATACAACTGAGAGGGGGGGTGAATCAGTTGTATGGTAGATTATTAAACTTTAAACTTTAAATAGAAGCACCACCAAATAGAATGATAACACAATGATTTCCAACACAATAACATAATTTTTTTTGTCGAGGAAACCCTGTTAACGATAAAACCCCAGTGGGAATTAACACCCACTAATGATGTAATGAGAGTATAATATCCTTGTTGGAAGATTATCCATATTAGGAGCTTATTGAAACATTATAGTACACAGTCCTTGTTAAAGGATAGACCCTGTTAGGAGTAAAAAAAGAGAGTAGGCTCACTACCCAAGCTCACTACCCAAAGAAGGTTATGTCCACCTCCAGAACTCATTGTTCGCAACAGAAGTGTATATAAGAAAAATACATAGTCCTGGTGAACTTTATGATAGTAATTATCTTTTCTTGATCAATTTTGATGAAGTATATAAGATATCCTTTGGTCTACATCCAACAGACAAGCTCACAACTTCCACAATCCTCTTTTACATCCCATACATTCTACACATCTTTTCAAAAGAAAAGATCTTACATATATACCCTATTACAAAATTAATGATCAAGTCAGCCAATTAGGCTTTCCTAATATACAAATGATTACATAACTCATTGCTAAGATACACATGGTATCTATAACAAGTATACAATAATTACAATTTAATAATTAAGATCCAATATTCGTAAACCATGCTTGCAATCCATAATACACGCTACAATTTTGAAGTTGGCCCTAGACAAGTCTCCTCCAGAACAAACACCACAACTAATGTCATCATGCATCCCATGACTTGCTAAGATCAACAAACATTCCTCAATGTATTATATGACATCCCTTAAGCTCACGTACACTGGATCCACATCACTTGTAAGCTATACTCAAAACACAAAGACTTACTCTATCAATCTTCCATTGTCACAGTCCAGTAACCAATCTTCACCAAATCTTCTATAACTCAACCAATATGCAATATTACATCATGCAATCTTAGATATAAGATCATAATACCTTCCTATACACACAACTATATTCACACATTCTGAATCATCTGTATGACATCCGTACACTGTAATAACTAGTTTTTTCTCTCCATAGAAACATATGTTGACATCAGTGACAAAACATGAATGACAACAGTAGTAATTCCTACATCACTTAATTAGGATAAGATAGTGACTAAACATATTAAATGCATCTGCAACATCCAACAATCTCCCCCATGCATTAGCAATATCCAACAATTTCATCCTTAATTTTCATTGGTTGAACTCACCTTGTAATCATGTGTAATCATTAGATTTCAATATCCAATGTTCTATTATATGATTTCCTTGAGATTTGTAAACTATTTTCTAATCAGTTTCCATGTCCAATGTACTTATAATTCATCTGGTGTTAGTTTGTTCTACTCGGCAACATGTTTTCTTTAACTTAGTAACTGATTTCTCTTCTTGGTTATGTGCTCAGTAGAACATGGTGCCCGATGCTTAGTTCTGCCTTGCTTAGTGTCTAAACTTTCTTTCTCTTTACCAAAATTCCTTGTTAACTTATTCCTTTTACCAAATATTTTCTTTACCTTACTGACTCATCTTTTATTCCTTACTGAATGACTTTGACAAACATAATGACTTCCTTATAACTAATGACAACAAAATTAACTCTTAGGAGTATCACTAAATGCCCCATAGGATCAAATATTATTGGCATTATGATGAATTTGATCAAGTCCTAGGTGCTTGTAGTGTGTTTTTTTGTTGTCATTATTAGAAAAAAAGTGTATTAAGAAAGCCATATCAGATATACTAGTGGTGAAAGTGATTGCACAAGGATTTTTCTAAGTATCTAGTGAATCATTGATAATCCAATCAATATTGATAAATTCAATGTGCGATGATAATCTTGAGGATTCAGATGGTGTGATCAGTTAGGAAGTGTCTACAAAGTCATGTTTAACTACATCTATGATCACTTAAGTAGATTCAACGTACATGTAGAGATTTGAGGCAAGTAGTAGTGATATCGGCAAGAACAATGAACAGTTTGAGTACAGTTTGATAAATCAATTCAGTGATGAAGTCAAAGTCAAAGACTGATCAATTTGAGTGTTGAATTATTTAGGGACAACATTGAGGATTTTAAGTTGGTACATTGGTGCACTTGCTCATATAATTTTAAGTGAATTTAAGGTCAACTCAAGTAATACATTTTAGGGTTATTCCATCGACTTAAAGCTTTATATAAGGATTGAATTTTTGTGATGCAATGATTGCAATCGATGGAGGTGGTTGAGAAGTTAGAGAAGAAGTGTTAGAGAAATTAGAGTAGCATATTTGAGTAGAATAGTGGATCTTCTAGACAGAAAGTGCTACATTCAAATCACTTATTTGAGTTTCTTACTCAAGGCAAGTTCTAACAAGCTTGCGATCAAAATCCTTTAACAAGGTTACTCCTAAGAGGGTATGTAGGATCCTAACATGTATAAAGATTAAATCCTTTAATAGGGTGAATCTTAGGAGTTTTAAATCTCTTAATTGAGTATTTCTTAACTAGACTATTGTAATAACCTTAATCAGATTATAGATACTCTTAACCAAGTATACCCCTAATAGGGTGATGTAATCTTTTTAACGGGGAAAATCTTATTGCTGCAGTATTGATATTTGTGGGTGATAATTCCCACTATGGTTTTTCCCTTTAACAAGGGTTTCCACGTAAAAAATATTGGTGTCCTTGTGTTGATTATTTGTGGATGGTTTATTTTCTTTACTTTTATGTGGTGATTTCATTTGCAAGTTGGTTAATTTGCAAGTTGTTTAAGAATGTTTTAAGATTTGTGGTTGTACTAATTCACCCTCCTTCCCCCCCTCTTAGTGCATTATAAGACTAACAATTGGTATCAGAGACAAGTTCCCTTGAAGAAGCCTAATAGCTTGCGAAAGATCCTTAAGGCAGGCGTGGAGAGTTTGAGATATCAAAGGTAGCTTGAAAGACAAGTTGCATAGGCTAAAGAATTTATTGAAAATTTGAAAGATTAGCTCAAGCTATCAAGAGCCAAGAGATAAGAACTTGTTAAAAAAATGAGTGAAAGACAAGATCTCATTAAAAAACTATCTGAAGGTAGTGGATTTGAGAAATCTCAAGCATCTTTGGAAGAATTGTCTCAAGAGAATGAGCAGCTTCATAAAAATAATAAGAACATAAAAAGAGTGTTAGAATCTTTGTCAATTAGAATTGGTGAAGAAATGGAGGAAAGGAAGGCAACATAAGAAAATAAATTGTAGATGAAGCCCTAAAAGATAAGTTGGATGATTTATTCAAATATAAATAAGAGGTTGGTACATTGCATGCACATCTACATGAGACAAATGAAGAGAATCAAGAATATTTAAGGGAGAATAAAAATATGAGAAAAGAAAATGAGCAATTAAAATGTGAGTTGAAGGCTGCAAATGATTTACTCAAGAAATTTATGAAATTTTTGCAAAACTTGATGAACAACTCAAGAATCAGAGGATGCATGGAGAGAGTCATGGTTTAGGCTACACCAGTTATGAGGTTGGTAAATCTTCAAGTACCAAAAAGACCAATCAAGATGTAAAGTTTGCACCTAAGGTGAATCAAAGAAAATATAGTAAGAGATCTTATAAACCAGTTTGTTTCAATTTCCATAAGGTTGGACATACTACTAATGTATGTAAGAAAAATATGAGATCTAGTCTTTCAAGTATTAGATTTAATGCTAGACCAAAAACTTTTCATGGTTATTGTTACAATTGCAACATATATGGTCATGGAGCTAATGAGTACACGACAAGGGTGATTAATCATTGGTTACAAGTGAAATGACTAAGTACTTATTATAATGAGAGTCAGTGGAATGTTACATGCTCACATTATCATAATTTTGGTCACATGGTGATTAACTAAAGATTGAGGAATAATAGAGGAAATGAAGGACCTTGGAGATCAATTGGAATGACATGTTTTCACTCTCACAAGATTGGACACGTTACAAGGTTTTGTAGAGAAAGGAACAACAAGGTGAACCAACTGGTTAATCAATAAAACAAGAAAAAGGGAATTTAGATTGTGAATTTTGAAGAGACCAAGCATCAGATGAGTAAGATTTGGGAAAAGAAGAGAGAAATAAAATCTTTAGTGGATTCTACATCTTCACCAAGTGGGGAGAACTATTCATCTAACTAAGATATCATTGGCTTCAGAGGAGAAAAACATTGTCAAATCTATCTTAGCACCCTCTAGATAAATGTGTAGTAAGTTCTATCTGAATATTTAGATTTATTTGGTTGTTTTGATGTATGGTATAGAGTTTTGTTGAACTGCATGAAGTTTTGATTGATCGCTAACAATATCTTTGAAGGTATATATTGTTTTCTATCAACCAGTAATGCAACTAATGCATATGTGTGAAAGTTGATAAAAGGTGTCTTAGGTCTCATTATGCACTTATGCATTCAAGAGTAGACACAAAGTTACAAAAGTGAAGGTTGAGTAGTCTGACAACATTCAAGGTGACCGATTGAAGAATTTGCAATGATTGTGTGAAAGGAACAACAAGGGTTTGAAAGTTTCATCTTGCGGTGATTGAAAAGATAATTATTTTAATTTTTTAGCTTTAATTTTTTTCTTGCAAGATGGATATACTGATTATTGTAGATATTATTGAGGGGCCAAGGCCTAAATTCAAGAAAAATCCATTTAATTTGATTGAAGATGATCCAAAGGGTTCCATATCAAGTGTTCCCTATGGCATGATGCATATTGAATATGTGAGATCATACATTCACTATAAGTTTATAGATTTAGGCTCCTCTCATATTTTCAATCAGTATATGGAGTCCTATAACAATTTGGTATTGAAGGAAAAACACAAGTAGTTGTAGATAAGGGTTTCACTCATGCGATCAACTTCCTTGATGATTTTGAGGAGGAGAAAGTCATATATGTGTTGATTTGTGTACATGACAAGTTTATGTGGCTTGATCATCTATATAAGATAACTAAGGAGACCATTTACAGAGTTATAGGATTATGTGTTATCGGTGAAGTACCTCAACTTAGGTCAATCCCATAGGATATAGTAACATAGTTAACTAAAGCAAGTTGGGATAAGAGGGCAATGAAATTAAATGATATCCCTGACCTGAACATGATATTTGCATCCTTGGTAATTGTCTATAAAGTCTATCACTTCAACAGGTGCAATAGTGTGCCTCATGTTGCAATACACACTACATAAAGGATGATAAAAGAATATGTAGAATATGATTTATGTGAGGCGATGAGGAGTTAGTTATTTCTAAAAATGGAAAAGATAAAAAAGGATAAAAGATTAGTATTCAAATTCATCCAACTACATGGGTATATTCTTCTATTTCCCAAATTACTTTCCTGGTATTGGAAATATCACATGGTCTAAGGACTAACTAGATATCATACAACTAAAGAACTGCATAATGATTCTTGCTAATGAGTTTACAAAAAAATTATGGGGATACTTCAAGGTTTTTCAAAAGAAAATGCATCAGAGGCAAAGAATCCCTATAGATTTTATGGAAAGTATGAAAATGACATCTGCTTCATGGTGGATATTGATACTTGTCAAATAGAGGAAGTGGTGCCCAGGACCTCATCGGCCGTGTCTATGGGTTACGAGGTAGAATAAGACCTAGTGATATTACATTTTGATGAACTACTAAAGAAGGCAATAGATCCTAACACTCTCAAGTTTGGTACATGCAAGGAGAAGTTCCTCAAAGTTTCTGACAAGATAAATGCACCAATGATTGAGAAGAAAATAAGAAATGAGGTTGAAAATTTTTCTCTAAATAAAGGTTTCACACATGAAGCCATTAACAAGGAATGAGAAAGACATGTTGCAGATAAGGCTAGAACACCTAAAATGACAACAAGAGCTAGAGATGAAGATGTAGAAGGTATCTCTTCTACAACTAGTACTACCTATATGCACCCTAAAATGGTCACCTAGACTATGGGCCCCCATTCTTCAATTTATAAAATGATGGAACCAATTTATCAATTTCTTGAATCAATGCCTTGCAATATTTTCAATTCAAATCAATTTCCTTGATCAAATCGTAATTAATTTAATTATTTCAATTTTTCCTAAAGTTTGATCATTTTATCGAAACATGCTCCATTTTAATGAAATAAAAGAAAATATTTTAAATAAATAATAAAATCCCCACTTAAATCTCTTTTCATGATGAAATAGGAAATAAAACAAATAAATAAATAAATAAAAATCCCTTTTTCTCTACACTTTAAAGGCGCATATTTCTAAGTGGTGGGCATTTTCATCTTTTTGCCTCTTAACCATGTCCATTGATTTTTCCTCTTAATCTCTACCGTCCATTTCTCTTTAAAAGGAGCCCTCTCCTTCTCATTTAAGGATCAAGATTTTTATGTATTGTTATGTTGCAGGTTTGGAGAGCGATTTTGGAGGAGAGTTTGAGCATTTGAGCTTGAACATTGTAACTTCTCTTTTCTTTTCTTCTTCTCTCATGCTTCCATGGCAATCCATTTAGATTACTATTGCACTTGCATATTAGATTAGATTCATATTTCATTTCATAGAATAATCTTTCATAAGAATTTCTTTTCATAGATTAGTTTGCTTTCATGCATTGTTATCATATATAATAACTTCAATTTTCATTTGCATGCATACTTGATGATCATGGAGACTAGCATTCTTACTTTTCCCCTTTGAATCTCTTATTTTATGGTGTACCTGTATGGGCACAAACTAGGTCTAAACTGAGGGCCTCCATTACAAACCCTTGCACTCCATGAATAGAGAGCTATGAGTTGCCATTTGAGACCTCATTCTTGAGAAATCTTGGATATAATGACTCATAGAAGTGTGTCAACATTTTAGCACACATTTTTGGTGCCTATCGTGGGGCAAAACATTCAACTTCTGGTCTCATTTTATTTTATTTTATGCCTATTTTTGTTCATTGTCTGTACTTTCATATGTCTCTAGTATAGATCCTCGTATGAAGTTTCTCATTGTATCATGCAAAGTTATGCTGGCATTAGCACTTTCACGCACGACAGAGGTGTTTTCTTGTGTGGGTCAGTGTACTTTCTCACGCAGGACTAGGTATTTTCTTGCGCAAAACCCTGACAACAAAGACCTAAAAATTTGCAAATTTATACTTTTTGCTTGTTTTTTCTGACATTTAATGGTTGCTGTGATTATTTTCCCTGATTCTATTTTTTGAGGCAGCATTAATAGTGGGTTGCATTGCTTTGGACTTGAGGTATTTTCTTGCATCTCTATAACACTTGGATTTTGGAAATAAAAAATGAACCTCTCATGTGTTTGGCTTAAGTGTTTCTTGCTTTCATATATCACATTTCATTTTTTTCTCTAAAGGAAGGATTGAATCTAGATTTCTTTCTTGCATATATGTTTCACATAGTAATTAGGCCCTATGAACACTATTTTTGGTGTTCTTGAGAGAGTGGACTTCATTCGCTTGTCTTACATGCAAAGCTCTTCTTGATGATAGAACCCCTTGTAGGTAGGGAAGGACTTGCTATTATCTCATGGTTTTACTTGGTTTAGCCTTCAACATTTTATGGTACATTCTCTTTTGGTCCCATTTAGAGAGATCAATAGTCATTGTTGTTGGCATACAAACCTTGGTTTGGTCTTCAACTTTTGATGGTACGTTCTTCCTTGGTCCCACTTAGAGAGATCGGTAGTCATTGTTGTTGACATACAAACCTTGATGAGGTGATTGCAACTTAGCATGTCAATGAATCTATTTTCTATGTTTGGGTGAGGTAAAGAGGTTAGAGGATTATACTCTATTCCCTTTTGGGCACATCAGAAACTCAAAACCCTTGAATCCGAGCTAAGTCCCCATGTGGTCCATTTTGTGAGTCTTCCTTGTTAGAGAGGGTTAACCATAGTGGAATCTCCCTTTATTGGGTAAACCATGTGGATGGAACCTCAAGCGGTATTAGCCATTCTTGTCATGGTAGCAACAACTGCTATATAAATGTCCTTGTGGAAGAAATCTCCACAGGTGTGGTCTCTTGTTGGACTGTTAGATCTCTTCAGCATCTCTAATTGATTAAATTCTCAGAATGTGGCAAAACCTTGGTGCACCTGGATTGGAGTTCCCCCACTTGAGATTGCAAAAGTTGTAGAGTTGACCATTACTACGAACCATGGTGCAACCAACTTTTTATTTTCTAGGACTATGTGCGTGACTGCAAAACATTTTGGGAACATACACAAGTGGAATTCTTAGGGAGTAGAATAATATGTCACTATTCTTGTTTATGTGCAAGGTTGCTCTGTCCCTTGCTCATTGTTTGAAGGCAATTGTTTGCTTGAACTCCCTGATTGCTGTCTTGTGTGCTTGATTAATGATAAAAATCTGATTAATGCATCTAGTTGGTCATTTAAAATGAACAAAAACTGAGTTCTCGAGTTGAAAACTTTCTATCAAGTGGTTTGATTCTATTTTTTCACCTAGTTCTATGTACACTCTCGTGTGAAACTTGCATTTTCTCGCCCGAATTATGCACTTTCTCGCACGGGATTTCACATCCTCACGTGAAGTTTCTCTACAGTATTGTCAGAGACTTATGTTAGTTTTTTTTAATCTAATTTGATGTTTCTTCACGTGAGCCTGACATATTCTCACATGAGCCCTGACATTTCTTCACATGGGACTGCATTTCCTCACACGAAACTGTTCCACAATTGTCAGAACAGTGAGTTGTTTCTTGTTTACTAGCTATCTTTTCACCTGATCTGGTTCTTGTTTATGGTCTGCGTAAAAGTAATCAACTTGTCTGATTTTCTATCCTGTCATTCCCATTCTTCCTTGATTGATCCGGATCTGATTGGGTCACTTACCGCACTGTTAGAAGCCTGTTTGCACCTTGGGTTCTTTTTTTTTTACCTCTTGAGCTAGTAACCTTTGAAGTCATGAGTGACCTTGATTGTAGTTGGTGAGTTAGAAATTGTCCTTATTGAGAAGATAAACCTTTAGATCCTTTGATAACATGCTTGGAGAGTTTTAGTAATCTCTTGTCCATTCACTTCCATACAAATTCAATCAACATAACTTGGGTAAATCATCCTCCTAATCCATATGTGTTAGGGTATTCACCCATTCAGTGGGCACCTATGTGGCAGTGTTGGTTTATTCCTCTTGCAAAATTTTATCTTATCACCTCTCTTTTGGACAAGTCAATGCTCTTACTATCTTGGTTTGGTACCAACATTTCTTAGGATCATCCTATCACCTAGTACCTTTTCTTTCATGTCGGTTACAACAAGATATCAAGTAAATCAAGGAAAACAACCCAAAGTAGTCTTTAACCAATTACCCTTAGTTCAAAATCACCAAAAACATAAGGAAAAAGAACTCATATTTGATCAATCACCCAAGAACAACTCAGAAGTTTGGTTTGATCCCAAGAGTAACCTTAGTGATTTGAGTACACCCTTAGCATCTTCTCACTCGAATATGGATATGAGTTACATAATGACTCGATGAGAGAGGGAAGAAATGGATAAAAGCCTTGATGACATATTTGAAAGGCATAGAGATACCATTCTATTTGGTAGTTCCTCTCATGAAAATTGACCAGTCTCATCCTTTATCTCAACTAGATATCTGGATGCACACCAAAGGGCTAAGAGAGATAAGAAGCAAGCCTATCAAGAAGAGAAATCACAACATGAAAACCAAGATGAGGAACCCTATGAAACTCATGTGAATGCAACATACACCAATGACTTGTTTAGGAATTCAAGACCAAGTTCACCGCTCAAAGTACCTTCAAGATACATGAGTGAAAGACTTAAGAGAATTGAGCATGAAAAGAAAGCCTTCCTAGATGAACAATCTAAAAAGGAAGAGAAATTTAGACTCCTAGAGTTGGAGAGACAAGCCTTGTTGGAGATAGAAAGGAGAGTATCCCAAGAAGAGCAATATAGACTCTTGGCTCGACAACTTAATGACAAATTCAACAACATGTGTGTTGGTGGAAACAACTATCCTCCATCCACCCCTCCCAAGACTCCATGAAGTGGAAGGCATTCAAGAAAACCTTCACGATCTCCTAGTCCTAGAGGAAGAAGGGCTTCACAACATGATCATTATAGGAGATAAACATCTCCTAGGAAATCAAGACAACCTTCACAACGTGTTCACCATGGTTCATAGTATGGGGGTAGTAGCTTGAGTTTTGACCTCAACTCCCAAGACTTCATGAAGATACAACAAGAACCACTCTTCCAATAGTATGTGGAGAGATACTTGGAGCAAAACAAAGATAGGTTCCTAGAGAGTTTAATCAACAAGGGTGCTAGAGTCCCCTACAACTTTGATGTGGACAAGAAGATTAAGAAGCAAGGTCCATCTTAGGAAGAAGAAATCAAACAACTTAAGAATATGATGGAAAAGATGTTGGCACCCAAGAGTTCATTCTCACTTGATTCAATTTGTCCTAATCCTTTTGACAAAAGTGTTAGCATGAAAGACTTTCCTAGAAAGGTTGAGATCCCTCAATATGACAAGTATGATGGGAATGGAGATCCACATGATCATGTGCGTCAATAATATATCATGAATTTTGAGTTCCATCAAGATGATTCGTACCTCATGAGATTGTTCCCAAGGAGTCTTAAGGGTCAAGTGATGGAATGGTTCACCAACATAACTCCCCCCGTCATGACTTTCAAAGAGCTTGTCTATAGATTTTTCTAACACTTTTCATACAACCTTTCAAGATCTATCACCATGTTGGACTTATGCAACTTAAAGAAAAATCAAGGGGAATCCTTTGTCACTTTCTTGCAAAGGTGGAGATGACAATGCTCTCACTACCCTAGGACCATCCCTAAAAATGAGAAGATTGACATCCTTGTTAGCAACTTGGTTCCTAAAATGCGGTATGAAGTTAGGAAGATGTTTTTTTATTCCTTTGACACCATGGTTGAAACTGCATGTAGGATTGAGGATGTTTTGAGAGAACAAGGAATTTTGATCAAACATTGAAACAATAACAACAATGGTCAAAATAATAGCAACCCTAACAAGGATAAAGGAAAGAACTCACATTGGAATAGGAACAAACAAGTGGTCAATGATGGAGTTGTGGACTCCTCCAAACCCTCAAATCAAGCTATTTTACACTTGTCTAGTGTTGTTCAAGCCATGAAACTCAATGCATCTAATCAAAAAGAGCACAGGCCAAGATACCAAGATAAGCTTAAGAAAGAGAGACGTCAACTTTCAAAACTTGGTGATTCACATGAGGATGTCTTGAAAACACTCATTGCCAAAAACCTTGTACATCCTCAAGATCCTGCAAATCATTATATACTTGATGTTAAGCCACATTGGTGGGATGAGAAAGCCTTTTGCAAGTTTCACAATGGTATTGGACATGATATTGAAAACTGCTGGAAACTCAGACATATCATTCAAGATCTCATTGAGAATGGAAAGCTTAAGGTGGATGGATTGAACACCAATGCCGATCATAAGGCATTCAAAGAACCTTTTCCCAAATATGAAAAGGGGCAAACCTCTAAATCTAAGAATGGAAAGGCTGAGGTCAATTACACTTACACAGCTACAAAGAATGTTGTCAACATGCTTCAAGTTGTAGAAGAGAATGTCAACATGATGAGGAATAAATATCCCTATGGTTATGATCTAGACATGGACTCTCCTCCTATCTTTGATGAAGAACCTATCATGGTGCTAAGGGGTCCTAACTCTAGAATGTCATCTCAAGCTCTCAATGTTGTCACATGAAGTCAAGGTCCCCTTGTCATTAGCATTAGAATAACTAAGAGGGGGGTGAATTAGTTAATCATTGTCCCAATACAAAATGTATAATCCAAAAAACAAATACTTCAATTTATGTTGCTCAATAACTTAAAATACTTTCACTGTCTGTGCTTTTACTGATTATTAGTCTAATAACATATAGTAGTTACTGATTAAATCAAATTTGCAATATGTAAATATGACATCAAAACAAACATCACAATCAACACATAACACAAGAGATTTAACATGGAAACCCTGTGAAGGGAAAAACCACCTGGGACCAACAACCCAAAATATTCACTCTTCTGAAGTGAGGTCGGTGAAGACCCAACCCTGTTAAAGGTTACAAACACACTGTTAGGTGTGACCTTGTTAGAGGATTTAAGACCAACCGTTATTGTCCAACCAACAGTCACTCTAGGGTTGACAAGATAACAATGTTCATTCTATGAATGATACATAATAAGACTTTCTTAGTCCACTCGGTTAAGAGATTTGACTATGTACAATAGTTAAATATGTAACAGTTGTGTGTGTGAAAATTGTACCTGATCTATAGACACAACACTTCAGTAAAACATTAGAGGTTAGCAAAAATCAAAATCGTGCAAAATTGAAATCTAATTTAACCAAGTGATTTACTACCTTCTAGTAGGTGCGAGATTAATGTTCTCAAATTGTTATCGAGATCAGTGACCTAGAAGACACCTAAATGAAGGATTTGAATGCAAAACTGATATGAAATATGAATGCAATTAAGCTATTTTTTTTTTTTGGTATTTTCTATGCAATAATATGAAAAACTAATATGAATCTATGCTAATATGGAAATTGATCTAACAATGATATGAATCTATGCTAATATGTAAATTGATATGCAATGCTAATCTAGAAATGATATGATATGAGAATGAAAATTCTAACAATAATATGAAAGCTATGAATTTGAAATTGATCTCACAAACCTTCGAATCCTCAAATTTATCTTTCAAGCTCCAATTGTGCAAATTCTCCAAATCTGATATGCTATGATCCCTGTAGAGTAAGTTTGCAATTTGTGAGATGTTACGGATGAATTATGAAGAGCTGAGCCTTGGTTTTATAGAAATCCAGGGTTTTGGAGGTGCATGAGAAAAATCCATAAATCACTCAAATAACTCAGCTTGATTTTTAAGTTATTTTTAAATAAAGATAATTAAGTCACAAAAATCATGCAAAAGCACGATTCAACTCGAATTAGAAGTTTAGATCAACTTTAAAACTCAAAAAGATGTTGAGTTTCAAAAAGCTAACAACTTGCATTGATTTTCCAATTTGAGTTTAACTGGTCCTTGAATGTGCACATGGATAATTATGATTTAATAAATAAATAAAGTGATTTATGCTCAACTTAACTGATTTTTGAAATAAAATAATTAATTTATGGGTTAATTAACTATTTTATCAAACTTTTATTAAAAACTATATTATTAAATAATCACAATTTGCATTAATTAATTAAATAAAAATTTAATCAATTATTCATAAGATATTGGATTTATTGTCAAAATTAAATAATACAATTAATAATAGATAGAATTAAATTTAATTACACAATTAAGTGGCAAGATATTAAATCTAATTAATTAAATATGAAAATATTCAATTAATCAAACTTAGGATAAATGTGATTTATCGCCAAATAATCATTAAATTAAAGATAATTAAGATAATTAGGAATATTGCTAGGAATATTCCCCGATGCAGAATTTAAGATAATCAATTATGATTCGATGATGTTTAGATGTGCCTTAGGTTAGGACTTCGATGTCGATTTCGTTCGAATTGTTGATATAGGAGATTAATGAACTTATAGCCCATTTTTGGGGTATTACATTTTGCCCCTCTTTAAATTACTATGCGAAGCGCAGTGGTTCAAAGATAGTCTGTGTTTGATAGAGATATGAAACTGATGTTTGAAATTGATAATTGATATGAGACAGAAGTTGATTGATATTGATTTGATATGGAGATAATAGGTCTTGAATGACCAAAGATAATGTTCACTATAACAACAAATGAACCTATGATTGTGAAAAAGTGTCAAAATGTCTGATTCCAAACCTTAGGATTGCAAAGAAGTGAGTGACCGGTTCTAGACTTGATTGTCTTAGCAGAACTAGCAGGTATCACATCTAAATCCTTCAGTTGTCGAAGAACCAAGGAAAGAACACTATGATCCGATGGTTGCAAAAACTGATACAGTTTACAAGATTAGGAGGATACCAAATTGATATGGATTGATGAATCTGATATGCCCCAAGTGATGATAGATTTGCCCCGAGTGATGAGGACTTTTGATGAATCGGTAACTAGACGTGGTTGTTATCTTGATCACTGATGAAGATATGATTTCAAATTTGATTACAGACTTTGAATGATGTGCAATACCATGCCCCCTTCGGGATTAAAATTGAAATCTGACAAGAAAAGTCAGCGTTGATAGTTTAGAAGCATGTTAATTGATTTGAGAAATGGTTAAACACGTCTAGGAATGCATTTGACATCATTGGAAGGTCCGAAAAGACCAAGTTTGACTAGGTTAAACCATGAGTTGACCATAGTTGACCAAGTTGAAATTTTGATAGTTTGATGTAAGATAATCAGTTAAGTTGAATACTAGATTTTTGTGATGATCAAAGGTCGATTATGCAAGTAGTTAATAATATGAATGATCTTAGATTTGAATTTTGATCTCAAAAAAGGATTCTACTTGCTATTTCGTTGGAGGAACCTTCGTGTGAGATTCAGCTCTTGTTAGATTTGAAGATGCGAGTGGAGAATTGTTTAAGCATTGAAGTTCGTTTAGCCATTGTGAGATCATGCAACATGCAAAATGCAAAGAGACATGCAAAATGAAATGCAACCTAAGACCTAGGACCTAGTCACTGATCATATGTCAATTTGTTATCATCATTGAACTTTTAGGTAATCGGATAAATCAATACAATGCCCACTAGCTATGAAACCATAGACATATGAATATCGATTTGTATGCGCAAGAATTAATACAACACCCACTGGTCAACAACCATGGATATATGAATATTGATTTTGTTTTCGGAATGTCGGATTAGATATAAGCACCAAGGCACAAACGCTAGGATGACCTGAATATCATGTCCATTTTCATATAGCAATTTGTATAAGCATCAAAACATGAATGTCGTGATGACCTGAATATGCCTTGCATTACAAACACATCAAATAGCTAAGAGATTATTCTAAATCCAATGTGAATTACCCATAGTGACCCTTTATCATTCACATCCTTAGGTAAGATTGTGTTTCACAGTAGGAGAAAGAACTCACTCAAAAAGACAATAGTGAGATCAAACTTCCTTGAATTTTCTGAGTATCAATGGTCGAGGTACGCATGGCCATCCAATTTGAGATAGAGGCTCTTACAATCAGACACCATTTCAATCCAGAATTTCCAAAGACGTTAGATTTTCACAGACAAGCAGAAGAAAAAGAAAAGATTATGCTCCTAGTCATCACTCTCTAAATCCTATAAAGGACATCATCGAAGAGTTCAAAGGAACACAATAGAAAAAATCTCAATGTGAATCAGTAGGCATACAAGGAGATAAAAACATGTAAAAAAAGCATAGATTGTTTTCAGTTTCTTGTTTGATTGTTGTTGTAGATGCAAAATCCTTTCTGGAGACGAGACAAACTTGACTGACTCAAATGAAGCTTCAAAAGGACTCTTGACTGGATATGACACATCTAAGATACATTGGAGACCATAGGATATGACATTGATTGCCCCCAAGTTTGAACATTGATAGGATACAGACACTTGAGCAGATTGGTGGACAAACTAACTTATTGAAAACTGGAAATGCAAAAACAAACTGGGAAATATGTACAAACTAAAGCAAAACTGAAAGCTGGGAAAGACCAAGATTGCGCTGATAGATGGAGCATTTTGAAACAAGTGGCACCTGTTTCCTGGGTTTTCACCATCTTGGCAGAGATTCTATTTTTGCTACCAAGGCGCCTGTTTCCAGGTTTTCACCAAGGCACTTTTTTCTTTTTTTTTTTCAATTTTTTTGATATTTTTGATATTTCAATTTTTTTGAATTTTTGATATTTTTTTATTTGTTTTGTGAATCATCAAGGCGCCTATTGCTAGGTTTTCACTAAGATGTTCATTTTTTCAGGACTTTTTCAGATTTTTAAGATTTTTTTTCAGGACATTTTACCATAGACTGAATGCTTTAGGTGTAGAATTTCTTCAGATGGAGAACGTTGATTGGTTCTTAGAGCTGTTCTCCTTCAGTCGTTGAGAGTTGATAGGCACCAGAGCCAAAAGTACTAATGATTACAAAGGGACCTAGCCAATTGGGTTTGAACTTCCCCTTGCGTTCTTGATGTGATTGATTTTTAGGATTCTCTCTCAAAACTAGATCGCCAACCTGAAATTCTCTGTCTGACTTTCTTGTTGTAGCCTCTAGACATTCTCTTCTGATATACTCTAAGATGATCATACGCTACTTGTCTATGCTCATCTACTAGTTCAAGTTCTTGCAACCTAGACACTCTGTAGTCATCATCAGTTACTAGACCATGCATTCTGATTCTTAGTGATGGGATTTCAACCTCAATAGGTAGTACTGCTTCAGACCCATAAAATAAAGCAAAAGGTGTAGCCCCAGTAGGTGTTCTGATACTTGTTTTGACACTCATTCTGATACTTTTTCTAATACTAGTTCTGATATTGGTTCTGATACTTATTTTGATACTTGGTATATTTGATAGCATCTTTTTCCATTTGCAAACTCCCAAACAAGATCATATCGTGCAGTCCCAGTGTCTAGCAAGGTGGAGAAAAAAAGGGATTGGCAAGCTGGTGGAAGAGATGGAAGACAAAAGAATGAAGGAGAATGAAGGGAAGAAATCCTCAAGGGAAAACTCCTTAAGAAAGACAAGCAATGAGAGGCCAGCATAGGATAAATCACAAAAGTGTAATGCCAAAGAAAGACAAGATGTAGTCCAAAGGAGTAGACATGTCAAGAGGCTTCATAGCATTGTCTTTTACTCTTTTTTTATTTATTAGATCAAGACCAAAGGGGAAAAGGATAGAGATAGGAGAAAATGAATGGAGGAAGATGGATATGAAGGCTAAAAAGGAAGGGAATGAAAGCAAGATCATTGTAAAATAACTCACAAAATAGTCAAATGTTCGTGTATAGATCAACATTGTCAAGATCAAAGAGACAAGATGGAATGGATGAAATATGTAGAAGAACTATGCATGATGCCTGATTGCCAGGTTTTCATCATGGTACTTATCCAAGGCACCACAAGGGAGTGGTTTTCACCATAGGATAAATTTATTTCTCTTTACTTTTGCTACCAAGGTGCCTGTTTCCAGGTTTTCACCAAGGCACATTTTCAATTTTTCAATTTTTCTTTTTCTTGTATTGAACATTCAAGTTACTTCCAAAAGACTTGGGACTTGTGGAAGAAGAAGGAGGATATGACTGGTTTAGATGGGTGGGTGGATAAAAAGGATTCAAGGGTATGCATCTATGTTGATCTTGAGGAAAGATGGGAGATGGAGGGATGTAAGGACCAAAGATGGATGGTGAATTAGGAGAGTTAGGAGGGGAAAGTGAAGGGACATAAGGACCCAAGATGGAAGGCAGACATGAAGCCCTTTGTAGTGGTGGAAGAGGTCCAAGGATGGAAGTGGAAGACGCAAAAGGATAATCAATAAGCTCATCATCATCTATATGACAACCAAGGACATCAGCATCTTTAGAGTGAGCATTAGGATTTTCAATAGAATCATGGACATCATGAATATGAGCACCTTCTTTGATAGAATTATTCAAAGCTTGCAAAGACTTAGGAAGAGTAGAAAGTGGAAGTGAACATGGAGTGGTAGAATAAGAAGATGGAAGACTTTGATCTTGACAAGGATCTTTGGATAGCATAAGCGCATAATTTTTCTCTTGATTTTCAATAGGCTTAACATTGGATGTAGTAGCTTGATCTTGTTTAGGAGAAGACTTAAGACATGGTGGAATGCATGAAAAAGGGTGTGTAGGATCAAAAGAACCATGAAGCCGATAAGAGACATCACGAAAGGGATTGGCTGACATGGAGGGTTCTTGATTTTGATCTTTTTTTATGTTCTTTTCTTCATCATTTTTAGAGTCCTCTTGACATGGAGCCACTTCTAAGGACAAGGAAACATGTTGGGATTGTATGGAAGACTGTTGTAGAGATGGTGAAGGACTAGCTGAAGTAGGCATTGTAGCATATGAAGGCTTAGGCTCTTTAGGTTTATCATTATTGAAAGTATTTGCAGCCAAGTGAAGGTTAGCTTGAGTTTCTTTAAGAGGTAGCCCTGGAGGATAACTATAGGGAACCACATGAAAAGTATCAGGGCTTATGTCGGATGAAGGTTATGTGAAAGATTTGAAAGATTTGAAAGACTTGAAAGCTTTAGGAAATGTATGGGTATTGGAGGAAGTAGGGGATGGAAGGGAACCATCACAAGACAAAGGTGTAACATTAAAATGATCTTTTTTGAGAGTGTAATCTTTATTTTCAGCCTGAGAGTTCTTAGAGGAGATATCCTTATAGTATTGACATTTCAAGCTAGCACGATGCATTTTATAGTCCTCAGCAATAGTAGATGGATCATAATCAAGGTATTGTCCACAAAAGCCATCAAAGTCTCTTTCAAAATCAGAATCATATGGATCACCATCATGATCTATCCAATGTGATGACCCATTTGTAGTAAGTAGGAACACATGATGAGGAGGACTCTTAGGAATAGAGGTGTCATAGGTATCATTACATTGTCCATCGTCATAGTCATCATAGTCTCCAAAGCTTGATGTGTCACTCTCTGTGGAAGAGGTATCATAAGGGTTGTCATGTTGCTCACATTTTGTCTGAGGGCATGGTGACATGTACAAGTCTTTATCAAATGGAAAAGAGCATAGAGTTTCCATGGAGAACTCTTTAGGTTCCTTTTCTTTCTCAAGTTTGTCAAGCTAGACTTGCATAGCTTGCAGCTACTTCATCATAGCAGTGATTAGAGCTTCTTCCTCTTGTGTACTGATTCTTTGAGACATGTGTACTGATTCTCAATAGCTATTGCTCTGTTCTTGACACAGTGATTTGTTCGATAGATTCTGGAAATAGGTTGAAAAAGCTAAATATCTGGAAATTCTAACAATTTTCTAACAACTCTCAAAAATTTTCCAAACGACACTCTGCAGACTCGTACAAAAGTGGGTATGCTGTGAAACGACAGTTGCAAAACTTGTATGAGAATTGCAAGCAAGATTTTGACTCTTAAAATTTTCTGGCATCAAAACTCGTATGACACTAGGTTGGTTATCATACGATAGTTGGGTAGCAATGAAACGACAATTGAAAATCTCATACGACAGTTGCAAGATTTTGACTTTGAGGATTTCCTGGCATGGAAACTCGTATGACACTGGGTACTCAATCATATGACAAATGGTTTGTAATGAAACAACACTTGATGGAAACTCGTATGACTTTCTGACCTCCTGAGATGACTTTTGACTCCAGAAAAGGATTTTACTTCAAATTTTGCAAATTTTGAGTTTTCAGATTTGAATTGTTTGCAAATTTCAATGTCCAAATTTTGAGGATTGTAATAGATTTGTCCATTTTCAATAACCAGATAGATAAACAAGCACGCAAAATAGCAAGCAAGTGATTTCAAGCCTGTCTAAAAACAATGAACAAGGGCAAAAGCAACCTTGCGCATGAACAATCAAGTGACTTATTCATTCTAATCCTCAGAAGCACTAATTGTGTATGTTCCAAAAATGTTTTGAAATAATGCACATATACCCTATAAAATGAAAATTTGGCCTCGCTAGGGTTTTTAGTAATGGTTTGACTTTGTAACTTTTATGATCCAAACGGGTGAACTCCAATCCTGGCGCACCAGGGTTTTGACATAGTCCAAGAACTTAATCTTCAGGAGCTGCTAGGGAGATCTGACAACCCAACAATGAACCATACCCATGGAGATTTCTTCCACAAGGACATTTATATATCGGCTGTCACTACCACAGTGAAAATGGCTATTACCACTTGAGGTTTCGTCAATGCAGTTTTTCCTGTGAAGGGATTGTCCGCTATGGTTAACCCTCTCTAAAGGTGACTCACACTATGATACCACAAGGGGACTTGGCTCTAGATCCAAGGTTTTGATACCTCTTCACTTTTAACCCAAACAAAGCAAGCAGATTAATCTGACACGGTAAGACAAATTTTGTCTCACCAAGGTCTATGATATCAACCCCACGTGATCTATCAACCCCTCCGGAGAGAGAATGTATCAATCAATAAGGGAAGATGCACTAACCAATTTTGATTCACCAAAGCTTGTGATGTCTACCCCACGTGATCTATCAACCTCTCCTGGGAGAGAATGTATCGATCAATAAGAGAAGATGCACTAACCAAGTTGAATGTGAAAGGCACTAAGTATCCTCCCTACCTACAAGGATTCTATCATCAAGAAGGATTTCACTGGGAATCCAATCTCTCAAGAATCATGAATAGTGTTCATAGGGCCTAATTACTATGTGAGCACAGATGTATGCTTCCAAAAGCAAATCTACCAAAAGTACCCAAAAAGAAAAAAAAGGAACACTTAACGCTTAAAGTAAAAATGAGATGAGTCCACAAGGTGGAACAGTTAACACCTCACACAAGCTAAAAATGGGTCCCCAACTTAGAAAACAAGTGAGTTCCTAAAAGCACAAAAGGGTTGCCTGGTGGAACAATTAATGCTTCTCTCTTGTAGACCCCTCCCCTTTATGGCGCTGAGATTGCAACCACAGGGCGGAATGAGGGGCCGGCCTATTAGCGAGTCTAATAACCCAAGATAGAAATCAAGATCAATCACAAGTAATCTAAGACTGATAATAAATACTTAAGGTGTCACAACCTAGTATTCAATTATGCAAATTCATAGAAAAAGCATGCAAAGAAACACTCAAGCTAAACACATGAGAGATTTATTTTAAGGCCAAATTGAAATGTTATTAGATGAAGGAGAATACCTGGGATCCTTGCAATGTGCTTAGTATATTTTACCTAATTTTTAGCAATTCTTGTTGAGCTTTTTCATGCAAGCAAGTGACGAACTCTTCAACAAGCAAACAAGCAAACAAGATATGCAAAATATATTCAACTTATGAAAACCATAGGGTTAGCTCTAAAAATCAATTTTTATCAGCAATAATAACCAATAATTAACCCAAATGAAAACTCATATCATTCATTGAACCATGTAAAAAAAATAAGTGCATACCCATCACAAAACTTTTTTTTTTTTTTGCTGCATTTGACCTAGTCAACAAGATCTAATTTTATTTTTTATGATTTTGGCCACAAAAATAGAAATTCAAAACAAATACCCCTACTAAAAAATAGAGAGCTTTCCAAAAATGTAAAAATTTTAGAAAAATCTCTTCATTTGTGCCCTAGAGACCCGTTTTATCAAAACATACTAGTTTTTGTAAATTGACTATTTGAGCTATTATATTGCATCCAAATTTAAAATACAAAGAATGGATCCCCTGTATAATTTAAATAGCTTTCTAAAAATATTAAAATTTCTGAAAAATATGCTGATTTGCATCAGATATTAATTTTTTCTGAAATTTCAAGAAAAAATTATTAAAAATTCTAAACATATTTAGAAAATTCTAAATTTTTTACTGTAGCTTCCCTGATATGTGTCCAAGTTTCAAAAAAACTTTTAGAGAAAAAAACCAAGCCATTTGAGAGACAAAATTAAATCTTTGAAACTTTAGGGTTTTAGCTCCCCCAAAAAATCAAAACTAGTATGTAAAGGTGGGTTGCCCCACGGTGGGCACCAGAAATGTGTGTGTGAAAATTGTACCTGATCTATAGACACAACACTTTAGTAAAACATTAGAGGTTAGAAAAAATTAAAATCATGCAAAATTAAAATCTAATTTAACCAAGCGATTTACTGCCTTCTAGTAGGTGCGAGATTAATGTTCTTAGATTGTTATCGAGATCAGTGACCTAGACGACACCTAAATGAAGGATTTGAATGCAAAACTGATATGAAATATGAATGCAACTAAGCTATTTTTTTTTTTGGTATTTTCTATGCAATAATATGAAAAACTGATATGAATCTATGTTAATATGGAAATTGATCTAACAATGATATGGATCTATGCTAATATGTAAATTGATATGCAATGCTAATCTAGAAATGATATGATATGAGAATGAAAATTCTAACAATAATATGAAAGCTATGAATTTGAAATTGATCTCACAAAACTTTGAATCCTCAAATTTATCTTTTAAGCTCCAATTGTGCAAATTCTCCAAATCTGATATGCTATGATCCCTGTAGAGTAAGTTTGCAATTTGCGAGATGTTAGAGATGAATTATGAAGAGCTGAGCCTTGGTTTTATAAAAATCTAGGGCTTTGGAGGTGCATGAGAAAAAGCCATAAATCACTCAAATAACTCAGCTTGATTTTTAAGTTATTTTTAAATAAAGATAATTAAGTCACAAAAATCATGCAAAAGCACAATTCAACTCGAATTAGAAGTTTAGATCAACTTTAAAACTCAAAAAGATGTTGAGTTTCAAAAAGCTAACAACTTGCATTGATTTTCCAATTTGAGTTTAACTGGTCCTTAAATGTGCACATGGATAATTATGATTTAATAAATAAATAAAGTGATTTATGCTCAACTTAACTGATTTTTGAAATAAAATAATTAAATTTTTGGGTTAATTAACTATTTTATCAAACTTTTATTAAAAATGATATTATTAAATAATGACAACTTGCATTAATTAATTAAATAAAAATTTAATCAATTATTCATAAGATATTGGATTTATTGTCAAAATTAAATAATACAATTAATAATAGATAGAATTAAATTTAATTACACAATTAAGTGGCAAGATATTAAATCTAATTAATTAAATATGAAAATATTCAATTAATCAAACTTAGGATAAATGTGATTTATCACCAAATAATCATTAAATTAAAGATAATTAAGATAATTAGGAATATTGCTAGGAATATTCCCCGATGCAGAATTTAAGATAATCAATTATGATTCGATGATGTTTAGATGTGCCTTAGGTTAGGACTTCGATGTTGATTTCGTTTGAATTGTTGATATAGGAGATTAATGAACTTATAGCCCATTTTTGGGGTATTACAATAGTAGGTGATCTATCTTAATACAACTTCAATTGCAAATATACAGATCAATGTTCAGCTCATACAAATCTTTCTGATCAATGTAACATTTCTGATTCAATAATATATTACTTACTGTCCATCGGTAATCACTCTCTGTCACTCGGTAATGCTCTACAATAGGGTTCTCGTTAGCCAGTATGATCAGAAAGCATGAAAACTTGTTCACGCGATGATTCTGCAATTTCCTTCTCTTTCGGCATCACACTCATTGTGAAATCTCCAGTCTCATATATAGACATGTAAACCATTTTCTTCTGCTCCATCAGGTTTTTTCGCTTAATCATCTTCATTGATTTTGCCTCTTAAACATACCTCAACACTTGTGTCAATAACACGTTTGATTCTCATCCTTTAGATCTTTCCTGAATTTCATTAGTCATCGATCTGTGTAACAAACATTATCTGTTAGGTCAAAATCATACACTTTCCAGCTCATCAATCTTATCAGCTAAACTAATAATTTAGTTCATTTTGTTCTTCTTGGTTAACAAAGAAATGCGTCAGTGAACACAAGCTCGGTTTACACTATGCTTGGTATACACTATACTCCGTCGGTGTATACTGAAATGCTTCATCAATCGACAACATTGCTTTGTGTCTTTTAGCTCTTTACCTCATCATAGATGAATGAAACATAATCAAGTCAATATCATAAGTTCATAGACTCGTCAAAAAGTTACTCAATGTATTCCTTATCCTCAACTATCATATCCATCTTCCTCATGTAGATATTTATGTTCTTCATCTCTTTCACTCCTTTTCTATAGATGTTTCAGTATAGTAACTTACAAGATAAATGATGTCAAACTAGTTGACATCAATGACAACAAAATATTGATTTAATCATATTACATATCTAATCAATCAGCTCGGTGATCTTCAATTAGGTTCTAAATCAGTTGTAGTTCATTAATTAGAGGACCTAGTTCAAGTCAACCAAGTAAACCAAAGCAAGTGGCATCCAAGAATGTCACCTCAAAACCAACATTCAATCCTAAGTTGAGCTATAATCTTGTTCATCAGTTTGCAAAGAACACCAGCTTAGATTTTGATCTTTGAGCTCTTACAGTTGTCCCCGAGACACAAGAAAGTCCTTGAGGATTCTTTGCATGTAGTGAATGTTCCCAACAACTTAGACATTGATCAGTTCTAGAACATGGTTAACCATATTTCCAGCCCTCATTACCTTACCTTTTCAAAGGATGATGATAAAACTTTGAGCCGCCCACATAATCTCGCTCTTCATATTGAGGTCATGATCCACAAAACCCATGTTAGGCACGTGTTGATAGATGAGGGTGCTAGGCTTAATATTTGTTCATTGAGTCTTTTGAAGACGTTGGGTTATTATAAACAAGTCATCGATACCAAAAAGAAGATCACTATCAAAGCCTATGATGATGTGGAAAGAAGTTCCAAGGGGTTGTCTGTCCTTCCTATTAGGATTGGCCTTGTTGAAAAATATGCTTTATTCCAAATAGTTGATGCTAGTCCCCTTGCGTACAATATCTTACTCAGTAGACCATGGATTCATGATATGCAAGCAGTGTCATCTACCTATCATCAGTGTGTTAAGTTCCCCTACAATGGAGTAGAGATTTATATACCTGGGGATAACACTTTACTTATTAACTCAGTTTTAGCAAGTGCTCATGTTCCCCTCAATAAAGAAGCAGAAGACTTCAATGCAACCTTAGTTGAATGTAAAGACAAGTTCAAGTCAGTAGACCTTGGCATGGGGGGGGGGGGGTATCAACTCAACTCCCTCACAAAGCTACCAGTTTTACCTAGATCTTATGGCAATCCTTCACAAGAAATGAGATCTTCCTCTTTAGCTATGACTTTCTTTGGCATGTTTGTAGAGTCCTTAGTGTCCATTCAAGATGAAAAAGAAGAGGTGGTTATTAAATATTGGGTCTATAGAGTAGAGAAATACATGCACAATGAGAACTTATCTCCTTCTCCTAAGGCTTATGGAAGAGGTTATACTTTTTTCAAATAGATGGGCTATCCCGGACATGGTCCTCTTAGTCACAGATTGGATGCTAGAGCTGAACCCCTTGATCATGGTCTTTTTGGATGCAAGTCTAAGAAGTCGGTTGGCCTAGGATTTTTGAATTCCAACAAGAACACTACTCCTATCCTTGATGAGCTAGATAGTGAAGATGAACCAGAATACATACCTAATTTGACAAATCAGAAAAATATGTGTGAAGATTGGGTCCCTTCCACTAATCTCCTTTGGGGAGATTCAGATAGTCCAGTCACTCATGAGATAATTACAAGCTTAGAACAAGATGAGTCAGATGTAGAAGATCCTATCAGAGAATGTCAATGAAAGAATCTTGTTCATTTGATGGAAAGACAAGGTATTACCCTTGATGACATTAGAGTTTCTAGATCAAGACGTCCCAAACCTTCATGGTGTAGACATCCTAGTTGAAGTTCAGAAACAAGTTCATATGAGTATGAATGGGACTCCTTCTCTAAGCCTTCCATAGTTGACATGGATATTGATGTCATCCACACTTATAGTTCTCAACCCGAGGTAGCTGACGATTCATGTGTAAGATTAAAAGATTTGAACCCACATGTTTCCTTAGTAGACAATTCTTCTCTTGTTAGGATGAATCCCGATTTGGGTAGCTTAGAAGGATACTTGATGAACTTCAACTCTTCATTCACTAGAGATGATATCATTCACATTCACAACCTTGAACCAGTCATTGACTTACCTCTTATTCATCCTAACCTCATTGGTTCATTCCAATGCTATCAAGAACCTGAGCCCTTAATGTTCCAAAATGATTATGAGATAACCTGTTACTTGAATGCCATTGAACCTGTAGTCTCTTCCACCAGTGAATCAACTACCAACATGACAAAGCTAAACATCAAGTACCTTAATCACAAAATAAAATGAAAATAAAATCAGAAGAATAAGAGTGCTAATGGCGAAAACCATTGTGTGGTGGTGCCAAAACCAAAAAAAGTAAAAAGAAATGACACATCCAAGGGTGAAAACCTCTTTGAGGTGCCTAAGGATGAGGTACTTGATCATCTCCCTAGCTGCTTTCAAGATAGATCTTTAGTGCTTATTGAACCAACACAAATAGTCAATTTGGGTGCAGATGAGGCTCCACAGATAGTACACTTGGATTAGTCCTTGTCACCACAAGAAAAAGAAGCTTACACTAAGTTCTTACAAAAAAAGAAGATCAACTTTGCATGGACTTATTCAGATATGCTAGGGTTAGACACTAATCTTATCATGCATCACTTGTCTATAGCTCTGAGTAACAAACCATTTAAACAAAAATTGAGAAAGATGCATCCTCACATAGCTCTCCTAGTTAAAGCAAAATTGGAGAAACTCCTTGGTGTAGGATTTATAAGAGCTATTGAATATGTTGAAAGGATATCAAACATTGTACCAGTTTCCAAACATGACAAATCCATTTGAATTTGCACATATTTTAGAGATGTCAATAGAGCATGCCCAAAGGATGACTTTCCACTTCCCAATATAGACATGATAATGGATATGACTGTGGGTTATGAGATTTATTCCTTGATGGATGGTTTTTCCAGATATAATTAGATTAAGATAGCTCCTAAAGATCAAGAAAAGACTGCATTCACTTGTGCATGGGGTACCTATTATTGGAACATTATGCCTTTTGGATTAAAAAATGTAGGAGCCACCTATCAACAAGCTATGGCAACCATTTTTCATGACATGATGCATAAAAACATAGAAGATTATGTGGATGACACCTTGGCCAAGTCTAAGAAAATAGACACACACTTAGATGATTTAGAAGCCATTCTAGATCACATGGAACAATTTCAACTAAGGTTAAATCCTAAAAAGTGTGCATTTGGTGTCACCTCTGGAAAACTACTAGGATTCATCATTTCAGAAAAAGGAATAGAGGTAGACCCTGAAAAAGTCCAATCCATCATAGATATGCCACCTCCTAGAAACATTAGTCAAATGAGGAGTCTTCAAGGACATCTTCAATCCATAAGGAGATTCATTTCATAGTTGGAAGATAGAGCTCAACCTTTCAACAAGAACTTACACAAGGGAGTCAAATGTGTTTGGAATGAGGATTGTCAAAGGAGCATAGATCACATCAAGAAATACTTGGAAAATCCACCCATTTTAATGCCTCATATCCCAGGGAAACCACTTACTCTATACATTTCAGCGACATAATCTTCCTTGGGGGAATTACTAGCTCAACTTGATGAACATGGGAAAGAAAGATCAATATACTACATTAGTTGCACTCTTGTTTCATATGAGGTTAAGTACACCAGCATTGAAAAATCTTGCCTTGCAATGGTGTTTTCTTCCCAAAAGTTGTGACATTACATGCTTGCGCACACTATACACCTCATAGCAAAAATAGATCCACTCAAGTATTTACTAGGTAAGGCTGCCCTCACAAGTAGAATTTCTAAATGGATGATGATCCTTTCAAAGTTTGACATAGAGTACATTGAGCATAAAGAAATAAAAGGACAAGAAATAGTAGATCAATTGGCTTATTTCCCAATACAAGATAATGCACCTATTCAAGTTGACTTCCCAAATGAACACCTCATGTATATGACTGACAGAACATGAAAGATGTTCTTTGATGGATCCTTTATGCAAAATGCTTCAGGAGCTAGTGTGTTTTTTGTTTCTCCTCATGGGTACATGATTCCTAAGTCTTACAAGTTATTGTTCCCATGTACAAACAACATTGTTGAGTATGAAGCTTTAACAAATGGACTTAAGATAGCCATAGAATGGAGAATCACAGAGTTACACATCTATGGGGATTCATAGCTGATAATAAACCAAGTCAATGATGAATATCAAATAAAAAATGAGAAACTAGTACCTTACAAGCAAATGGTTGATTCCTTGAAACAATACTTCACATTTGTCACCTTTTAGCAAATCCCTAGAGAATAAAACAAAGCAGCTGATGCTATGGCTACACTTGCTTCACTCCTTCAGTTAGGGGAACATGAATCCAGATTTGAATTCCCGGTGGAAGAGCTACATCACCCTATCTATGACTCCCAAGAAAGTCATGTCACTTGTACCCTTGTTGGTCGTGATTCATCCCATTATGGTTGTAAATGATAAAATATGGATGGGGCCTAGGGTAATGGCTTGTACATAAAAGAGACCCCAAAGCCAATATTTTACACTTACATGAAATTATATTGATATAGAAAGTAAATATAGATGACTAATATTGAAATTAAGAAATAAAGGTACTTACCTCCAAAAAAGAATCAGCTAAAAACCCTATCAAATGATCTCAAAAACTATTGATTCTCATTTCATTAATCGAAACTGCGAGATCTACAAAACCCAGAAATATTTTTTTGAGATTCGATCAAGTCAACCTTGACCCTCATAAAAGGTCAAGGATGACCTCAAGAAAATGAAGGTCAACTTTGACTTTGTTTGTGGATCTTAGAAGTTCGGTGAAAAGGGTATCCAAATCTACTCTCAGATCTGAAGTTCTGAACCTATAACTACAAGAAAAAGAGGGTTTTTGGTTGTTTGTTTGGGGGGTTTGCCTCAGTCAAACCCCAATTTAGGAATTAACCTTGAAATTGAATTGAAATTGCTGGTATAAACAAAGTAAATGGAGCAATTCACCTTGCTTAAGTTGAAAGCCTTGTGGAGGATTCGAATCCTTGAATCCACAAGAATGGATGAATGTAGAATCAAATATAGGATGTCTCCAATCAATTGTCTTTAGATCTTCAACACCAATCTTGAATGGATCTTGAACTAGGAAAAGGCTTGAATGGAAATGGAGTAATCTTCAACAAGAGAGGTCCATAGAGTTTGAATCCTTCAATGGCTACTAATGGATCTCCTTGATGAATTGGATGCTTGATCTTCTTACTTGCACTTGAGATTCTTGAGAGATTGTGAGATGAGATGGAGAAAATGAGAGAGGAAGGCTCCCTTTTATAGTGATCTAGGGCACAAGAGGGGCCTCGTAGAAAATAATAATTAAGGGCCCATGGCACAAAACTCTAGAGAGGTGCACATGGAGAGGAAATTAAATTAAAGTCTTGACACAAAACTCTAGGAGGGGACCACCCTTAATATAGAAATAAAATAATTATTTAAGAGCCTTGTTACAAAATTCGAGGTAAGGCCAACCCCAAAGTTAATTTGAGCATTAGGCACAAAAATTGAGAAAGGCTAATCTCCAATAATAAATTAGGAATCCTATACAAATATTGAGAAATTTCCACCTCAAATATTAATTTGAGAATTCAACACTTAATCCGAGAAATAGTGGCCCCGAAGAGGGAAAAGACAAGTTTTTGATGAAATCCCGCATCTGGAAGTTAACCTTGAAGATCCCAGACCTTAGGGTCAAGGTCAAGCTTGAACTTGACTAGGTCAGGGTTGAGGTCGATCCTGACCTGGTCAGGGTCAAGGTCGACTTTGACCCCATAAGGTTGACTTTGAGCTTAGGGTCAAAAACCTTAGGTTCATGGTCCAGAATGCTAGGAAAATGCTAGGAAGAAGTGGAAAATGGGGTAGAACAGGGGGAAAAGCTAGATCCAAGTCGAATATCCATTCAAGGCATTTGAAATGACCCCAAACCACTTACTCAGAGGGCTAAACGCTCTTAACATGGAAGTGCTTCCATTTTAAGATGATACAATGGTGCCATTTACTCATACCTTTGTGATGGCATTATACCTGAAACCTTTAATCGATCTGAATGCAGAAACCTTACCTAAAATGCCTCTCACCATTCCCTTATCTATGGTGATTGTATAGGAGGGGTCTAGATGGAACACTTCTTAAATGCTTAGAAAAGGAAGAATCTAACCAAGTGTTAGTTTACATCCATGAGGGCATCTATGGGGGACATTCCAATGGTCTTTCCATGGCCCAAAGGTTGCTTAGGGTGGGGTACTATTGGCCTACGATGCAAATTGATGTAGTAGCTTTTGAAATGTCATGTGAAAAGTGTCAAAAACCCGATAACCTAATACATGCTCCAAGTAGGGAGCTCATTCCTTCTATATCTCATTGGCCATTTCAATGTTGGGCCTTTGATCTTGTTGGGTAGATTCATCCCAACTCATCAGGTGGACACAAGTTTATTATCACTGCTACTGATTACTTCACTAAATGGGTAGAAGTTGTCCCACTTTTTGTTGCCTCATTCAAGGCAGTCTCTCTATTCATTCTAAATTGTATCATCTATCGATATGGAGTGCCTTATGAGATTATCACTGACAATAGAGGCTAGTTCAAAAATAAGGACCTTAAACAACTCTGCAAGAAATTCAAGATTAAACAACATTGGTCCTTCTTTTACTTTCCACAAGGAAATGGTCAAGCAAAGGCATCAAACAAAACCATTCTTAAAATTCTACATAGAACAATTTGTAAAAATGGTAGAGATTGGCATTTACAGATAAATCTGACTTTGTGGGCCTATAGAATGAGTATTCATACTCCTACTGGGGCTACTCCTTTTGCCCTTATATATGGCGCTAAAGTAGTGTTACCTTTAGAGATTGAGATTCCTTCACTTAGAGTTTCCCTCAAAGGTCTAGTTACAGATGAAGACTACCGCGCCATGAGACTTCAAGAGTTAGAACTTCTAGATGAGAAATGTCAAGCATCATTTGACCATATGAGGGTTTATCAAAAGCACATGTCCAAAGCCTTCAATAGAAAGGTTCACCCTAGAGAATTCCAAGTGGGAGATCTTGTCCTATGTGAAAATCCTAAGAATCAATAGCATAGAGTTCAAAAGGGCAAATTTGAACCTAATTGGCT
This sequence comes from Chamaecyparis obtusa, assembly GCA_027943335.1. Classification (NCBI taxonomy): domain Eukaryota; kingdom Viridiplantae; phylum Streptophyta; class Pinopsida; order Cupressales; family Cupressaceae; genus Chamaecyparis; species Chamaecyparis obtusa. The sequence goes on along the minus strand of BSBK01006199.1, from coordinate 725,084 downwards.
TGGACCTTACATCATTACAACATCTTTTGGGACAAGTGCTTATTTACTGTCTATAGTAGTGGGAGAGCAGCTCTCTGATCCTATCAATTTCTTGCACCTGAATAAGTTCTATCCATGATGCCCATTCTGTCTGGGGGCATCCTTTGTACATACTTATTGATCCAGAAAAAATTCAAAAAAATGATATATTGTCAACAATTCTAAAAATCAGAAAATGTCCTGAAAAAATGATCATCTTAGTGAAAACCTAGCAATAGGTGCTTTGATGTATCTCCAAAAAAATTATATATTCCAAAAATACCAAAAAAATCAAAAAATTCAAAAAAAATATAGAAAAAGCGCCTTGGTGAAAACCTAGAAACAAGTGCCTTGGTAGCAAAAATACAAAAAAAATTATAAAAAGTCTTGAAAAAATAATTAAATAAATAAATAAATAAAAATAAGGAATTGCAATAAAATCCAAGTGGTGAAAACCTGGAAACGGGCACTACTTGAGGCCTTTGCACCCATATTTCTTAGCATGTGTCCTCGACACTTAGCCTTTCTCCATCATACCTTGTCCTCGTTGCCTTGGTTTGGAATTGGTTTTTGTCTTTGTCTAGGGGGTGTAATTGTGTTAGCTTTGGTCTCTTGGATGTATTAGTCTTTAGGACACCTCACAAATGATGTTTTTCAACACTACCCCAACTATTTTTTTCAACACAACCCCTGACATCGAGTGTTTTTCAACACTTATCAGTTTGGTCTTACTCAATTTTGTCATGTGATCTTACTTTCTTGCAAGAATTTGATCCTTATCCTCGAAACTCAGTATCAGTTAACATACTTAAATTTTTTAAACACAACACTTAATGCTTGAGCTATGTCATGATCTTTTCTTTGTGTGTTGATTGTTATTGATTTTCATTGAGTGTCCTTGTCTAATAAGTCTCTCTGGTATGCATAGCTAGAGGACTTGGGGCATGGGGCATGTTTTTATTTTGTTTCTACTTTTGGTGTGGTCTTGAATCTCTTGAGTGTCTCTTGTTGTCCCCTTGAAACACTTAAAAGATTTGAGGCATCATCCTTGACTATTTTTGCACAACTATTTTTATGGTCATCCCGACATCTATGCCTTGATGCAAGCGTGGTTTTGCCACATTAAATTGGGTAAGCTAACATCGAAGTCATATTGACCTTTATGTCTTTGATGCTTATGTTATAAGCTTTCCACATTCCAATCTGATATAAATCACATTCATATCTTCATAGTTGCGCTTGTGACTAGTGATGATGGTGTGATTTTTCGATGTCTGTTAACAATGGCCCAATGATGAAAATAAGTTCCTTAACATTCTCTAATGAATGATGAACACAAGATCATATGTTACAGTTGCTCTATTGCAAATACACCTTTGCATTTTCATGTAGCTTGCATTGTTATACTTCATGTTAATTTGCATTTTTAGGTTGCATTATGAGTTTGAGAGGGTTTTCCTTCATCTTTCTTTTGGACTTTTAATTAACTATGGTCATATTTTGATCTTTATTTCCTTATCTTCTTTTGTAATCTCAATCTAAATTTTCTATCTTAAACAGTTGATTAATTTTGGGGCCTTCTCTTTCTTAAGGCAAATTCTCTTTCTTCTCTCCATTTCTTTCCACCTCTTCCAAACTTCTATCTCCCATTCGCTTTCACCCCACTTCTTTTCTTCTAATTCAACCTTGGGGCATAATCTTTCATGCTTGACGATCTACCTTGGCTATGTGATCCTTATATATTTCATCTTACATCAAGAACCTTATTTTTAGTTCAATTTGATCAAATTTATAAATTTGATGTTTCTCCTCTATCTCATTTCAATTTCGATCACGAAAGGGCAATACCTATCAAACTTCAATCCTTGATTTAGCTTTATCAATCCTATCAATTGCTCTGCTTGGGGCAACCTTGCTTGAGATTCTTATTTTGGACATGTCAATTACCTATTTACAAGGGTGTTGACCTTGTCTTTTTCAATTAGCTTATCTTTGTCCTGATGTGTTCCCGTCTGTCGATCACACATTTGGGTTATTTTGTGATCCCAAATTGATCTCACACTTCAACTACATTCTTTGATTACATGTGTTCCCATAAAGATCACACATTATTCAAAGAGGGGCAAATGTATGCACCCTAAAATGGTCGCCTAGACTATGGGCCCCATTCTTCAATTTATCAATTTCCTGAATCAATACCTTGCAATATTTTCAATTCAAATCAATTTCCTTGATCAAATCATAATTAATTTAATTATTTCAATTTTTCCTAAGGTTTGATCATTTTATCCAAACATGCTCCCTTTTAATTACATAAAAGAAAATATTTTAAATAAATAATAAAATCCCCACTTAAATCTCTTTTTGTGATGAAAAAGGAAATAAAACAAATAAAAATCCCTTTTTCTCTACACTTTAAAGGCACATATTTCTAAGTAGTGGGCCTTTTCATCTTTTTTCCTCTTAACCATGTCCATTGATTTTTCCTCTTAATCTCTACCATCCATTTCTCTTTAAAAGGAGCCCTCTCCTTCTCATTTAAGGATCAAGATTTTTATGTATTGTTATGTTGCAGGTTTGGAGAGTAATTTTGGAGGAGTTTGAGCATTTGAACTTGAACATTGCAACTTCTCTTTTCTTATCTTCTTCTCTCATGCTTCAATGGCAATCCATTTAGATTACTCTTGCACTTGCATATTAGATTAGATTCATATTTCATTTCATAGAATAATCTTTCATAAGCATTTCCTTTCATAGATTAGTTTGCTTTCATGCATTGTTATCATATAGAATAAATTCCATTTTCATTTGCATGCATACTTTATGATCATGAAGACTAGAATTCTTGTTTCTCCTCTTTGAATCTTTCATTTTATGGTGTACTTTCATGGGTACAAACTACGTCTAAACTAAGGGCCTCCATTACAAACCCTTGCACTCCATGAATAGAGAGCTATGAGTTACCACTTGAGACCTCATTCTTGAGAAATCTTTGATATAATGACTCATAGAAGTGTGTCAACATTTTAGGACATAGTACCCCAACTGGTAGGTAGAAAAGAAGTGTCATAGCTATAATAGTGAAGAAGGATAAAATTGTTAGAAAGTAAAGTCCACCAAGATAACTTAGAAGGGGGGGGCGGGGGGGGGGTTAATCAGTTATCAAATAAATACAACTTTTATCAACTTTAATATATTTTAACCAAGTAAACAATGTGATCAACAACCACAAAAAGATATACATACACAACAACACAATGACACAAGATATGTTGACTATGGAACCTCTTGATCAAAGAGTAAACCCCGGTGGGAATGATGCTCAAAAAAGATGCACTAGTATGAAAGTTCCTTGTGAGAGGATGGACTATGTTAGGAGTCTTATGAAATACATTCAGTACATATTAGTCCCTGCTAGGAGACTTTGAATCCCTCCTAAAAGATTCTAACTCTGTTAGGAGTTATGGAAGATAGAAGGACCCACTGCCCAAATAGCTTCAAGTGCAAGATCACAGAACACACTGTCCAATTGATCTCTATATTATTCAATAGAATAATATCAAAATATTACTGATCTCAACAACTTAACACTTCTCCTCTGACTATGCCAAACGGCACCAACTGCTTCATCAAATCTCAATACTAGATCTATGTACTTCGCATATCCTCTTTCAACAAGTATTACACAATTTCGTAATTCACTTTCACAATCTTACAATCCAATTCCATAATACAATAAGAAAAACATTCCTCTCTTTATACCCCACTCAAGTAAACACAAATGAGTTGGCATACAAATTACAAAATAAAATCTTCCACACATTACATAAGAATTCCATAATTACACAAAACTATCAGCTTCCAATTAAAATAACTCTTCACTCATGTGACCTCTGACCTTGCTATCATGTCCATGTCACAATTATCATTTCTTCATCATCTGTTCAACTTTGCATGCTTAGACTCTATCCTGATTAGGAGATATCATCCGATTTCCAAAAACCGCTACTCAGGAACACTGTCTGAATACTGCTTCCACTGAATTACACATAAATATCATGAATAAATGAATTTATGTACGTGTGCTTAACCAAAATCTTATAGAACATCATAGAGTAAGCCCTCAACTCCGTATAGATTGATCTTTAATATTCCATGTGCGCTAACTCAAACATTTTCTGCTTCTCTGCTAAACTTCAATAGATCATTGTGTTGACATCAATGAGAATCACAGTCATGAATGCAACAACAACTACTATATAATGGTTGTGAATACTTCTCCATAGGATATATTCAGCATTCATTCCTAACAATCTCCCGCATTGGTATTTATGGCAACATAGATGAAAAAACATCCAAGTTCCATGAATACCAACACTCCAACACTGTTGCTCTGAAAATACTTCAAATCCTCTTCATCAATCAAATTTGCTTCATTTTCCTATTCATCTCTTTTTAGTTTTCTATTTTATATTGCTTGTAACCTTCTCCCTCATATTATCTTCAATAGATAGTTTTTTCATGTATCCTTCTCCCCCATTGACATCAATGACAGATGCTTCATCACTATATCAACAACAACTTCAATGTCAAAAGACACTTTTCAAAAAATACATTTACTAGAGTCGTCATGACTCAGCTCAGATACACATACTCCCCTATAGAGGAAGTACCAACATCCAGTCTAGAAGAAAGATAAGGCTCATATACCACTGGACGGATGCAACAATCTATATCACTTCTCAAAAGTAGGCTAGGGCATAACCCCAAGCATAACTCTCAGATACACAAATGTATCCTTAGGCAAAGGCTTTGTAAATATATCTGCAATCTACTCTTTTGTGCTTATATATTCCAATCTGACTTATTTTGCTACCACTTTCTCTCTCACTACATGATACTTTATCTCTATATGCTTTGTCTTAGAATGTATTATAGGATTCTTAGACATACTAACTATGCTGGTGTTATCACAATGTATAACAATAGGCTCAACAAATTTTATTCCAATATCCTTCAGCATTTGTTTCATCCAAATTATCTGATTATAATTGTTCGTTGTTGCCACATATTCTGCTTCTATTATGCTCTATGAAATATAGTTTTGCTTCTTGCTTAGCCAAGAAACTAATCTTCCTCCAAGGAAAAATGCTCCACCACTTGTGCTCTTTTTGTCATCAACACTACCTCCCCAATGTGCATCTATATATGCACATAGGGTAAAGTCATCATATTTTTCATACCATAATCCATATTCAATTATACCTCTTAAGTACCTCAGTATCCTCTTTACTGCTACATAATGTGATTCTTTGGGATCAACTTGAAATCTTGCTACAATTACAATTTCATGTGATATATTAGGTCTTGTATGAGTTAAATATTGCAATCTTCCAATCATAGATCTGTACTTCTTATGTTCAACTGCAGGAGTTTCATCTATGCTAGATAACTTTTGTTCGATTACCATAGGTGTTCCAACTGGTTTACAGTTCTCCATTCCAAATCTCTTTAACAAGTCATTCAAGTACTTTTTCTAACTTATAAAGATACCATCACTATTATGTGTTATCTTCAATCCTAAAAATATTTCATCTCACCAATCATACTCATTTCAAATTCAGTCTTCATTTCATCTGAAAATTTATCACTGGCTTCATCTTCTCCTCCAAAGATAATATCATCAAAAAAGATAACTACAACCAACAAACCATTTTCAATTTCTTTTGTGTACAAGTTGTTGTCTGTTGTGCCTTTAGTAAATCCTAATTTTATCAAATACTTATCAAGTCTTGCATACCAAGTTTTAGGTGCTTGTTTCAATGTATATAAAGATTTCTTCAATTTACATACCATATCTCCTTCATTAGTTAAAGGAAAACCTTTAGGCCGCTCAATGTAAACTTCTTCTTCTAATTCTCCATTTAGAAATGTTGACTTCACATCCATCCGATACACTTTGAATTTCTTATAAGCTGCATAAGCCAAAAACATTCTTACTACCTCAATTCTTGCTACTGGTGCAAAAGTTTCTTCATAGTCAATTTATTCTTGCTGTGAGTATCCTTTAAATACCAATCTTGTTTTATTTCTTACAACTTCTCCTTGTTCATTCATCTTGTTTTTGAATACCCATTTAGTTCCTATAACATTCTTATCTTTAGGTCTAGGGACCAATTCCCAAGTCTTGTTCTTTTCAATTTGATCTAGTTATTCCTTCATAGCTTTAATCAAATGTTCATCTTCACAGGCTTCACTAGTAGATTTAGGTTCAATTTGAGAAATTAAACACAATTGTTCTTGTACCTTATTTCATGTTAGAACTCCTCTATCTATGCTTCCAATAATCTACTCAATAGCATGATTTATTGATAGGTTCCTGTTAGGTGTCACTGTCTCAGTTCTTATTTCAGTTGTAGGTTCCTCAATAATTTCTTCAATGTAGCTTTCATTCAGTAAATCACTGTTAGTTTCATAGAATAATTTTACATTCTCTAGATTAGTTCTAGGATGAGTTCCTTCATCTGATTCATAATCAAGCATTCTTTCCTAAATTTTGAACTTTTCATCAACTTTAACATTTGCGCTCTCAACAATAGTCTTAGTTCTTTTATTATAACATCTATAAGCTTTTCTCTTCAATGAATATCCAAGAAATATACCTTCATCACTTCTAGGGTCAAACTTTCCAATGTCATCATCTCTCTTAATATAACATTTGCTTCCAAAAATTCTAAAATACTTAACTGATGGTGCATGTCCAAACCATAGTTCATAAGGTGTCTTGTTTGTATCTGCTCTAATTTTTACTCTATTCATTGTATATACTATTGTTTTCACTACTTCTCTCCAGAATATCTTCACCAAATCATTTTCCAATAACATGGCTCTTGCTACTTCAGTTACTGACCCATTTCTTCTTTTTGCAATACCATTTTGTTCGGGTGTCCTAGGGGCTGAAAACTGTGTCTTAATACCATTCACTTCACAAAAAACATTAAATTCTTTAGAAGTAAATTCTCCACCTCTATCTAATCTCAAACATTTAATCTTCATTATAGATTCATTCTCAACTTTGTTCTTAATAATCTTAAACTTATCAAATGCTTCAGACTTTTCTTTAAGAAATGCAATCCACATCATTCTTGTAAAATCATCAACAAGAATCATAAAATACCTTTCTCCGTGGAATCCTCTAGTCCTTGTGGGACCGCTCAAATCTGTATGAACAATTTCTAACTTCTCTGTTGTTGTGAACTTCATGTTGGGAAATGAGCTTCTCTTTTGCTTAGCCATCACACATTTCTTGCAAATCATGTTAGTAGGTTTCATAATCTTAGGCAAATCTCTTACTGCAAGTGTAGTACTTACTTTCATAATATTATCAAAGTTTATATGACAAAATCTTTTGTGTTATAACCAACTGTCATCAATCTTAGTAATCAAGCATGTCATCTCAGTAGGATTCAACTGAAATACATTACCTCTGGTTATTGATCCAATACCAATAAAATTACCATCCTTGTCTTTGATTACACAAGTTTTCTCAGTAAACCAAACTTGATATCCCTTATCAACTAGTTGTCCAACACTCAAAAGATTATGTTTCAATTCATCCAAAAAGTAAACATCATCAGTATTAGTCTTTCCATCAAGAGTAATAGATCCTATACCTTTTATCAAACAAGGTGCATTGTTTCCAACTCTAAAAACTCCTCCATCATAATTGTTAAACTTTATGAATTTCTTCATATCTCTAGTCATATGATGTGAACAACCACTATCTATAATCCAATCATCTTTCTTTTCTACTTGAGAAACTAAAGCTTTTTCTTCCTTAACTTCTATTTCAGGATTTTCTTCTTTTATTGCTACAAATCCTATATCATCATTCTCATTATCACATTCACTTAGAGATTTATCCATACTAGCTTCAAATTCTTCATCATTAGCATAATAAAATTCTTTAAATCTTCTAGGTTTAAAGTTCTTTCTATACTTCTTAACTCTCTTAGGACATTTAGATGCAAAATGACCATATTCTTGACAAGTCCAACATTTAAAGATTTTCTTACCATCTGGTTCTCTTTTCACAAGGCAATACCTTATTTAATCTTCTTGTCATCTTCATTCCTGGTTATGCTGCTACTAGCATAATCTCCACTTGCACTCATGCTTCTTGACAAAGTAGGGTGAATAGTAAGTGTGTTGAATGTTGTCTCCATTATAGGTAAATCTCCTAATTGCCTCAAGTTCATTTCTGTTGCTTCTAATCTTCCAAGAAGATTTTCTCTAGTGAAGTTCTCAGTACAAGGTATAACTTGTTCTATCATCTATGCTTTCTACTTAAATGTAGGAGTCAATATCCTTAGAATTTTCCATATCACTTCATTCTCTGTCTTGATTTCTTCACAAGATTTTATACCTGCAATAATTTCTGACATTCTACCAATATAGCTTCTAACATATTCATCTTCCATCATTCTTATATCTTCAAATGCACATATCTAGTTATGTAATCTGACTTTCTTTGCATGTTCATCACCTTCAAATGTAGATTGTAAAGCTAACCAAATTTCATGAGATGTTTTTAGATATTTTACCTGACTGTACTCATTTTTCAGAAGGGCTAACAAAAGTGCTTCTTTCGCAAGTATGTTACACATGAATAGATCTCTTTCTTCAGTAGTACATTCTTCAATCTTGTCTTCATCATTGATAGTCTTTTGGTTCTTTGTGATTAACCAATATCCCGGTCCTAAACAAAGCAGGTGTGTCTTCATCTTTTCTTTCCAGCTGTCAAAATTTACTCCATCAAACTTAGGGCTTTCTTTCCTGAAATGACTCACCATGGATCTCCTTAAACTGTTAAACTTTCCCTTCAAGGACCTGTTGCTCTGATACCAATTGTTAGAAAGTAAAGTCCACCAAGATAACTAAGAGGGGGGGTGAATCAGTTATCAGATAAATACAAATTTTATCAACTTTAATAGATTTTAACCAAGTAAGCAATGTGATCAACAACCATAGAAAGATATACATACACAACAACACAATGACACAAGATATGTTGACTAGGGAATCTCTTGATCAAAGAGTAAACCCCGGTGGGAATGATACCCACAAAAGATGCACTAATATGAAAGTTCCTTGTGAGAGGATGGATTTTGTTAGGATTCTTATGAAATACATTTAGTACATATTAGTCCCTTCTAGGAGACTTTGAATCCCTGCTAAAATATTCTAACTTTGTTAGGAGTTATGGAAGATAGAAGGACCCACTGCCCAACCAGCTTCAAGTGCAAGATCACTGAACACACTGTCCAACTGATCTCTATATTATTCAACAGAATAATATCAAAAGATTACTCATCTCAAAAACTTAACACTTGTCCTCTGACTGTGCCAAACCACACCAACTGCTTCATCAAATCTCAATACCAAATCTTTGTACTTCGCATATCCTCTTTCAACAAGTATTACAAAATTTTGCAATTCTCTTTCACAATCTTACAATCCAATTCAATAATAAAATAAGAAAAACATTCCTTTCTTTATACCCCACTCAAGTAATTACAAATGATTCGGCATACAAATTACAAAATAAAATCTTCCACACATTACATAAGAATTCCATAATTACACAAAACTATCTGCTTCAATAAAATAACTCTTCACTCGTGTGACCTCTGACATTGTTTTCATGTCCATGTCACAATTATCATGTCTTCATAATCTTTTCAACTTTTCATTCTCAAACTCTATCCCAATTAGGAGATATCATCCGATTTCCAAAAACTGCTACTCAGGAACACTGCCCGAGTACTGTTTCCACTGAATTACACATAACTGTCATGACTAAATGAATTTTCATATGTGCTCTTAACCACAATATTATAGAACATCATAGAGTAAGTCTTCAACTCTACATAGCTTGATCATAAATATTCCATGTGTGCTAACTCAAACATTGTCTGCTTCTCTACTAAACTTCGGTAGATCACTATGTTGACATCAATGACAATCACAACCATGAATGCAATAACAACTATTGCAGAATGGCTATGAAGACTCCCCCATAGGATATATTTAGCATTCATTCCTAACAAAAATATCTCCTCCAGCAAAGGCACCAGTGAAGGAGAAGAAAAAACCTTCAAAATTAGAACCTACAAAAGTGAAGGATTCCACTTCAACAAGAGGTCACTAGCAAAATGAAGAAGGAGAAAGCTCAAAGGTTTGAGGTTGAAGAAGAAGAAAAACTAGAAAGTACAACATTTGATGAAGAGTAGAAGAAGTTGAGGGAAAGTGGAAAAAGGTTAAAGGTAGTTGAACCCCCTATTGAAAAATCTATTAAGCATGATTTAAGTAAGTTTGTTTCAGTTGACACTATTGTTGATAAGGTTAAAAAATGGGGAATACTTGTTGGTGTAAATAAGTACTATGATAATTTTGATGAGGATGATCAAAGAAAGATTGAAGATGGTGTAGTGTTTAGTATGAACAAGCTGAGAAAATCCCTAATTGAGTTACAAGGACAAATCCCCACATCCTTATACAGTAAGCTTGAAGTTAGATGGTGAGGAGCAATCAAGAAAAATAAAGAATTCATTGAGTATATTTTGATGTCACTACAACTAGATTTGGAAAGGGAAGAAATTGATGAGATTATTGGGAAAATAAGAAAGGAATTCAAGACCAAGATATGACTGACCAAGCTACTAAGTGGTGAATCTCAATTTGTACAATAGAAAATTGAAAGTATCTTGAAGAAATTCTTGTATCTTGTTGAAGAGGAGGAAGATGAGCACAAAGAAGAAGAGGAAAAGGAAAAAGATAATGATGAACCAGATATTATAGATATTGATGAGGGATGGAAGGATGATGGTTTAAATGTTTCCATAGATGAGATTCCACTCATAAATGATCCAAGTGACCCTAAGGATATAATAAATAAACACATGAATGTTCATGATACCATAGAGATAAAGCAATAAAAAAATCAAGTTATGATTGATGATACCTCAATCAAAGTTCCTACCAGTGAGTAGCAACAAGTACTAGTAGCAAAGGCAACCAATGGAGATGAAGATAAGGAGAAGAAATAAAATGCACATAATGAGGATGTGCAGATGAAAGGAGAATAGGAAAATCATGAGCAACCAAAGGAGAAGATTGCAAACAAGGAAAAAGAAAAGGTAACATTTTATATGTCTTCCGTTAAGAAAAGTTTTGATGAGATGGATGAAGATGACATGCTAGTAATTCAAGAGCCAATAGACTTGAATACAATGAGCCCTACTAAAATTATGAATGTTTCTATGGCTATTAAGTCTAAGGATAAAAGGGATAAGAAGAAGGAGGCACAAATAATATAGTCAATAAGATATATAGTTAGACTTAGTGCTTGAGGTAACCTATGATGAAAAGGATGCACATATTAAAAAATTGGGTCAATTAGTGACAGTTGGAGGTGATCAAATGGTAAGTTTAGAAGATACATAAGAAATGAGGGTAGAAAAGGATTATGAGATGAAGAAATCCAAAAATTTAGCCCAATTCATTGCACTTGATAGAGGATCATTGACAGTTGGTGTTAATAGGGTAAAATAAGAATTAAAAGAAGGTGGTAATATTCTTAACTCTATTTCTGATTTCTCACAATTTTTGGAAGATATAGATAGGAAAATGTATGAAGCCCAACAAGAGCTAAGGCTCTTAGTAGAAAATTTTGATCTTATCAACCAGTCTGCTACAATTTTTGGAGCTCAAGTAAATCTCATCAATCACAAACTCGAGACTTATAGTAATGAGCAGGAGGAAAGGATAGGTACATTGTTGGAGCTACAAAGTCTACTGATTCCCAAGTTGGGAATTTTGCAAAAGGGATTTAAAGATACAGAAGTTGTATTAGCCCTACATGATATGAGCACAGTGAATGCATTGGAGGAGTTAGCCTATTTGATATGCAGTCAGAAAGTGATCATAGAAAACCTCAAGAAGATATGGGAGAATGATCTATAGGTTTTAAAGACTATTTTTGGAGGTGTATTCAATAGATTATAATAGGTATATACTACTTTGTATCAATAAAATTTTGAATTTGCTTATCTTTTTATTCCTTTGTCATTTTTGTCAAAGGGGGAGTAGATATATGTGAAAAATTGGCATAACATAGGGGGAGTAAGTAGTTAAAATTTCATGAGGATTCAGTGATCAAATTGTACATATCTAAGGGGGAGTTATAGAATTTTTTTATTTGTATTTTTCCTCTAAGTGTTTCCATCAATGCCAAAGGGGGAGATTGTTGGCATCATGATTAAGTTGATCGATTCCTAGGTACTTGCAGTGAGTTTTGGTGTTTTCATTATTGGAAACAAAGTGTACTAAGAAAGTTAGATTAGATATACCAGCGTCAAAGGTGATTGTACAAGGATTTTTCTAGGTATTTAGTGAATTAGTGATAACTCAGTCAGTGTTGATAAATTTGGCGTGCAATGACAATATTGATGATTCAGATAGTTTGATTGGTTAGGAAGTATATAAAGTATCATGTTTACCTATATGTATGATTGCTTAAGTAGATTCAACATACAATAGAGATTTGAGGCAAACAACAGTGATATCGACTAGAAGAGTGAACAATTTTTTATTAAAGGCAAAAAAAGGTTTTGAAGGGAACCCAAAACCCTTTACAAATAGTTACAAAAGAAAAGCATTAAGATCCATCAAAGCAAAAAACTACTGGAAACAAGACAACCCAATAGAACCCAAAAGCCAAAAACCAGCAGACCAAAAGACTAACTAAAGAAGCACCATAACAAAATAATAACCAAACATAGCAATAAACAATAACTAGATCCAGATTGACAACATCAAGAAAACCTAATCCAACTCCTTTAGAGTAGCCACAACCTCCTCCTCCATCACCATGTTCTCCATAGTATCCTTGATGTCTTTCATCTCTTTAGGGATAGAGGTGGCCTTCTTCTTGAGACTAGAATGAGTGCATTTACTCAGACCTTTAGAACAACTAGAAACTATCTCCTGATCAAGCTCAATATGTACAATAGATTGCTCCTGATAAGAATACTCTAACCTAACCACCAAGGCCTACAAGTTGTCAATAAAAACTTTCATACTATCATGGTTGTTATGGAGGATTTTCTTCAAAGTTTCCTCAAAATTATTGTTCTTCATATTTATCTTATCAACCTTATCTTCCAGAGACTTTCTGGCAGCTCTCTCTTCCTAAAGTTTCTCCAGAAGACATTTATTTTCCTCCAAGGCCTAGATGTCAACCTTTTTATCAATGACATCCTTCATGGTATCAAAATTGGTAGATAGAGACCTTTTCCTTAGATTGAAACTATTGATTTCACTGAAGATCCATTTATCCATCCCATAGGAATCAATGGCTTTAGGTTTGGCCTTCTATAGGAAACCAAAGTAGGCTCGTGCTTATCATGGACAAATCAGAGCAAACATAGACAAGACACCCTATGAACTATGGTTTGGACATGCACCATTAGTTAAGTATTTTAGAATTTTTGGAAGCAAATATTATATTAAGAGAGATGATGACATTGGAAAGTTTCATCCTAGAAGTGATGAAGGTATATTTCTTGGATATTCATTGAAGACCAAAGCTTATAGATGTTATAATAAAAGAATTAAAACTATTGTTGAGAGTGCAAATGTTAAAGTTGATGAAAAGTTCAAAATTCAGGAAAGAATGCTTGATTATGAATCAAATGAAGGAACTCAGCCTAGAATTAATCCAGAGACTATTGAATTATTCTATGAAACTGATAGTGATTTGTTGAATGAAAGCCACAGTGAAGGAACCACTAAAGAACCTAAAGTAGAAATAAGTACTGAGATAGTGACACCTAACATGAATCTATCAAGGAAGAATCATGTTGATCATATTATTGGAAGCATAGACAAGGGAGTTCTAACATGGAATAAGGTACAAGAATAGTTGTGTTTGATTTCTCAAATTGAACCTAAATCTACTAGTGAACCCTGTGAAGATGAACATTGGATTAAATCTATGAAAGAACTAGATTAGATTGAAAAGAACAAGACATGGGAATTATTCCCTAGACCTAAAGATAAGAATGTTATAGGAACAAAATGGATATTTAGAAACAAGATGAATGAAAAAGGTGAAGTAGTAAGGAAAAAAGCAAGATTGGTATGTAAAGGATACTCACAGCAAGAAGGAATTGACTATGAAGAAATTTTTGCACCAGTAGCAAGAATTGAAGTAGTAAGAATTTTTTTGGCCTATGCAGCTTACAAGAAATTAAAAGTGTATCAAATGGATGTGAAGTCAAGATTTCTGAATGGAGAATTGGAAGAAGAAATCTACATTGAGTAGCCTGAAGGTTTTCCTTTAACTCAAGAAGGAGACATGGTATGTAAACTGAAGAAAGCTTTATATGGACTAAAGCAAGCACCTAGAACTTGGTATGCAAGATTGGATAAGTATTTGTTAAAGTTAGGATTTACAAAAGGCATAGTTGATAGCAACCTATACAAAAAGGAAATTGAAAATGATTTGTTGGTTGTTATTTTTGTTGATGATATTATCTTTGGAGGAGAAGATGAAGTCTGTGATAAATTTGTAGATGAAATGAAGACTGAATTTGAAATGAGTATGATTGGTGAAATGAAATACTTTTTAGGATTCTAGATAACATAGAACAGTGATGGTATCTTTGTAAGTCAGACAAAGTACTTGAATGATTTATTGAAGAGATTTGGAATGGAGAACTGTAAACTAGTTGGAACACCTATGATAACTGGACACAAGTTATCTAGTACAAATGAGACTCCTACAGTGGAACAAAAGAAGTACAGATCTATGATTGGAGGATTACAATATTTGACGCATACAAGACCAGATATATCACATGCAGTTGGAATTGTAGCAAGATTTCAAGCTGAACCCAGAGAATCACATTATGCAGCAGTAAAGAGGATACTGAGGTACTTAAGAGGCACAATTGAGTATGGATTGTGGTATGAAAAATCTAATGATTTTACCCTATGTGCATATACAAATGCTGATTGGAGAGGCATTATTGATGACAAAAAGAGCACCAGTGGTGGTGCATTTTTCCTTGGAGGAAGATTGGTTTCTTCGCTAAGAAAGAAGAAGAACTATATCTCATAGAGCACAGTAGAAAAAAAGTATGTGGCAGCAGCAAACAATTGTAATCAGATAATTTGGATGAAGCAAATGCTGAAGGATATTGGAATAAAATTTGTTGAGCATGTTATTATACATTGTGATAACACCAGCACAATTAGTATGTCTAAGAATCTTGTACTACATTCTAATACAAAGCATATAGAGATAAAGCATCATGCAATGAGAGAGAAAGTGGTAGAGAAAGAAGTCAGACTTGAGTATATAAGCACAAAGGAGAAGATTGCAGATATATTTACAGAACCTTTGTCGAAGGATACTTTTGAGTATCTGAGAGGTATGCTTGGGGTTATGCCCTAGCCTACTTTTGAGAAGTGATGCAAATTGTTGCATCCGTCTAGTGGTATATGAGCCCTATCTTTCTTTTGGATTGGATGTTGGTACTTTCTTTATGGGGGAGTATGTGTTTGTGAGCTGAGTCATGAGGACTCGAGTGAATGCATTTTTTGAACAGTGTCTTTTGACATTGAATTTGTTGTTGACATAATGATGAAACATTTGTCATTGATGTCAATGGGGGAGAAGTATACATGAAAAACCATCTATTGGAGAGAACTGAATAGGAAAATGAAGCAAGATTTTATTGATGAAGAGGATATGAAATCATTTCAGAGTAGCAATGTTGCAGTGTTGGCATTCATGGAACTTGGATGTTTTTTCATATATGTTTCCATCAATGCCAATAGGGGAGATTGTTAGGAATGAATGCTAAATATATCCTATGGGGGGTTATTCGCAACCATTATGTAGCAATTGCTATTTCATTCATGACTGTGATTGTCATTGATGTCAACATAGTGATCTACTAAAGATTAGTAGAGAAGCTTGTTAGAGCTTTTTCTTGTAGGATCAAACTTGGTAAACATGTGTACTTAATTCTCAATTTTATGGGCTCTCAAGTTTGACAAGAAAGAGTCTAATTGATGAGGATTGGATAAGATCCTCCTTCTTCTTCAAGCTCCACAAGACTCAGGCGGGTGTTGCCTCAGATGATTTACTATATTTTAAGTAAACATTCAAATGGTGGATTAGGTCTTCATTTTTATGCAATTTATGCTATTAAAATACTTCAATTAAAGATCACTTTGTAGATAGCTGAGAATATCCTGATACAAAGCATAACAAATGAAACCATGAATGTAATAGCATACACCAGTGGAATAAGGATGTGAATCCTTCTTTTTCTGAGTATAACTCAAGGAAGGCTAACCTTTTGATTCTCTCTTTAAGGAATCAGCAAATTAAACTATATCACTTGCGATATAGTCCTCTCAAAATATGTATGAACTTAAAAATAGAAATGTATTGATAATTATATTTTGTTCTTGATGACTGAAAGATGATTGTATAACAAACATCCAACTAGTACCTATTCCATTAGGAAAAAGAGTCTGAATATAAATCCACAAGAAGATTTCAAGGAAATATAGTAGAATGCCTTACAAACTACATGCAATCTGAATAGGATTCCTTACAAACTATCCTGTCAATCTTATGTTGTTATCATCAAAATCCTAACACATATGTCTACTCTCTTAAATTGCATATGAGGATTTAATCCTTTCCTTGAAAGGAACTCACAATCAATTAGACTAGTTTCCTTACAGCCGAAATGTTTTCAAATGCCTTACAAATTAAAACATTCAAAAGTAGAACACAGAGCAAAGAGACAATAACAAAATAAGATAGAAATTGCAGTGTATTCTATTGAAAATGAGCTTGTCTATTACATACAAAGCTTGAAGGTTCAAGAACTTAGACACAGGACTAGAAAATCTACTCTGTAGAGGATTTCAAAATTTATCCAATAGGGACCTGCTCTCAACAGAGCAACTACATGAATAGGAATAGGAACCCTTAATACTGAGAAGAGAAGACAATAAATAGCAGAAGAAGAAAACCCTAAAAACCCATGCTTGATCAACCCCTATCTCTTTGCAATCTGATTTCATTTGCTTTCTCTCTCCTCTAAAATTTGATCTCCTATATCCTCTGCAAAACATTCCCGGGAAGTCCTTGAGAAGATCAAATCAACAATAAAAACCTTGAAGGAAGCAAGAAATCTGATTTTATTTATGAAACCAAGGAAAACTTTCTGAAAAGTAGTCCCAACAAAAATCTAATCTACAAGAGATAATATCACTCTCCTTTGCCAAATTTTCAAATTTGTCCTATTTGAAAGAAATGTCTTCACAAAATCTAATCTCGAATAAAGAAGCCATCACTTCTCTCACCAACTCGATCAGATCAAATTCTAACCGCCGTCATTGCATCCGTCATCTTCTGGCATTTCTGGAAAAATATTACATGACTATATTTCAAGAAAAAATGAATCAGAAACCATTAAATCACCGAGCAAGCTTCTGTCATGAAAATTTTTGAGTTTATCCCTAATGTTGAACTTTATGATTTTTAAATATTTTATTTTTGGCTTTTATGCTCAAACTTCACCAGATTTTTCCAAGTGGCATGCTCCGATTGGATGTCTCTAACTGGCTCTGCAAACTCACCTTTAACCTTACTCATCTGGAGATTTGGAGACTACATTAGTCTCTGAATCTGTAGAGTTATCTCGTAACCAGGCTTTCATTCAGAGACTTGGAGAATGCCTTTAGTCTCCAAATTTTTGAATCTCCTCACTAACCCTAGGTTTGATGTGAGACTGGGCGACTTCCTTTGGTCTCTAAATCTCCAAGTCTCTGAATATTTCTTCCGGTGACCTGGCAACTAGGAAATCTCACAATCGCTGGAAGATTTGGCACCTCCTTTACATTCTCAGAGATCTGGTGACTAAATAAAATTTTAGTCGTTGAATGACTTTATTTCTTCTGGAGACCTGGTGACTATGGTGAAGAATCATAGTCGCTGAATATTATGAACCCTATTGAATTTATCTAGAGATTGGGAGACCTTGTGTTTTCTTAAATTTTCCATTCTGAGACTTGGTGACTATAGTCAATCTCTTAGCCGCTGTAAAATTATTTCCTTTTAATTTTATCTCGAGACCTAGTGACAAAAGGCCATCAAGAGATCTAGTGACCACAATGAATCTCCCAATCACTGAAGGCTGTTGACTTTTCAAACTTTTTCTTGAGACCTTCCGACTCACCTATTCGGAGATTCAGCGACTGAAGACAGAAAAAATTTGATTCATCTTTTCTAGAGACTCGGCGACTATAGTTAAGTTCGCTTACTTATTTACATTCTCCATATTTTATCAACCAATCAGGAAGAGACACGTCATAAAATTCGGTAAACGGATACTCATATTTTTTCAACTTTTTGATTTTGATCAACACTTAACCTTGGATCATTTGGTCATTACCCGACTGAAGATAGTCTCCCATTCATTGAGAAACTTTCTTAACTTGAGTTTGACCCAAAGATTGAGTGAAAAGGCAAATCTCAAGGTCACTGGAACATTTTCTAACCCATGGTTTGATTTTGAGACAATGCGACCACCACTCGATCAAAACTAAATTGACGGTTGACAACAACTGTCTGAAAAACTTTCTCTTAACTCACCCTCATCTGGTGACCACATGACTAAAGACATCCCCTTGTCACTAGATATTTTCTTTAACTATAGTTAAGACTAGAGACCGCGCAAAAACCTTCATTCTCCAGGTCACCAGAAGATTTACTTGACCTTAGTCAAGTAATGAGATTAAATATCAACCACCAATTAAAATTCATCCAATGGTTCCCGCTTAGTCGCCATACCTTTTATAACTTAACCACTTCATTAGGAGACTAAGAGATAATCATGTCATTAAATCATTGCCCACTTAAGACATAACCACCAGAACCATGAGAACATGCAACCATTGAAATCGCTAGGTCACGAGATAAAAGAACTAATCATTGAATAATTTGGAGATCTGGTGACCCGCAAAATAGACCACCACCTTGCATTTGGAGACTCAATGACCAACTTCAAACCTCATAATCACTTAATATTATATCAATTCTTTATTTCTTTCAGAGATCACCCAACTGAAGATATTTTGATCTGAAGATAAAGCGACCATAGTTACTTTGCAAAAATTTATCATAGCAGTCGCTAGACTTCATAATAATCATCCAGAGACTTGGTGACTGAAGGCAACCACTGAGTCGTTTGAAGATCAAGAATATTCTTCCAACCTAAAGAGACTACATGACAAAGGGATTCAGGTAATCGCTAGTTAAAAAGGAATATGCTAAACCGATTAGGAGACTAAGTGACTAACTGGGAAATATAAAAGTGCACATGCTCCAAAAGGCCGTTAAGAGATTCAAAAAAGTAATAGCCATAAAGACTTGGGCGAGAAAATTTTAGGGCTTTTTGGATTTCTCAAAGATAATTAGACCTAAAACCTAGGGTTTTTCAAATTTTAAACAATTTTGGATCTCTTGGATTGGAAATGTTGGAGATTGAATCATGAAAATTAGAGATAAACATCAAAAATCAAATTTTCAAAAGACAACACCTAAAACCTGGAAACCAACCAACAAAGCTAACAGTGTTTGAGTTAGCACACTTGGTATATTGAAGATGAAGCTATGTAGAGTTGGGGAATTACTTTATGATGTTCTATAAGATCATGGTTAAGAGCACAGATAGAAATTCATTTATTCATGTCAGCTATGAGAAAATCAGTGGAAGCAGTATTCAGGTAATGTTCATGAGTAACAGTTTGTGGAAATCAGATGATATCTCCTAATCGGGATTGAATCTAGTTATGTGCAGTTGGAGAGCAGTTGAATACATGTTGTTAGTGACATGGATGAGAGTGCAAGAACTGAGGTCGCATGAGTGAAGAATTATAAAAAATTGGAAGCCGACAATTTTGTGTAATTTTTATGTAACATGTGGAAACTTTTATTTTGTAATTTATATGCCGACTCATTTGTAATTACTTGAGTGTGGTATAAAGGAAGGAATGTTTTCCTTGTTGTAATATGTAATTGTGTATGGTATTGTCAAAGTGAATTGTGGAAGTATGCAATACTTTTTGGAAGAGGATATGCGAAGTATAGAGATTTGGTATTGAGATTTGAAGAAGCAGTTGGTGTGGTTTGGCATAGTCAGAGAAGGACTATGAATTGTTGAGATCAGTAATCTTTTGGTATTATTATGTTGAGTAATACTAAGATCAGCTGGATAGTGTGTTCGGTGATCTTACCCTGAAGTTGTTTGGGCAGTGGGTTCTTCTGTCTTCCATAACTCCTAATAGAGTTAGAATCTTTTAACATGGATTCAAAGTCTCCTAACATGGACTCATATGTACTGAATGTATTTCATAAGACTCCTAATAGATTCCATCCTCTCACAAGGAACTTTCATATTAGTGCTTCTTTTGTGGGCATCATTCCCACCAGGGTTTACTCTTTGATCAAGAGGTTCCCTAGTCAACATATATTGTGTCATTGTGTTATTGTGCATGTATATCTTTCTATAGTTGTTGATTACATTGCTTACATGGTTAAAATCTATTAAGGTTGATAAAATTTGTATTTATCTGATAATTGATTCACCCCCCACCCCTCTCAGTTATCTTGGTGGACTTTACTTTCTAACAATTGGTATCAGAGCAATAGGTCTTTGAAAGATAAGTTTAAAAGCTTAAGGAGATCCATGGTGAATCATTGCAGGAAAGAAAACCCTAAGTTTGATGGAGTAAATTTTGACAGCTGGAAAGAAAAGATGAAGACACACCTACATTGTTTAGGACTAGGTTATTGGTTAATTACAAAGAATCATAAGACAGTCATTGATGAGGATAAGATTGAATATTGTACTAATGAGGAAAGAGATATATTTATGTGTAACATACTTGCCAGAGAAGCACTCTTGTCAGCCCTTTCAGAAAATGAGTACAGTCAGGTAAAATATCTAAAAACATCTCATGAAATTTGGTTAGCTTTACAATCTACTTTTGAAGGTGATGAACATGCAAAGAAAGTTAGATTATATAATTGGATATGTGCATTTGAAGATATAAGAATGATGGAAGATGAATCTGTTAGAAGCTATATTGGTAGAATGTCAAAGATTTTTGCAAGTATAAAATCTTGTGGAGGAACCAAGATAGAGAATGAAGTAATATGGAAAATGTTGAGGACATTGACTCCTGCATTTAAGCAGACAACACAGATGATTGAACAAGTTATTCCTTGTACTACAAACTTTACCATAGAGACTCATCTTGGAAGATTGGAAGTAGCAAAAATGAACCTGAGATTATCAGGAGATTTACCTAGAATGGAGACAACATTCAATGCTCTTAGTGTTCTCCCTACTTTGTCAAGAAGCATCAGTGTGAGTGGATATTATGCTAGCAGCAACAGATCTAGAAATGAAGAAGATAGGAAGATTGAAGAAGGTATTGCCTTGCTTGTGAAAAGAGAACCAAATGGTAAGAAATTTTTTAAATGTTGGACTTGTCAAGAATTTGGTCATTTTGCATCTAAATGTCCTAAGAGAGTTAAAAAGTATAGGAAAAACTTTAATCCTAGGAGATCCAAAGAATTTTACTATGCAAATGATGAAGAACTTGAAGCTAGTTTGGAGAAATTTTTGAGTGAAAGTGATACTGAGCATGATTATATAGGATTCGTAGCAATTAAAGAAGAAAATTATGAAATAGAAGTTAAGGAAGAAAAGGCTTTAGTTTCTCAAGTAGAAAAGAAAGTTGATTGGATTATAGATAGTGGTTGTTCACATCATATGACTGGAGACATGAAAAATTTCATAAAATTTAACAATTATGATGGAGAAGTTGTTAGAGTTGGAAACAATGCACCTTGTTTGATTAAAGGTATAGGATCTATTACTCTTGATGGAAAGACTAATGCTGATGATGTTTACTTTGTGGAAGGTTTGAAACATAAACTTTTGAGTGTTGGATAGCTAGTTGATAAGGGATATCAAATTTGGTTTACTGAGAAAACTTGTGTAATCAAAGACAAGGATGGTAATTTGATTGGTACTGGATCTAGAACTAGAGTTAATGTATTTCAGTTGAATCCTACTGAGATAACATGTTTGATTACTAAGATTGATGACAGTTGGTTATGGCACAGAAGATTTTGTCATATAAACTTTGATAACATTGTGAAAGTGAGTACTACACTTGCAGTAAGAGATTTACCTAAAATTATGAAGCCTACTAACATGATTTGCAAGGAATGTGTGATGGCTAAACAAAAGACAAGCTCATTTCCCAGCAAGAAGTTTACAACAGAAGAGAAGTTGGAGATTGTTCATACAGATTTGAGCGGTCCCACAAGGACTAGAGGATTCTATGGAGAAAGGTATTTTATGATTCTTGTTGATGATTTTACAAGAATGATGTGGATTGCATTTCTTAAGGAAATGTCTGAAGCATTTGATAAGTTTAAGATCATTAAGAATAAACTTGAGAATGAATCTGGAATGAAGATTAAATGTTTGAGATCAGATAGAGGTGGAGAATTTACTTCAAAAGAATTTAACAGTTTTTGTCAAGTGAATGGTTTTAAGAGACATTTTTCAGCCCCTAAGACACCTGAATAAAATGGTATTGCAGAAAGAAGAAACAGGTCAGTAACTGAAGCATCAAGAGCTATGTTATTTGAGAATGACTTGGCGAAGATATTCTAGAGAGAAGCAGTGTATACAATGAACCGAGTACAAATCAGAGCAGACACAGACAAGACACCTGTAATACCCCAAAAATGGGCTATAGGTTCATTAATCTCTTACATCAACAATTCGTTCGAAATCGACATCAAAGTCCTAACCTAAGGAACATCTGCACATCGAAATCCAAATTGATTTTATCTTAATTCTGCATCGGGGAATATTCCTTGAATATTCCTAATTTATCATAATTATCTTTAATTGAATATTATTTGGTGATAAATGTCATTATTTATACTAAAGTTGATTAATTAAATATGATGAATATTTAATTAATTAATTTAATTCTACCACTTAATTATTTAATTAGATTTAATTCTATTTATTCATAATTAATATTGTTTTATTTGACAATAAATCAAATTTGCTAAAAATAATCAGTTGAATTCTTATTTAATTGATTAAATTAAATTGTCCAATTTAATAATATAGTTTTGGAATAAAGTTTGATTAAAATAATTAATTAACCCATAAATCAGTTATTTTAAACATATTTTAAATATTATTTGGTGATAAATGTCATTATTTATCCTAAAGTTGATTAATTGAATATGATAAATATTTAATTAATTAAATTTGATTCTGCCACTTAATTATTTAATTAGATCTAATTTTATTTATTCCTAATTATATTATTTAATTTTGACAATAAATCAACCCTCCTACGAATAATTGATTAAATATTTATTTAATTGATTAAATCCAAGTTGTCAATATTTAATAATATAGTTTTGAATAAAAGTTTGATTAAAATAATTGATTAACCCATAAATCAGTTATTTTAAATTTAAAAATCAGTTAAGTGAAAAATAAATCACTTTATTTATTAAATTAATTCAAAATAAATCATGCACAATTAGAAAAGCAGGCAAGTAGAAATTAACAACCAATTTTAAATTTAAACTCAACATGTGATTGTGAGTTGGAAATTGATCTAAAACTCTATTTTGAGTTAAAAGTTGTCTTTGCATGATTTTGTGAGTTGATATATTTCTAATTTCTTGTTGACTCAAAAATCAACCTGAGTTTATCAAGAGTGATTTATGGCTTTTCTCAATGCATCCTCAAGCCCTGGATTTCTATAAAATCAAGGCTCGGCTCTTCACAAATTATCTCTCAAATTTGCACAATTACTGTGACAAATTTACAACTGAAGAACAAAGCTTTTGCGACAGGCAATTTTGTGAGATCATTTCATAGTTTTCATAGCTTTTGCATACTTTTGCATTCATCTTCATAGCATTGTTAGATTAATTGCATATAATTTTAATTCATTGTAGATTAGTTTCATATCAAGTTTTTCATCTAATTGCATCAAAAATCTTTTAAAAAAAGATTAATTTGCATTCATATTTCATTGCTTTCATCATTTTAAATTCTTCGTTTAGGTGTTGCATTGTCACTGATCTTGGTCTAATCTGAGAATACCATACTCACACCTACTAGAAGGCAGTAAATCATCTAGTTAGCTTTATTTCATTTATTTGCAAATTTCAATTTTGCTAACCTCTAATGTTTTACTGAAGTGTTGTGTCTGCAGCAAGGTATAATTTTCACACACACATTTTTGGCACCCACCGTGGGGCCCTGAAATGGGTTTCCATTCTATTCTATCATTTTTCTCGAACCCATGACCACAAGGTTAATTTTTGTGAGTTTTGTGATAAATTTTTGGGATGTTTTTCTAGAAATCTAACTTATTTTTTTTATTGGTACATGCACATATGACATGATACAGATCCAAAATTTATATTTCTAGAAATTTATTTGAGTTAGCTTTCATTTTCCATTGGTTTGGATTAATTTCATCTTGATTTACAAAAGTTATGATCATTTTAGTGAAGACTGGTCAGAACCTGATTTTATGAAATCTGACTGATGTTTTTATTGGTACATGCACATATGACATGATACAAATCCAAAATTTATATTTCTGGAAATTTATTTGAATTAACTTTCATTTTCCATTGGTTTGGATTAATTTCATTTTGATTTGAAAAAGTTATGATCATTTTAGTGCAGACTAGTCAGAACCCGATTTTATGAAATCCGACTAATTTTTTTATTGGTACATGCACATATGACATGTTACATATCCTAAATTTATATTTTTGGAAAGGTATTGGAGTTATCTTTCATTTTCTATTGGTTTGAATTGATTTTGTCTTGATTTTCAAAAGTTATGACTGATTTAGTGCAGACTAGTCAGAATCTGATTTTTTATGACAACAAGTTTTTCGATTATCAAATGACATATTATCTTTGACTAACCTGATTTTCTACCATGTGGGGTTGAAAAGTTGTGTTTCTTTTTTGATGGATTTTTATAACAGTGGGTTTCATGTACAAGAATATGTAATTTTTTCATAGCAATGGTTTGCAGGTGCAGGTGTAGGTACATCCCGTGGGTACAAAAGATAGAAGATAAAATGCTCAAAAATTGCTAAAATAGGTAAAAATCTATTAAGCGCGTTGCAAGAAACTCAGGTATTATGTTCAATCTAATAACACTTTGATTTGGATATAAAACAAACTCTCTTATGTCAAGCTTGAGTGCCTTTACAGCTTTCATAATTCACACTTCAGTTTTGGGCTATAAAACAAACATAGATTTGTTTTTTGCATATCTATTACACGTAATAAATAGGCCCTATGAACACTATTTGTGGATGATCTTGAGAGAGTGGGCTTCATTCACTTATTTTCATGTGAAGCTCTTCTTGATGAAGGATCCCCTTGTAGGTAGGGAGGTTACTGAGATTATTTCACGGTTCTACTAGGTTTGGTCCTCAACTTTTAGTTGATGTGTTCTTTCTCCGGAGAGATCGATAAACATAAGTTGTTGACATCACAAATCTTGGTGAGATAATTTTAGTCTTAGCATGTCGAATTAATCTATCTTCTTTGTTTTGGGTAAAAGTGAAAAAGCTAGAGGACTATGCTCTACTCCCTTTTTGGGTAGTATCAGAAACTCAGATCCTTGAATCTGGAACTAGTCTCCGTGTGGTATCTTTTGTGAGTCACCTTTAGAGAGAGTTAACTATAGTGGACATTCCCTTTATTGGGTCAACCACATGGATGGAACCTCAAGCGGTAATAGCCATTTTTTTCATGGTAGCAACAGCCACTATATAAATGTCCTTATGGAGGAAATCTTCATAGGTGTGGTCTCTTGTTGGGTCGTCAGATCTCCCTAGCAGCTCCTGATTGATTAAATTCTAGGACTGTGTCAAAAACCTGGTGCACTTGGATTGGAGTTTGCCCTCTTGAGATCACAAAAGTTGCAGAGTCAAACCATTACTAAAAACCCTAACAAGGCCAAATTTTTCATTTTCTAGGACTATGTGCATTATTGAAAATCTTTTGAGAACATACACAAGTAGCATTTCTAGGGATTAGCATAATAAGTCACTATTGCTTATTCATGCGCAAGGTTGCTTTTGCCCTTGTTCATTGTTTTTAGATGATTGCTTGCTTCCCTTGCTTTCTATTTTGCATGCTTGATATCTACTTGGTTACTTGAGACGAACTATCACACAAATCTTCAAACCTAGACAAAAAAATTTGCAAATAATCTAAAACTGAAAACCTAAAAATTGTAAAATTTGAAGCAAAATTCCTTTCTGGAGTCAAAATTCATCCCACAGTCTCAAAAAATTGTATCCAAATTTTCAAAAAAATTTCAGAAATCTAGTTTTTACAGCCAAATTTTCAAATTCTGTCAAAAAATATTGTGTCTAGAACAGAGCAGAACAATCAGAGAAATCCAATCTATTTGCCTAAAAGTAGTCTCTTGAGTTTAATCCAGCCTTCTAATCTATGAAATTTGAGAAGAGTCAATCCGCTCTCCATTTCCTATCCTCTGACCTGGCATCAGGTGTGTGTTCCAAAATCCCTTTTGCTCATGACTATACACTTTGCACACTTATCTACTAGCTAGATGGCAGATTCTAGTCTTACCCAAGTTTCTCCCATCCAAAATGCTAAACATACTACCGATCCTGATTGGGGGCCATTTGTTGATATCTCTTACATCCTGAATATACCTTGCGGTATGCCTATTCTAAACTATTCCACCACTGTTGCTACTGAACAAGATCCTACTCCAAAGAATATTCCTCCTATTACAGATGACAGTGATGAAGAAGACCTACCTCCTACAATGTCTCTATGTTACTACATCAGGCAATATCACAATGTCAAGACAAACTCAAAAGAAAGAGAACATGATTCCTTGTTTGATACTACTATAACAATACAAGTTGATGTCATACATAGATATGCTCCACTTACTAGCTTTGAAAGGGGAAAAAGTTCAAAATCTCAAGAGCAAGAAACTGATGATGATCCTTTCCACCCTTCTATGGAAATCATCCCTATGGCTCCTAGGCCATCTACTTCAAGCTACAATCCAACTGCTCTAGTAGATCATGGGTACATAAGACCCCATCCAATTACAACTTCATGGAATATTGGTAGGTCAAGGATTGAAGTGGTTCCTATCCATGCACTGTTCCCACCTTAAGAAGGACCTAGCTCTCAGAATAGATCATCTCGGTTTGACTCACATGATACTCCTTTAAACTTATCTAACTCTTCTAGGACAACTCACAATCGACAACATTTTATGGAAGATAACTTTCTTGATCTATCTGATTCATTCATGAATGATGGGGATGATATTGAACTCTTTGCACTTGAGCCCATCCCATCAACCTCTCTTCCACCCACCTCCCTAAGATAAGTGGCTCACCCACTTCCCACTCCACTTCTCCACCTCAACCAGTAGTATCAACCTCTTTCATCCATAATTCTCGAGTCTTTGGAAGTAACTTGGATCTATAAAAAAAAAAATTATTATCAAAATCCACTTATATCTCAAAGTCACTATGTCCCACCTAATCGACATGTGACTACTAAGAAAAAGACAGCATTCAAAAGACCACAGAGGTCTTCAAGGAAAAAGGGAGAAAAGAAAATCAAAGCACAAATGGATCTTGAAATCCATCTTACTACTAGGTATCTGAGCAATCTAACTCAGATCCCTGAGGATCATGCTTCGTTTTGGAGATGATTCTTGAAATCTTACTGCTAGGTATCTGAGCAATCTAACTCAGATCCCTGAGGATCAAGCTTCATTCTGGAGATGATTCTTGAAACCTTACTACTAGGTATCTGAGCAATCTAACTCAGATTCCTAAGGATCAAGCTTCATTCTGGAGATGATTCTCGAAAGCTATCTACTAGGTATCTAAGCAATCTAACTCAGATCCCTGGGAATCAAGCTTTGTTCTGGAGATGATTCTAAAAATCCATCTTATCAAAATTGCAATCACATTTCTCAAGAAGAAAAAGAGAAAAAAGTCAAAAGCTATGTGGATTCCCAAGCTAAAAGACTTGGATGTCAAAAAAAGTTGCTATTCAAGCTTCCAAATTCTCATACCTTCCTCCATTTCACCCTCCTTGCCTCTCATAGTTTCTACTGTTCACTCCATCTTGCCTATCCCAAAGTGCATATCAGTATCTCCTCCTTTCTAGTGACATGACTAAGAGAAATCTAGAATGTACTCTTCCTGAATGTTAGAGCATGGGAAATCTGACGAAGAGTTAAGACATGTCCACGAGGATATTTGCGATTCTCACTTAAGTGATCTT
This sequence comes from Chamaecyparis obtusa, assembly GCA_027943335.1. Lineage (NCBI taxonomy): Eukaryota > Viridiplantae > Streptophyta > Pinopsida > Cupressales > Cupressaceae > Chamaecyparis > Chamaecyparis obtusa. The sequence goes on along the minus strand of BSBK01006199.1, from coordinate 696,525 downwards.
TCCTTGACTATGGATCTCTCAATAATTGGACACTATTGGCCAGATATCCTGATCACTACTACATATAGTATCATAACACCCACTGGGGCTACACCATTCACTTTATTTTATGGTTCTGAAGTGGTACTGCCTATTGAGGTTGAAATCCCATCACTAAGAATCAGAATGCATGGTCTAGTAACTGATGATGACTACAGAGTGTCTAGGTTGCAAGAACTTGAACTACTAGATGAGCATAGACAAGCAACGTATGATCATCTCAGAGTATATCAGAAGAGAATGTCTAGAGCCTACAAAAAGAAAGTCAGACACAGAGAATTTCAGGTTGGTGATCTAGTCTTGAGAGAGAATCCTAAAAATCAATCACATAGAGAGCGCAAGGGGAAGTTTGAACCCAACTAGCTAGGTCCCTTTGTTATCACTACTATTTTTGGCTCTGGAGCCTATCAACTCTCAATGACTGAAGGAGAACAGCTTCGAGAACCAATCAACATTCTTCATCTGAAGAAATTCTACGCCTAAGGCATTTAGTATTCAAAAATGTCCTAAAAAATCATAAAAATAAAAAAAAGTCCTAAAAAAATGATCATCCTGGTGAAAACCTAGCAATAGGCACCTTGATGTATCACAAAAAAAATATCAAAAGTACAAAAAAATTGAAAAAAAATGAAAAGTACAAAAAAATGAGAAAAAGAAAAAGTGCCTTGGTGAAAACTTGGAAACAGGCACCTTGGTAGAAAAAATAGAATCTCTGCCAAGATGGTGAAAACCCAGCAAACGAGCACCACTTGTTTCAAAATGCTTCATCTATCAATGCAATCTTGGTCTTTCCCAACTTTCAGTCCTGCTTTAGTTTGTACATATCTCCCAATTTGTTTCTACATTCCTATTTTCAATCAAGTTAGTCTGTACACCAATCAGCTCAAGTGTATGTATCCTATCAATATTTCAAACTTGGGGGCAATCAAAGTCATATCCTACAGTCTTTGGTATCTCACACGTGTCATATCCAGTCAAAATCCTTTGAAGCTACAACCGAGTCAGTCAGTCTATCTCCTCTCCAAAAAGGATTTTTCATCTAAAACAACACAATCAAACATCACCACAAACTGAACACAATCTATGCTTTACATGCTTTTATCTCCTTGTATGCTTACTGATTCGCATTGAGATTTTTATATATTATGTCCCTTCGAGCTCTTTGATGATGTCCTTTATAGGATTTAGAGAGTGATGACTGGGGGCATAATCTTTTCTTTGTTTTCTTCTTGTATGTGAAAATCTAACAACTTTGGAAATTCTAGATTGAAATGGTGTCCATCTGTAAGAGTCTCTATCTCGTATTGGATGGCCATGCATACCTCGACCATTGATACCTAGAAAATTCAAGGAAGTTTGATCTAACTATTGTCTTTTTGAGAAAGTTCTTACTCCTACTGTGAAACGTGATCTTACTTAAGGATGTGAATGATAAAGGGTCACTACGGGTAATTCACACTGGATTTAGAATGATCTCTTGACTGCTTGATGTGTTTGTTTCGCAAGGCATATTCAGGTCATCACAATGTCCATGTTTTGATGCTTATACAAATTGCTATATCAAAATGGACATGATATTCAGGTCACCCTAGCATTTGTGCCTTGGTGCTTATATCTAATCTGACATTCCGAAAACAAAATCAAAATTCATATGTCCATGGTTCTCTAGCCAGTGGGCGTTGTATTGATTCTTGCGCATACAAATCAATATTCATATATTCATAGTTTCCTAACTAGTGGATGTTGTATTGATTTATCTAGTTACCTAATAAAAATTCAATGATGAAAATGACTGACACATGATCAGTGACTAGGTCCTAGGTCTTAGGTTTGCATCTCATTTTGCACTTTGCATGATTGCATTTATCTCATGATTGCCCAAATCAGCTTGACACTCAAATGATTTTTCAAAACCATGCTAAACATGACACAAGGGCTGAGCATTGTATGAAGGTCCCTCCAACTAAATAGCAAGTAGAATCCATTTTCGGGATCAAAATTGAAATCTGAGATCATTTACTTTGTCAAAATCGCAATTTCAAATTTTGGACCTAGGTTGGCCGACTACTTGCTTAATTGACCTTCGAACATCATAGAAATCCAGAATTCAACTTAACTGATTATCTAACATCAAACTATCAATATTTCAACTTGGTCAACCATGGTCAACTCATGGTCAAACCTAGTCAAACTTGGTCTTCAGGACCTCTAAATGATGCAGAATACATTTTTGGATGTGTATAACCACTTCTTAAATCAATTAACATGCTTCTAAACCATTCAACACTGACTTTTCTTGTTAGATTTAGATTTTCATCCCGAAGGGGGCATGGTATTGCACATCAATCAAATCTTTAAATCAAATCTTCTCTTAGTAATCAAGACAACAACCATGTCTAGTTGTTGATTCATCAAAAGACCTCGTCGCTAGGGGCATATCGCTTGGGGCATATCAGATTCATCAAGATCCATATCAATCTGATATTCTCTTAATCTTGTAAATTGTATCAACTCTTCGTAACCACGGTTCATTAGTGTTATTTTCTTGTTTCTTCATAACTGAAGGGTTCGAATGTGATACCATTTCGATTCCTTTGGACAATCAGGTCTGGAATTACGTCACTCACTTCTTCGTAATCATAAGGTTCAAAATCAGGCGTTTTGACACTTTTTCATAATCATCGGTTCATTGTTGCTATAGTTAACATCATCATGATTCTTGGTCAACCAGGACCTGAATCCATCTTTTTCAAATCTTTCAATCAGTTTCTGTCTCGAAATTGGTTTATCTTTCAAATCAATTTCAACATCAAAAACAAACTAATCTTTGAACCAATACGCTTCACATAGTAATTCAAAGAGGGGCAAAATGTAATACCCCAAAAATGGGCTATAGGTTCATTACCCTCTTACATCAACAATTCGATCGAAATTGACATCAAAGTCCTAACCTAAGGCACATCTGCACATCAAAATCCTAATTGATTTTATTTTAATTCTGCATCAAAGAATATTCCTTGAATATTCCTAATTTATCATAATTATCTTTAATTGAATATTATTTGGCGATAAATATCATTATTTATCCTAAAGTTGATTAATTGAATATGATGAATATTTAATTAATTAATTTAATTCTGCCACTTAATTATTTAATTAGATTTAATTCTATTTATTCCTAATTAATATTGTTTTATTTGACAATAAATCAAATTTGCTAAAAATAATCGGTTGAATTCTTATTTAATTGATTAAATTAAATTATCAAATTTAATAATATAGTTTTGGAATAAAGTTTGATTAAAATAATTGATTAACCCATAAATCAGTTATTTTAAACATATTTTAAATATTATTTGGTGATAAATATCATTATTTATCCTAAAGTTGATTAATTAAATATGATAAATATTTAATTAATTAAATTTGATTCTGCCACTTAATTATTTAATTAGATTTAATTCTATTTATTCCTAATTATATTATTTAATTTTGACAATAAATCAAATCTCTTACGAATAATTGATTAAATATTTATTTAATTGATTAAATCCAAGTTGTCAATATTTAATAATATAGTTTTGAATAAAAGTTTGATTAAAATAATTGATTAACCCATAAATCAGTTATTTTAAATTAAAAAATCAGTTAAGTGGAAAATAAATCACTTTATTTATTAAATTAATGCAAAATAAATCATGCACAATCAGAAAAGCAGGCAACTATAAATTAACAACCAATTTTAAATTTAAACTCAACATGTGATTGTGAGTTGGAAATTGATCTAAAACTCTATTTTGAGTTAAATGTTGTCTTTGCATGATTTTGCATGATTTTGTGAGTTGATATGTTTCTAATTTCTTGTTGACTCAAAAATCAACTTGAGTTTATCAAGAGTGATTTATGGTTTTTCTCAATGCATCCTCAAGCCCTGGATTTCTATAAAATCAAAGCTCAGCTCTTCACAAATTATCTCTCGAATTTGCACAATTACTCTGGCGAATTTACAACTGAAGAACAAAGCTTTTGCGACAGGCAATTTTGTGAGATCATTTCATAGTTTTTCATAGCTTTTGCATACTTTTGCATTCATCTTCATAGAATTGTTAGATTAATTGCATATCATTTCAATTCTTTCTAGATTAGTTTCATATCAAGTTTTTTATCTAATTGCATCAAAAATCCAAAAAAAAAAGATTAATTTGCATTCATATTTCATTGCTTTCATCATTTTAAATCCTTCGTTTAGGTGTTGCATTGTCACTGATCTTGGTCTAATCTGAGAATACCATACTCGCACCTACTAGAAGGCAGTAAATCGCCTAGTTAGCTTAATTTCATTTATTTGTAGATTTCAATTTTTCTAATCTCTAATGTTTTACTGAAGTGTTGTGTCCGCAGCTAGGTTTCTGTCTCAAAATTGGTTCATCTTTCAAATCAGTTTCATACATCTACATCAAAAATAGACTAATCTTTGAACCACTGCACTTCGGACATTAATTCAAAGAGGGGCAAAATGTAATACCCCAAAAATGGGCTATAGGTTCATTAACCTCTTACATCAATAATTCGATCAAAATCGACATCAAAGTCCTAACCTAAGGCACATTTGCACATTAGTTTATCAAAAACCTAATTGATTATCTTAATTGTGCATCGGGGAATATTCCTTGAATATTCCTAATTTATCATAATTATCTTTAATTGAATATTATTTGGTGATAAATGTCATTATTTATCCTAAAGTTGATTAATTGAAGATGATGAATATTTAATTAATTAATTTAATTCTTCCACTTAATTATTTAATTAGATTTAATTCTATTTATTCCTAATTAATATTGTTTTTATTTTGACAATAAATCAAAATTCCTACAAACAATCAATTGAATATTTATTTAATTGATTTAAAATCAAAGTTGTCAAATTTAATGATTTAATTGGAATAAAGTTTGATTTAATAATTAATTAACCCATAAATCAATTGTTTTAATTCAAAAATCAGTTAAATTGAAATAAAATCACTTTATTTATTACATTAATTCATATTAAATCATGCACAATCAAAAAAAGCAGTCAACTTTAAATCAATTATCAATTTCAATTTGTTAATTTTCTAAACTCGACATCTGATGGTGAGTTGAAAAAGGGAACTAAAACTCTATTTTGAGATAAAAACAATTTTTGCATGATTTTATGAGCTTATTTATTCTTAATTTCTTGTTAACTCAAAAATCAACTTGAGTTTATCAAGAGTGATTTATGGTTTTTCTCAATGCATCCTCAAGCCCTAGATTTCTATTAAATCAAGGCTCAGTTCCTTATAAAAAAATTCCTCAAGCTTTCAATCTCTCAAATTTGCACAATTACTCTGGCGAATTTACAACTGAAGAACAAACCTTTTGCAATAGGCAATTTTGTGAGATCATTTCATAGTTTTTCATAGCTTTTGCATACTTTTGCATTCATCTTCATAGCATTGTTAGATTAATTGCATATCATTTCAATTCATTCTAGATTAGTTTCATATCAACTTTTTCATCTAATTGCATCAAAAATAAATAAAAAAGAGATTAATTTGCATTCATATTTCATTGCTTTCATCATTTTAAATCCTTCGTTTAGGTGTTACATTGTCATTTATCTTGGTCTAATCTGAGAATACCATACTCGCACCTACTAGAAGGCAGTAAATCATCTGGTTACCTATATTGTTCTTATTTGCAGATTTCAATTTTTTTAACCTCTAATGTTTTACTGAAGTGTTGTGTCCGCAGCTAGGTACAATTTTCACACACACAACACCTTATGAACTATGGTTTGGACATGCACCATCAGTTAAGTATTTTAGAATTTTTGGAAGCAAATGTTATATTAAGAGAGATGATGACATTGGAAAGTTTGATCCTAGAAGTGATCAAGGTATATTTCTTGGATATTCATTGAAGAGAAAAGCTTATAGATTTTACAATAAAAGAACTAAGACTATTGTTGAGCGCAAATGTTAAAGTTGATGAAAAGTTCAAAATTCAGGAAAGAATGCTTGATTATGAATCAAATGAAGGAACTAATTCAGAGACTACTGAACTATTCTATGAAACTAACAGTGATTTATTGAATGAAAGCCATGATGAAGGAACCATTGAAGAACCTACAATAGAAACAAGTACTGAGACAGTGACACCTAACATGAATCTATCAAGGAATCATCTTGTTGATCAGATTATTGGAAGCATAGACAGAGGAGTTCTGACATGAAATAAGGTACAAGAATAGTTGTGTTTGATTTCTCAAATTGAACCTAAATCTACTAGTGAAGTCTGTGAAGATGAACATTGGATTAAAGCTATGAAAGAAGAACTAGATCAGATTGAAAAGAAAAAGACATGGGAATTGATCCCTAGACCTAAAGATAAGAATGTTATAAGAACAAAATGGGTATTTAGAAACAAGATGAATGAACAAGGAGTAGTAAGGAACAAAGCAAGATTGGTATGTAAAGGATACTCACAACAAGAAGGAATTGACTATGAAGAAACTTTTGCACCAGTAGCAAGAATTGAAGCAGTAAGAATGTTTTTGGCCTATGCAGCTTACAAGAAATTCAAAGTGTATCAGATGGATGTGAAGTCAGCATTTCTGAATGGAGAATTGGAATAAGAATTCTACATTGAGTAGCCTGAAGGTTTTCCTTTAACTTAAGAAGGAGATATGGTATGTAAACTGAAGAAAGCTTTATATGGACTAAAGCAAGCACCTAGAACTTGGTATGTGAGATTGGATAAGTATTTGTTAAAGTTAGGATTTACAAAAGGCACAGCTAATAGAAACCTATACACAAAGGAAATTGAAAATGGTTTGTTGGTTGTTATTTTTGTTGATGATATTATCTTTGGAGGAGAAGATGAAGTCAATGATAAATTTGTAGATGAAATGAAGACTGAATTTGAAATTAGTATGATTGGTGAAATGAAATACTTTTTAGGATTCAGATAACACATAATAGTGATGGTATCTTTGTAAGTCAGACAAAGTACTTGAATGATTTATTGAAGAGATTTGGAATGGATAACTATAAACTAGTTGGAACACCTATGGTAACTGGACACAAGTTATCTAGCACAGATGAGACTCCTACAGTGGAACAGAAGAAGTACAGATATATGATTGGAGGATTGCAATATTTGACTCATGAAAGACCTAATATATCACATGAAGTTGGAATTGTAGCAAGATTTCAAGCTGAACCCAAAGAATCACATTATGCAGCAGTAAAGAGGATACTGAGGTACTTAAGAGGCATAATTGATTATGGATTGTGGTATGAAAAATCTAATGATTTTACCCTATGTGCATATATAGATGTTGATTGGGGAGGCAATGTTGATGACAAAAAGAGCACCAATGGTGAAGCATTTTTCCTTGGAGGAAGATTGGTTTCTTGGCTAAGCAAGAAGTAGAACTATATCTCACAGAGCATAGAAAAAGTAGAGTATGTGGCAGCAACAAACAATTGTAATCAGATAATTTGGATGAAGAAAATGTTGAAGGATATTGGAATAAAAAAATTTGAGCCTGTTGTTATACATTGTGATAACACAAACACAGTTAGTATTGTTAGGAATAGTCCCAAGAGATAACTGAGAGAGGGGGGGGTGAATCAGTTATCTACAAGTTTCAATTATTTATCCAATTAAGTATTCTTAAACATAAAGCATAAACACAATGAAAGAAAACTTGAACACAACACCAATGTTTTGGTTACGGGGAAGCCCAAATAGGTAAAAACCCCAGTGGGAATTGTCACCCACTAATAATCTGTACTAGTGTTTTATGATCCATGCTAGAAGATCCTTAACCCTATTAGGAGTTTCTTTACAATGTTTTTAGTATAGTAGACTTGGTCAAGGGTCAGACCCTATTAGGAGTCTTTTACAATTAACCTTGTTAGGGGTGAGGATGCACTGTCTGAGAGCACACTGCTCAAATGGGTGAAGGCTACAACCTTCTGAATAATAGATGCACACTATATCTAGATCTTGGTGAACTGCGCTTAGACCTATTATCTAGATCAGTTCCAATGTATAGCACAAATACTTTACTTGGTCACATAGACCTTCTTTTGATGGCTCAAAACTTCACACACTCTTCTCTGCTCTTCACAATCAACTATCAACCACACTCTAGCAATCACAAATGACTGCCTATAAATATATTTCCTCTAAATGATAGAATCAAGTCAGGTTGTTAGAACCACCTTGAAATCATATTAAAGAAGCCATAACAAACTCTAATAATAATTCAGTCAGCTTTACTAAGCACGCAACACATTCTGGGACTTATCCAATAATGATAATTGTAGACGCACGCTACACACTGTCGACTCTACCAAAATAACTGGATCTTTCTCCTTAAGATGAATTACATCATGTGATCTTAATCAAACATTACTAACTCTTCTCCAAGCACTAATCCAAGGGCACATACCAACATGATAGGTGCAACTCCTGAACCAATATAATCTCTGTCGACTCTTCTGAATAAATACAGGAAATTGCTACTGCTGAATAGAGACTGTATAACTTTACTTCTACTAATCATCATACTTTGCATCCATGAATGTAACATCACTAACATGTCTCCATCACATATCCATATGTGCAAGACTCTATGATAACTGTACGAACAATCATTCACCAAACACTGCATGTAACTCTGTCAGGAACACTGCTGACACAAGTTGCTATATAACTATCTGTACTAATAGTTAACCTTTGCATCCATGATATCATGTTGATAACATGTCCATGTTATATATACCATAATCTTACTATATAAGTCTTCCATGCATGCTACTTACTATATGTTATCATCAATGACAAACATACAGTCAACACTGGCTTGTTGGCAAATCTCCAACAATCTCTCCCTTTGGCATTGATGGCAACATATGGAATGAAAAACAACATCAACCCAAATGAATATTTATTTTATAGCATTCTCCATTTCCTCTTCAAAAATCCCCCAAGGATGAATCCTCCTTCTACTACAATATTCTTCAACATTCTCCATTTCTTCAACTGAACTACTTCCATAACTAAATACTACTCTCCCTTAGTATATTACTCATTCTTTTACTTCTATTTTTCATGACTATATATTACTCCCCCTTTAACATCAATGGAAAAGGGTGCCAAATAGTTTAAGCACAAGTACTACTCATGAGGTAGAGTAGTCAACCATCCATCATTCCCTAAGGACTGATGCTCTTTCTTCTTTCTTCTAAGAAGAATCAAGGAAGGGAATTACTCCCAACTTCTCCCTGAGATACTCAAAAGTATCCTTTGGCAAGGGCTTTGTGAATATGTCTGCTAGCTGATCTTTAGTACTCACATAGTCTAGCTCAACTTCTTTCTCTACTACTTTCTCTCTTAGGAAGTGATACTTGATCTCAATGTGTTTGTCTTTGCGTGCATCATAGGGTTCTTTGACATATTGATAGTGCTAGTGTTATCACAATATATAACAATAGGATAGTCAATCTGAATTCCAAAATATTTTATCATTTGCTTGATCCAAATAATTGTAGAATAATTCAGGGCTGCTACAACATACTTTGTTTCTGCTATTGACTGAGAGATACAATTTTGCTTCTTGCTTATCCAAGTGACAAGTCTATCACCAAGAAACATTGCTCCTCCTGATGTACTCTTTCTATCATCAACGCATCCTACCCAATCTGCATCAGTATATACATGAAGCTCAACATTTTCTGAATTGGGATACCATAGACCATAATCTATAGTGACTTTCAAGTATCTAAATATTATTTTTACTACCATGAGGTGACTTTGTTTAGGCTCTGTTGCAAATATTACAACTATGCCAACTGTATTGGAAATATCAGGTCTAGTTTGAGTAAGATAAATGAGTTTTCCAATCATAGACTTGTACAATGTTATATCTATTGCTAGTGAGTCATATTATTTTGTAAGCTTGCATCCAGTTATCATAGGTGTCCCTACTAGCTTGCAATCATCCATATTGAATTTCTTCAATATCTCTTTCACATACTTGGACTGATTAATGAAAATACCTTTCTCTGTCTACTGCACATTCAATCACAAAAAGTATTTGATAGGTCCAATCATGCTCATCTCAAATTCACTTTGCATCTCTTTAGAAAATTCATCACTAAGTTTGTCATTACCTCCAAAGACAATTTCATCAACAAATATAGCTACAAGTAGTAAACCTTCAGATGTCTCTCTTATGAATAGATTGCAATCTGTTGCTCCTTTCTTGAATCCAATCTTTGTTAGATATCCATACAGTCTCTCATACCAATCTCTAGGGCCTTTCTTAAGTCCATAGAGGGCCTTCTTCAATCTACATACCACATCAGGTCTATCTAATAAGGTGAATCCTTCTGGCTGCTCAATGTACACTTCTTCTTTTAGCTCTCCATTCAAGAATGCTAACTTAGCATCCATCTGATAAAGTTTGAAGTTTTTGAATGTTGCAAAAGCTAAGAAAAACTTAATAGCTTCTAACCTACTTACTGGTGCAAAAGTGTCTAAATAATCAATACCTTCTCTTTGCGCATATCCCTTACATACCAACCTTGCTTTATTTCTTACTACTATACCATCTTTATTCATCTTGTTTTTGAATATCCATTTTGTTCCAATCACATTTTTATCACTAGGTCTTGGGACAAATTTCCAAGTATCATTCTTGATAATCTAATCTAGTTATTCTTTCATAGCATCATGCTAATCTAAATCATTTCATGCATCTTCAACACTTAAGGGTTCAATCTGAGATAATAAACATACCGCTTCATTGTTTGCTGAATTATTTGCTTTTGATCTTGTTGTGACTTTTTTTCTCTGATCTCTAATGATGTCATCCTTAGAATGATATCTAGATGTAAACTTTGGAGCTTTAGGTGATACTATCTCATCTACCTTTGGATTTTCTTCTTCACTTGTCTCGGGGTCATTGAATAACACATCAATACTGTTAAACATTTCTTCAACAACTATCTCACTAGAGGAGGTTCTGGGTTCTTCTTCAATCATAGGTGAGTAATCATGATATCTTTCTTGAACCATAAACTTTTCATCAATCTTAACATGAGCACTTTCAATGATCTTCTTTAATCTCAAGTTAAAACATCTATAAGCTTTACTTTTAGTAGAGTAACCAAGGAAAATACCTTCATCATTTCTTGCATCAAACTTTCCTACTGCTTCATCCCTCTTGATGTAGCACTTTCTTCCAAAGATTCTGAAGTATTTTACTGTGGGAACATTACTAAACCATAACTCATAAGGTGTCTTATATGTGCTAGGCCTTAATTGAATTTTATTGATGGTATAGACTGTTGTATTAACTGCATCTCTCTAATAGGTGTGTGCAACTTTTCTTTCAATCATGATGGTGCACATTTTGTTAAGGATGATCCTATTCCTTCTTTCTATAATCCCATTTTACTGAGGGGTTCTAGGTGCACTTAACTATCTTTTTATGCCATGTTCTTCACAGTACTCATAGAATCTGTCAAAGGTGAATTCTACTCCTCTATCTGATCTTAGACACTTTTTCTTTAGTCTAGATTCATTCTCAACCTTTGCTTTGAATATTTTGAACTTCTCAAATTCTTCTGACTTGTCTTTCAAGAACGCAACCCACATCATTCTAGAATAATCATCTACAAACAAAATGAAATACCTTTCACCATAGTATGATCTTATTTGAGTTGGTCCACATAGGTCTGTATGAATCAGATCCAACTTGTTCTCTACTAAGTTATGCTTGATTCTAAATGAATTTCTTACATGCTTTCCCATTACACATTCCCTGCATATAGTATCAACCAGCTTTTCTATGCTAGGTAGGTCTCTTACTACCTTAACATTACTAATCTTTACTATGTTATCAAAATTGATATGACAGTCTTTTGTGCCATAACCAACTGTCATCTACTTTAGCAACAAACAACTTACTTCTAGATTAAGCTGAAAAACATTACCTTTAGTTTTTTATCCTGATGAAATTATTTTTCCTTCTTTGTTGTTAATGATGCACTTGTTTCCATTAAATTCTAACCTGTAACCTTTGTCAAGTAACTTCCCAACACTTAGTACGTTATGTTTCAAACCATCAACATGAAGAACATCATTAGTACTATTCTTTCCATCCAAGGTGATGGCTCCTCTTCCAATGATGGGTTTAGGAGTGTTATCTCCAAATCTAACCATGCCTCCTTTGTATTTGTCCAAGTGAACAAATCTATCTTTGTCTCCTGTCATGTGATGTGAGTGTTCGTTCCTGGATAGGATTTTATACTCCATGAGATACCAATATACCTAAGACTAATTTTGAGGAGGGGTTAGTTCCAAATGTGAGAAATCTTTAGGTAACTGGACCAACTATAGGGACAAGACTTCCCTCTTCACTTCTAGCTATGCAAAACCAAGGTGGGTGCACCTAATCCAATAGATACAATTTTGTTCTTGACTTAATATTGGATCTAACAATAGATATCAGTGAGAAAGTACTAAATAACAACCTATTATTCATTGACTCTCCATCACTGGGTAGGATAACTATTTAAAGTAAATGAAATTAAAATTACTAGTTCTGATTATAAGTTTCTGATTATAATGATTTCAATCATTTCCTATGAAGCAAAAGATTGGTCTATACAGACCAGTGTCTTATCCATTGGGCATGCAATAACAGAAAATAGATTCAATGTAAAAGATCCTTAAAATAACTAGTTTTTGAACATAAATACAAATACTCCAACCCTTTCCTACTTGCAGATAATCCTTATACAAATCTAATGAACATATACCCCACTTTGAGCAATATTTAATCCAACCCTAGATTAGAACTCAAAGAAAAAATACATACATATAAATCTCTGAGAGACTTAGAAAATTCACATAATGAACACAAAGGAGAGGCAAAGACTTGAGATTTGTATTAAGCATAACCTTTGATCATTTTTATAGAATATGTTCTAAATAGCAAGCCTGTTGGATAACAGTAGCAACCTGTAATTCTTCTCTATTACTTGATAAGAAACAATACGAAATATTACAATCCTCAATTGAGGATTAGGATTTCAAAATTTATGTATTCTCAACACCTAAAACTCTCAATGCCTAATATGATTGTGGAAAATCCTTTTATATACAAGGAGATGCAACAAGCTACCAATCATATTAGGGTTTACAAAATTTTACCCTAAAACTTTACAACAACCCTACTAGGTTTACAATAAATGCCTTGATCATATTTGGATAGATATTTTGCAAGTGAACTACCATACTTTGTGTCTTCAATCTTTTCCTCGATTTCTTCAAGAAAATTTGATCACCATTTCTTTGTGGTCATCCCTACAATAAAAAAATTTCATATCTCAACCACTTTTAAAACCCCAAGGTCATAGTCTTTGTTCGGCTCAAGAAGTAGGTGGAGTGTCTACCTTTTCTGCATGTGGAATGTACTAATACTTCCACCTATTGTACACCTCCTCACTTGGGAACTCAAATTTAACAAATTTGACCTTCCTGCTGGATAGTTGTCCCCATTTATCTTCCATTTGCTTTATCTCCCACTGAATATATTCAAATTTTAACTTAGCAGTTATTAACAATTTGATGGTATGAATGAATGAAGAAGTATCTTTCAAAATACTTGTGATTTTTTCTGAGAAAAGTTCATCCATCTCCTCTCTCCATTTATATAACTCTTTCAAATCACCAAAATCTTTAAATAAACTTGGCACTAACTCACAATCTGGATGTGTTAATTCTCTTTTTAACACATTGGATTTCCTATTAAAATCATCCAAAATTATATTATACTCCACTATTTTCTTTACAGACTAATGTACTGGCTTAATTAGTGGATCAGGATCTTCCAGGCCTTTAGATAGCCAATGAAACAACTTCACACTTGAGGATATCTCAATCCATTTATTCAAAATTGGTCCCAACTTAGTCTTATCCTTATTCAAAGTTGCAAACAAAACTTGTAACCTACTAGCATGCTCAAACAAAATTGAAGGCTTTAAGTCATGTGCAAACTACATTATTGCCTCTGTTATTTTATCCTCATATTTTTGGTTTGCTAAGGATGTAGCCTTCACATGATAATCCTTCTCCTTTTCTAGTTGTACCCTGATCTCTCTCAGCTTATTTGTTTCTTCGATCAACTGTTTCTTCTCCCAACTGATTATTTCATCTATATTTGTTTCTGGGAGTGGTGATGGTGGAAATTCAACAATAGGGCTAGATGAAGAGGCTAATACTAGCCTATTAGCTAACATCAACTGAGGTGACTTTTGATCTTGTGGTCCAAACAACTATGCAATTAATTTTTCCTTTTGGATCCGATCTATTTTTAGCTCATTGTAAGACGTAAGGATAGTTTCAAACTTAATCCTTAACTCTTTGTTTTCCTATGCATCCTTTTCTGCCACCCTCACATTAAAATTGGTTGTTTCCAAAATGATGTTTGAGGCTTCAACACCAGAAGTCTCACCAACTCTCTGTACTAACAAACTATCAGCATAATTTGAAGAGAGAGCCTCTCTTTTTCCTTTATTTTCTTCCCTCTTAAGGGACCACATGACCAATGCGGCATGATCATCAGAAAAAGTAATACCCCTAGCAGCCTATTGTGCTTGATCTATAGTAGTAAGGGTCTTCACTTTACTTTTTCTAACTTGATCAAAAATAATTGCATCTACAATATCCCATTCAGAAAGAATCAGCACTCTTGCATTATGGATCATGGCTCTTCCCTCCTCAGGGGTGATCTTTTCAAATTTCTTCATCATTTCTCCCTTGGTCTCATTTTCAATTTTAGTCATATCCCTATTAGGGAATTCTTCTTTCTTTTTCTCACAAATCTCTTTAAACTGATTTATTTTCATTCTCCATAAAAATTGAAAGAATGCCCTAGTCTTTACAAACTTATCATCAACAATAAAAGAATCACTAGCCTATTTTAAAATTGGGTCTATTTGTTTACCCTCGAACTCTGTAATAGTAAGATACATTTCTATCTCTTTGGGTGCCTCTGGCATTCCCTACTACAATTCATCACTGGAAACAAAAATATTTCCCTCATTCCTCATTTGCACTAATTGATCAGCAACCCCATGTTCATCTAATTGTAAAGGGGACTAAGAAGGAGAGTATACATCTTGTTATGTCCTTGACTCCTCCTGCCTCTACCTCTTTGAGGAGGGCTCTTGTACTATTTGATCATCCATAGGTCTTTTCCCTCTATAAGTAGATGGAAGATTCCCATCTCTTTGTTGAACTGGGAGAAGAACACTATAGCCCTTCCTTTGTTGTATTGCATAAGTTCCCCTTGGGGTCAATTTTGTAGACCCCGACTGGCTTAAAATCCTCTTGGCTCTCTTAGGATCTGTCTTGCTTACCAAAGCCCTCTTCTCATTCACTGCCTACATAATTCCTTCAAAATGCTCCATGAGAGCATCTACCTTCCTAGCCCATGGCTCAAAATACTTCAAGGGGTCATAACCCTTATCAAAGTTCTTTATAAAATCTACAGTCTTCTTGTAGATTACCCATTTTTCCTTCCTAATCTCTTGAGTTTGAAGATCAAACTCCTTATTATATCCTTAGGGAAATTAAATTGGTGCTCAATAAGAGCACACCTTATCTTCTCTCTAAACATCCCAAATAAGAATCCCTCATTATCTGCACATCTGGCCACAACTGTAGCCATCCTATAGGGCTGCAAGACCTGATTCAAATGCACCCATCCTTTCTTAACAATAACATATTGATGTGCAATTGTGATGTTTGGGAACAAATTTCCCCTTCCTTTACCAGTGAGGGTTGTTTCTTGCAGATCACCAATCTGCCTCAAAATTTCTGCATACCCTATCTTTAGTGGAACCTGGTAAGGCAATATATATGGTGCCTTCTTGCAACCATATACCCTAAACACTGTATAAACTGGATATAATATTATGTCACCAAAGTTATGCACTATGGTGATTTCCTTGCAATATTCATTCGGCCTAATCAACCTCAAAAATTCTCTTGGGATCCTAGGATTTTCAAAATATAACAAGCTTCTAAGCCTTGAAGCAAAATTTATGTCAAAGATAAGGAAGCTAGCATCAGTTCTATCCCATGACAAATCTGTAGTCCATAATTGAACTGGAAGTGTTTCCCCATCCTTCATCTTGATAATATTAATTGTTGAACTAAAAAATTATTCACCCTTGTACAAAAACATATGCATTAGCATGGAATACCACCCAAAGGGTCTACCTATCTTCATGTTTTTTATCCCTATCAATCCCTCATGGATTAAATCAGCAAGGTGAGAGGCAAAGTCAAAAATTAGTGCCAACTATGGGTGGAGAGATTGTACCATCATAAACATATATGGAATTGGCATGTGAGTAGCCTCATCATGACCAAGGATTAAAGTCAAAGACTTGTAAAAACCATGTGCTCATAGACTGAATAAATCCAACCTGAAAGGCTCAGGTGTAATTGGGCTAATCACACACATTGATCCAATCTGGTCAAGGAAATCCCTTAAGGGCCCTGTCCTCAAATAATCCCTCTGTGCCTCATAAATTTTAGTAAATTCCTTAAAATCTATCTTTTCCAACCCAACAGAAGGGTCATTCAATGAGAAAACCTCCCTAATCTCATCCTCTGTGATACTAATCAAATCATTCCCATTTATATCCTTAACACACCTAGTCACAGGATCATAACACCTAGCAATTTGAATCAATAAATCTACATCCATGAATACTCCAAGGACAATTAATTTCCCTATATAAAATTACCAGATATTACTGAGAGGAGCGCATAAGTTTCTCTAAGAGTATGCCAACCTAAATAATATCAGACCATCATGATATTTCCCTACCCTGGCATCCCTCATCCACAGCCCCCTATCATAAAGTCCATCATTTACTAAGTCTCTAGGGTTTCTTGGGACTAATTCTTTTGCTTTAGCTGGCCCATTCTCTGAATGTGGGAGTAACTGCATCAAATCTTTGAAAACACCTCTATCCTTATACTTTATTTTTCCTGAAAGCTCCCTTTTAGGTGGCATCTTAACTAGGGTTTTGAATAAACACACAAATACCAAAAAAAACCCCAAGTAACACCAGATAATAACAAGATATAGTCTTTTTACACTTCTTTTCCTCAAAATTTCATGCAATTCTTAAGTTAAAAGTTTGGCCTACTAGACACTTGAAAAACTTCACTTGATGTCACTCTAGAGGGAAAAAATAGTCCAGTCACCAAGATACTTTGAAAGAGGTGAAATCTCCGGCAATCAAATTAGGGTATATAATATTCTACCAACCATTTACAATTCATCCGCATGAAACTCATTAAGTCTGCCATTACTGAAAGTTGGCAGCTTCAACATTCACAAGACGTGAACAACGTCACTGAACAAAAATTTAAACTTGACCCGTCAATTGTCTTTATTTTTCAGCGCATTGGACGGCTGGAAAAATTGACAGCATAACCTTTTAGTACTTTTCCCTAGACTAGTTCTCGACCAATGAGAATAGTCCAAATTATGCATGTGTAGAAAATTACACTTAAATAAAGCTTTGATTAGCCTGGACAGGTGTCAACTTGTCGCTAAAGCGCAAGCATAAATTTTGAGCACTTCTCCTTGGCGGTAATATGACCACCGTAGATTTTCCTTTAACTTGACAGGTGTTTATCACTTCTTTAAAAATGGTGACCCCACTTCATAAACATCTATGTGGAAGCGTCTGAAGACTTCAAAATGTCGACAACTGACAAGGCAAGAGATAGGTGTCAACCAGTCGCTAAAGCGCAAACAAAAAATTGTCAGGATTGTCAGGCTGAGATAAAGTGACAACCGTCAATGCTTTTCAATTAGATGATCATCATCAATCTACAAACTTTGGCCCCACTTTCCACTTCACTAATTCTTCACTCAATCAGAAACTACCACATTGCAAAAATCGGCAGGCGGACCTCGACCCTTTTCTTTCTAGGTGTCAAACATACTGACAACCACCACATCATAAACATTTCAACCAATGAAGAACAAACACATCACCGTGACCTGGAAATTAATGGCCCACTCCTTAGTTCGCATCCTACATGTGAAATATAATGGTCATCACTATACTACAAGTCTTAAACATCACGCATCTTCTCTTAGTGGTATAATGACAACCACAAGATTTGTCAGAGCTTTAATCCTTTGAAAATTCCTGACCCCACTATACTACATCACCTAGGACAAGTGTCAACACGAGACAACTGCCATGGAAAAGGAACAGTCAGAACCTCACCTTGTCAGAAAAGGTCTTAATCAGATGCTTGTCACTAAAGCGCATTGATTAAAAGATGATCAACTCAGCCCAATGGTATAATGACAACCATTGATGCATCCTACTATTTAACTATCAGCACACTTCTGAAGATAGGCCCATTTAGACAGATGTCATTTTTTCACTATTTCGCATGTCAGAGACTCTGACAACCAAGAGCCTTAAGATAAAGTGACAACCACAAGATCAAAAGAATTAAACAGTTCGAAGAAATAAATAGGGACACTAATGTTTGAAGTAAATTTATTAAAAAGGACCCCGCTCAAAAACCTAACCGCATAACACATAAAGAGGACATTTTATAAAAGATTATAATAGCACACGTGTTATTGGAAGTCTTTATGAACAAAAAAGTAACACTCAAACATAACGAAGCTCATGTCAAACCAGGGTTTTGAGCAACATCGCTCATTGCTAGGGTAAAAACAAAGGCTCCCAAAATCTTTGAAGTATGAGGATCAAAATTTTTGAATAGTGCTAACAGTGAGCATCCACTATCAATGATCCAATTTGTCCTGATGTCAGCTTGTGAAATCAGTGCTAACTCTTGTGAATTATTTTCATCTTCAAGAGAAATGAATCTAATTTCTTCTTCTATTGATTCCTCATCTGATACTCCATCTCCAGCATAATAGCATTCCTTTGTATACTTAGGTTTGTTGTTATTTTGGTATCTTTTAACTCTTGTAGGACACTTATATGCAAACTGACCAATCTTATTACATGAAAAGCATTTAAATGGCAATTGACCTTCATATTTCCCTTTTCCTTTCTTTTCTCTTTTAGCAATCATAGCAATGAAATCATCTAATGTTTTCTCTTCTTCATCATCATCAAAATTACCAAAAGTTCTTGTAGATTTCTTACCATGGATTGATGCTTTGAAGGCTATTTCAATTTTAGGTTATGTCTTTAATCTTGAAATCTCAAAAGCTGAAATTTTGTTGATCAAGGTCTCTCTTTTGAAATTTGATGTAAGTTGCATGGTCTCATCAAGGATGTTTATCTTGTTTTCATACTTTACTGTGAGAGTGGTCATCAACTTATCCATAATGTCTTCTTCTGAGATCTCTCCACCATTGTTCTACATTACTACAATTACTTCATTAATCCTTTGGTTGTATTCTCTGATGTTCTCTTCCGGTAGAATCTCTAATGCTTTGTATCTTTTCTTCCAAGTTTTTATGTGTGCATCCTTAGCTTATTTGTATCATTCAAATATGTCTTCTAGGTGCTTCCATATCTTGTGGGTTGTATCTACTTTTTTAATCTCTGAAAACTCACTGTCAGATAGGGTGCTGATAAGGGCTTCTTTTGCTATTGCATTCTGATGGAACAAATCCTTCTACTCGCTAGTAGCATCTTCCTTTGCAAGATCTACTAGAGAGGGGATCTGAACTTCCTTGATAGTCACTTCAAAAACTTCAAAAGCAATGCACTGCAAATGTGTCATCATCTTGTTCTTCCAATCAAGATAATTCTCTCCATCAAAATTAGGACTGTCTTTTCTAAAGAATTCCATCTGATCAACCTCAAGTTGTTAAACTTTCACTCTGAGGCACTTGGCTCTGATACCAATTGTTAGGAATAGTCCCAAGAGATAATTGAGAGGGGGGGGTGTGAATTAGTTATCTACAAGTTTCAATTCTTTATCCAATTAAGTATTCTTAAACATAAAGCATAAACCCAATGAAAGAACACTTGAACACAACACCAATGTTTTGGTTATGGGGAAACCTTAATAGGTAAAAACCCCGGTGGGAATTGACACCCACTAATAATTTGTACTAGTGTTTTATGATCCTTGCTAGAAGATCCTTAACCCTATTAGGAGTTGCTTTACAATGTATTTAGTATAGTAGACCTAGTCAAGGGTTGCACCCTGTTAGGAGTCTTTTACAATTAACCCTGTTAGGGGTGAGGATGCATTGTCCGAGAGCACACTTCTCAAATGGGTGAAGGCTACAACCTTCTGAATAATAGATACACACTATATCTAGATCTTGGTGAACTACACTTAGACCTGCTATCTAGATTAGTTCCAATGTATAGCACAAATACTTTACTTGGTCACATAGACCTTCTTATGATGGCTCAACACTTTGCACACTCTTCTCTGCTCTTCACAATCAACTATCAACCACACTCTCGCAATCACAGATGACTGCCTATAAATATCTTTCCTCTAAATGATATAATCAAGTCAGGCTATTAGAACCACCTTGAAATCATATTAGAGAAGCCATAAAAAACTCCAATAATAATTTAGTTGGCTTTACTAAGCACATAATAGATTCTACGACATATCCAATAATGATAATGTAGACGCACGCTACACACTATCAGCTCTACCAAAATAACTGGATCTTTCTCCTCAAGTTGAATTACATCATGTGATCTTAAATAAACATTACTAACTCTTCTCTAAGCACTAATCCAAGGGCCCATACTGACATGATAGGCGTAACTCCTGAACCAATATAATCTATGTCGGCTCTTCTGAATAAACACAAGAAACTCCTACTGCTGAATAGCAACTGTATAACTTTACTTCTATTGATCATCAAACTCTACATCCATGAATGTAACATCACTAACATGTCTCCATCACATATCCAAATGTGCAAGACTCTATGGTAATTGTACGGACAATCATTCACTGAACACTACCTGTAACTCTGTCAAGAACACTGCTAACACAAGATACTATATGACTATATGTACTAACATTTAACCTTTGCATCCATGATATCATGCTAATAACATGTCCATGTTGTATATACCATAAGCTTACTACATAATTCTTCCACACATTCTACTTACCATATGTTGTCATCAATGACAAACATACAGTCAGCACTGGCTTGCTGGCAAATCTCCAACAAGTATGTCTAAGAATCTTGTACTACATTCCAAGATAAAGCATATAGAGATAAAGTATCATGTAGTGAGAGAGAAAGTGGTAGATAAAGAAGTCAGACTTGATTATATAAGCACAAAGGATCAAATTGCAGATATATTTACAAAACTTTTGTCGAAGGATACTTTTGAGTATCTGAGAGGTATGCTTGGGG